>LR778277.1:1340726-1490726 GCA_902810595.1 Coregonus sp. 'balchen'
TGACCCCAAGAACACCATCCCCACCGTCAAACATGGAGGTGGAAACATTTTGCTTTGGGGGTGTTTTTCTGCTAAGGGGACAGGACAACTTCACCGCATCAAAGGGACGATGGACGGGGCCTTGTACCGTCAAATCTTGGGTTTTGAAAATGGGTCGTGGATGGGCATTCCAGCATGACAATGACCCAAAACACACGGCCAAGGCAACAAAGGAGTGGCTCTAGAAGAGGCACATTAAGGTCCTGGAGTGGCCTAGCCAGTCTCCAGACCTTAATCCCATAGAAAATCTGTGGAGGGAGCTGAAGGTTCGAGTTGCCAAACGTCAGCCTCGAAACCTTAATGACTTGGAGAAGATCTGCAAAGAGGAGTGGGACAAAATCCCTCCTGAGATGTGTGCAAACCTGGTGGCCAACTACAAGAAACGTCTGACCTCTGTGATTGCCAACAAGGGTTTGCCACCAAGTACTAAGTCATGTTTTGCAGAGGGGTCAAATACTTATTTCCCTCATTAAAATGCAAATCAATTTATAACATTTTTTACATGCGTTCTTCTGGATTTTTTGGTTGTTATTCTGTCTCTCACTGTTCAAATAAACCTACCATTAAAATTATAGACGGATCATGTCTTTGTCAGTGGGCAAACGTACAAAATCAGCAGGGGATCAAATACTTTTTTCCCTCACTGTGTGTGTGTGTATATATATATATACAGTGGGGGAAAAAAGTATTTAGTCAGCCACCAATTGTGCAAGTTCTCCCACTTAAAAAGATGAGAGAGGCCTGTAATTTTCATCATAGGTACATGTCAACTATGACAGACAAATTGAGGAAGAAAAATCCAGAAAATCACATTGTAGGATTTTTAATGAATTTATTTGCAAATTATGGTGGAAAATAAGTATTTGGTCACCTACAAACAAGCAAGATTTCTGGCTCTCACAGACATGTAACTTCTTCTTTAAGAGGCTCCTCTGTCCTCCACTCATTACCTGTATTAATGGCACCTGTTTGAACTTGTTATCAGTATAAAAAGACACCTGTCCACAACCTCAAACAGTCACACTCCAAACTCCACTATGGCCAAGACCAAAGAGCTGTCAAAGGACACCAGAAACAAAATTGTAGACCTGCACCAGGCTGGGAAGACTGGATCTGCAATAGGTAAGCAGCTTGGTTTGAAGAAATCAACTGTGGGAGCAATTATTAGGAAATGGAAGACATACAAGACCACTGATAATCTCCCTCGATCTGGGGCTCCACGCAAGATCTCACCCCGTGGGGTCAAAATGATCACAAGAACGGTGAGCAAAAATCCCAGAACCACACGGGGGACCTAGTGAATGACCTGCAGAGAGCTGGGACCAAAGTAACAAAGCCTACCATCAGTAACACACTACGCCGCCAGGGACTCAAATCCTGCAGTGCCAGACGTGTCCCCCTGCTTAAGCCAGTACATGTCCAGGCCCGTCTGAAGTTTGCTAGAGTGCATTTGGATGATCCAGAAGAGGATTGGGAGAATGTCATATGGTCAGATGAAACCAAAATAGAACTTTTTGGTAAAAACTCAACTCGTCGTGTTTGGAGGACAAAGAATGCTGAGTTGCATCCAAAGAACACCATACCTACTGTGAAGCATGGGGGTGGAAACATCATGCTTTGGGGCTGTTTTTCTGCAAAGGGACCAGGACGACTGATCCGTGTAAAGGAAAGAATGAATGGGGCCATGTATCGTGAGATTTTGAGTGAAAACCTCCTTCCATCAGCAAGGGCATTGAAGATGAAACGTGGCTGGGTCTTTCAGCATGACAATGATCCCAAACACACCGCCCGGGCAACGAAGGAGTGGCTTCGTAAGAAGCATTTCAAGGTCCTGGAGTGGCCTAGCCAGTCTCCAGATCTCAACCCCATAGAAAATCTTTGGAGGGAGTTGAAAGTCCGTGTTGCCCAGTGACAGCCCCAAAACATCACTGCTCTAGAGGAGATCTGCATGGAGGAATGGGCCAAAATACCAGCAATAGTGTGTGAAAACCTTGTGAAGACTTACAGAAAACGTTTGACCTGTGTCATTGCCAACAAAGGGTATATAACAAAGTATTGAGACACTTTTGTTATTGACCAAATACTTATTTTCCACCATAATTAGCAAATAAATTCATTAAAAATCCTACAATGTGATTTTCTGGATTTTATCTGTCATAGTTGACGTGTACCTATGATGAAAATTACAGGCCTCTCTCATCTTTTTAAGTGGGAGAACTTGCACAATTGGTGGCTGACTAAATACTTTTTTTCCCCACTGTGTGTGTGTGTGTGTGTATATATATATATATATCAGTGGAGGCTGGTGGGGAGGAGCGACAGAAACTTTCAACTGGTTTTCCCCATTAAGCTACGAGTCTGAGTCAGAGTGTCACGGTTTCGGCCGAGGCTGCTCCTCCTCCTGGTTCGGGCAGGCTTCGGCGTTCATCGTCCCCGGAATACTAGCTGCCACCGTTGTATGTTTCGTGTGTTGATTGCTTTGGTCTGTCTGGTACACCTGTGTCTGTTTGTGTCCTAATTACGTGTCCTATAAGTTCCCTGTTTTGTGTTAGTTAGATTGTGTGTTGTTGTTCGCCTGTCGTTGTGCTGCGTGTTTTGTTTCGTGTTTGTTGTTTTAGTGTTTTACGCATGGTGCGTAAATGCTCGCCTCTGATTGTTTTTGAGGTAGTTTGTTTACCGTTTCCTTTTTGGATTATTGAGTAAACTCTGTTGGACTGAGCCTCGGTGTCCTGCGCCTGACTTCCACACCACATACACCTCACCTCATGACACAGAGGCAGAGCCTTCTCAGGTCTCTCCTCCACCCGTTATGGGGTCTGAGCCGCCGAAGCCTCCCACCATTAGCTCTGACAAATTGAAAACTCTAGTCATTGGAGACTCCATTACACGCAATATTAGACTTTTAAAAAATCATCCAGTGATCATACACTGTTTACCACGGGGCAGGGCTACCGACGTAAAGGCTAATCTGAAGATGGTGCTGGATAAGGCTAAAACTGGCGAGTGTAGATGGTATAGGGATATTGTTATCCACGTCGGCACCAACGATGTTAGGATGAAACAGTCAGAGGTCACCAAGCATTACATAACTTCAGAGTGTAAATTAGCTAGAAAGATGTGTCGGCATCGAGTAATTGTCTCTGGCCCCTCCCAGTTGGAGTGATGAGCTCTACAGCAGAGTCTCACAACTCAATCGCTGGTTGAAAACTGTTTTCTGCCCCTCCCAAAATATAGAATTTGTAGATAATTGGCCCTCTTTCTGGGACTCACCCACAAACAGGACAAAGCCTGGTCTGCGGAGGAGTGATGGACTCCATCCTAGCTGGAGGGGTGTTACAGGACCAAGCCTGGCCTGCTGAGGAGTGATGGACTCCATCCTAGCTGGAGGGGTGTTACAGGACCAAGCCTGGCCTGCTGAGGAGTGATGGACTCCATCCTAGATGGAGGGGTGTTACAGGACCAAGCCTGGCCTGCTGAGGAGTGATGGACTCCATCCTAGTTGGAGGGGTGCTACAGGACCAAGCCTGGCCTGCTGAGGAGTGATGGACTCCATCCTAGCTGGAGGGGTGCTACAGGACCAAGCCTGGCCTGCTGAGGAGTGATGGACTCCATCCTAGCTGGAGGGGTGCTACAGGACCAAGCCTGGCCTGCTGAGGAGTGACGGACTCCATCCTAGCTGGAGGGGTGCTACAGGACCAAGCCTGGCCTGCTGAGGAGTGACGGACTCCATCCTAGCTGGAGGGGTGCTACAGGACCAAGCCTGGCCTGCTGAGGAGTGACGGACTCCATCCTAGCTGGAGGGGTGCTACAGGACCAAGCCTGGCCTGCTGAGGAGTGACGGACTCCATCCTAGCTGGAGGGGTGCTACAGGACCAAGCCTGGCCTGCTGAGGAGTGATGGACTCCATCCTAGCTGGAGGGGTGCTACAGGACCAAGCCTGGCCTGCTGAGGAGTGATGGACTCCATCCTAGCTGGAGGGGTGCTACAGGACCAAGCCTGGCCTGCTGAGGAGTGATGGACTCCAGACTAGCACAGTCAGTGTAGTCAGCTTAGCTATCCCCATTGAGACCGTGTCTGTGCCTCAATCTAGGTTGAGAAAAACGAAACATGGCGGTGTTTGCCCTAGCAATCTCACTGGAATAAAGACCTCCTCCATTCCTGTCATTATTGAAAGAGATTGTGATATCGCACATCTCATAATAGGGCTACTTAATGTTAGATCCTTCACTTCCAAGGCAGTTATGGTCAATGAACTAATCACAGATCATAATCTTGATGTGATTGGCCTGACTGAAACATGGATCAATCCTGATGAATTTACTGTGTTAAATGAGGCCTCTCCTCCTGGTTACACTAGTGACCATATCCCCCTCGCATCCCGCAAAGGCGGAGGTGTTGCTAACATTTTTCGACAGCAAATATATATATATTTTAAATGACTGCGTTTTCGTCAAGGTTCTAGTCATGAAATCTATGCAGCCTACTCAATCCCTTGTTATAGCTACTGGTTACAGGCCTCCTGGGCCGTATACAGAGTTCCTCACTGAGTTCCCTGAATTCCTATCGGACCTTGTAGTCATGGCAGATAATATTCACATTTTTGGTGACTTCAATATTCACATGGAAAAGTCCACAGACGCACTCCAAAAGGCTTTCGGAGCCATCATCAACTCAGTGGGTTTTGTCCAACATGTCTCCGGACCTACTCATTGCCACAGTCATACCCTGGATCTAGTTTTGTAACACACACACACACAGACACACAGACACACACACACACACAGGCCCAGCTCAGAGAGGCCCAGCTCATGAGCTCCATCAGCAGCAGATTTAATTTATAATGGACATGTTTATGGAACAAATGTTAGTGCATCGAATTGTATCACAATTCGTTCCCCAAATCAAACCTAATCAAACCGAATCAAACCTAATCATTTCAAACTAAAACGTATCGTTCCACTATCGTACAGAGCCCATGTATCTAGATACATGTCGAATCGTCTTGAAAGGGAAAGATACACCTCCCTAGTTTAAAGTGATTAACTGGTGATAAAAACCTTCTAATGTTACTATGATTTGTGGATATTGGTTAGTCAACAGAGTTAGTAGGAGGTCCTTTATTCCACTAGAAGGAATAACTAATGATATAGTTCCTTCCTTCCTCCTTCCTCTCACCAGGGCTGTCTGCGGTGAAGTTGCTGCTGTTGCTAGGCGAGTTAGACAAGTCGGACACCACCACAGAGATCCCAGCGGTGGGACTGAGACTCCCTCCCCTCGACGACGACTCACTACTCTCCGACCCTAGCGACGTGCTCGACCTCGTATCGGACGACTTCCTCAGTTTCCCTCGCAGGAAGAAGTTCCTCATCTTACTCCTCCGCCCCTCCCCTCCTTCATCATCCTCATAGTCTTCCTCCCCGCCGCCGTCACTCGGCAACCGGTTCCTCATGCGGGAAACAGGCCCGTAGCCGCCCACGACGGCGGAGGCGGAGTCTTCATCAGAGTCATTGCTCCTCCTCCTCCTGCCTTTGATGCGGTCCTTGATCTTGCCGAAGGTGGACCGGGGCTTGTCCTTACCCAGGGAGAGGTCGTACATGCTGGCTGTGAGGTTGTTCTTGGTGAACTGCACCGTCACCTGGACGTCCCCTCGCTCCTTCTCCTTCTTCCCAGTCTTAGAGTTCAGCTTGTACCACCTGGGACAGACAGAGGGACAAAAACAACAGACTTCACTTCAGACTTGATCTGATGTAGACGGCTTTAATGAGCAAGGATTTGTTCTAGTTTCAGCTTCAATAGGTAGAGATTTCTAAACATATGTAGGAGTGCTTTAATCTGATTGTCTAGCATTTCATTATTTTAAACTTCAATAGTTAGAGATGAAAACTGAATTTCAATGGATCTAGTCTCAAACCAACAGCATAACTGTGCAAATAAATAGCCCATTAAACTCCAATGGGGTGCATTAATTGACTGTTTCCTTGAGCTGGAGACATAAAAGGTGTCAGGAGAGACCGAGGAGAGACTGAATTAACTTATTGTTCATCTGAATGAGGTTAATCTGGCCTCACGTCCAGGGAGAGAGTGTGTGTGTGTGTGTTTGTCCTACTAAACACACACCCCGAGGCCCCGATCCAGTGTGTGTGTGTGTGTGTGTGTTCGTTCAGATTTCCCATGATACATTCTGGCCACTTGTCGTCATCAGACCTGTTTTCCTCTCCTTGACATATGCTGCATCCCAAATGGCACCCTATTCCCTCCACAGTGCACTACTTTTTACCAGAGCCCTATGGAGGGCACTACATTGAGAATAAGGTACATTTGGGACACAGCCTCTTCTAAACCCTGGCAAAACAACCACCAGGAAAACAACCTAACAATGAGTGGCTACTGGCTGGCCTTAACACAGTGACCATGTGACAACAGCATAACACGGTTACCGTCATTGGCCATTCATAGATATGCCGCTGTGCTGCTGAAAACATCCCAACAGGTAGTAGCTTTAAACGGGTAGTAGTTCTAAACGGGTAGTAGTTCTAAACGGGTAGTAGTTCTAAACAGGTAGTAGCTTTAAACGGGTAGTAGTTCTAAACGGGTAGTAGTTCTAAACCGGTAGTAGTTCTAAACGGGTAGTAGTTCTAAACGGGTAGTAGTTCTAAACGGGTAGTAGTTCTAAACGGGTAGTAGTTCTAAACGGGTAGTAGTTCTAAACAGGTAGTAGCTTTAAACGGGTAGTAGTTCTAAACGGGTAGTAGCTTCAAACGGGTAGTAGTTCTAAACAGGTAGTAGCTTTAAACGGGTAGTAGTTCTAAACGGGTAGTAGTTCTAAACGGGTAGTAGTTCTAAACGGGTAGTAGTTCTAAACGGGTAGTAGCTTTAAACGGGTAGTAGTTCTAAACGGGTAGTAGTTCTAAACAGGTAGTAGCTTTAAACGGGTAGTAGTTCTAAACAGGTAGTAGTTCTAAACGGGTAGTAGTTCTAAACGGGTAGTAGTTCTAAACGGGTAGTAGTTCTAAACGGGTAGTAGCCTTGAACTCTGTCAGGTACTGAATGAATCATGGGAAATGATCACATTCATTCTGTAGATATGCTGCTGCTGAAACCAGCCCAACTGCTATTAGCCTTAGTAGCTAGTGTTATAGTAATTGTCAGGCAGATCTGAACCATTTATATTAAATATAAATTGTATTTGTCACATGTTTTGTAAACAACAGGTGTGGACTAACAGTGAAATGCTGACTGACAGGCCGTTCCCAACGACGCAGAGAGAAAGACAATAGAGAGATAATAGAAAAGTAAAAACACATAATAATAAAAGTAATAATAAATACACAATGAGAAACTTGGCTATAAACAGGGAGTACCAGTACTGAGTGGATGTGCAGGGGTACGAGGTCATTGAGGTAGATACTGTATAACTAGGAACAGATGGTAAACAGTAGCAGCAGTGTATGTGATGAGACAAAAAAAGTTAGCGCAAAAACGGTCAATGCAGATTGGTTAACTATTTAACCAATAGCTACCAGAACTAACTATACTGAACAAAAATATAAACGCAACATGCAACAATTTCAACGATTTTACTGAGCTACAGTTCATATACAGAAATCAGTCAATTTAAATAAATTAGGCCCTAATCTATGGATTTCACATGACTGGGCAGTGGTGCAGCCATGGGTGGGCCTGGGAGGGCATAGGCCCACCCACTGGGGAGCCAGGCCCACCCACTGGGGAGCCGGTCCAGCCAATCAGAATGGGTTTTTCCCCACAAAAGGGCTTTATTACAGATAGAAATACTCCTCAGTTTAATCAGCTATCCGGGTGGCTGGTCTCAGATTATCCCGCAGGTGAAGAAGCCGGATGTGGAGGTCCTGGGCTGGCGTGGTTACACGTTGTCTGCTGTTGTGAGGCCGGTTGGACGTACTGCCAAATTCTCTAAAATGACGTTGGAGGCGGCTTATGGTAGAAATTTACAATAAATTCTCTGGCAACAGCTGTGGTGGACATTCCTGCAGTCAACATGCCAATTGCACGCTCCCTCAAAACATCTGTGGCATTGTGTTGTGTGACAAAACGGCACATTTTAGATTGGCCTTTTATTGTCCCCAGCACAAGGTGCACCTGTGTAATGATCATGCTGTTTAATCAGCTTCTTGATATGCCACACCTGTCAGGTAGATGGATTATCTTGGCAAAGGATAAATGCTCACTAGCAAGGATGTAAACTAATTTGTACCCAACATTTGAGAGATAAGCTTTTTGTGAGTATGGAACATTTCTGGGATCTATTATTTCAGCTCATGAAACGTGGGACCAACCCTTTACATGTTGCGTTTATATTTTTGTTCAGTATATTTATCAGTCTTATGGCTTGGGGGTAGAAGCTGTTCAGGGTCCTGTTGGTCCCAGACTTGGTGCATAATTTCTGCTTGCCGTGCGGTAGCAGAGAGAACAGTCTATGATTGGCTGGCTGGAGTCTTTGAAAATGTTTAGGGTCTTCCTCTGACACCGCTGTCATGACTCTCATGTGATGGTTTCACGTGAGAAGCCCAAGATCGGAATACAGAGAAGCAACAGTCTCCAGATCTCCCTCTCTCTCCCGCAGAACAGAGGAGGGATTGACAAGGGGGGGTTTATGACCCCTCGCGCCAAATCCTACATGGTTTGCTAGTATTGGAGATCTGAATGTGTTACAGGGACAGATTGCCACCCAAAACCCTAAACGACCAAAGGTGGACACTGGAACAGTATATTTCAACATCCAAATGTTGGGAGTGATGAAAGAGAGAATTAGGAAAATTCATGTTGATTTTGTGATGTCATTAAGACTTTTATAAAAAAGTTATAATGAAAACATTGTAACTTGAGGAGCTTTCATACTGCGCATTTCAAGTTTGCATTCATTATAATGTGTAGGAAATATGCAGGAGAAAGATAATATTTTTATATAGATAGGAAGATGATTTTGGTTCTTTAAAACGAAATCATAGTGTTCAGAATATTTGCACCAGTAACTAGCCACGCCCACGGAAGCTCAGAAAGAGTGTCAGCATGACGTAAACAACCTCTTTCCCAGATTAACAAACCAGCCGACATGCAGCGCGAGCTGAATATGGCAAAATGGTTTAAAGGCTACAGACCAGGAAGACTAGACGGACCTCAAGCTGCAGCGAGATCCATATTGGTCCCGACCCTGAAAATCAACACGAGGTGAAGACGACGAAGTTGCCTCCACTAACAATCAATGTCACGGCTGAGTAGCTGTTCTAAGTACTGTATCTAAGAAGGTGAATTTAAGTGGGACCATCCTGTTACTCTCTTCAAGCCATCGTCTACTACACTGCTTTCATCACCCCACAGGGGAGATTAGCCGTCCTCAGAAGACCACTTCCAGAACGAGTGAAAGTAAACAGACAGACTAAGAAGAAGGACATTGTGACCTCTTGTGGACAATCAGAGCCTTACATCTAAGGCCCATACGAAAGAGAAAGCCCAATCGACCCCTTTCCACAAAGGCCTGGGTCCAACAGAGATACACGTAAATACATGCATTACTTCTTACCAAACGGGTGGCAGTTCGGGGCAAGGTATTAGGATTACTGTGAGCGCAGTTCCATGTTTATCCAAGTGTTCTCTCTCTCTCTCGCGCTCTCTTTAACTCGCTATTTGTTGTAACAAGTGTCATATTGTGTTAGTCTGCTAGGGACCCGTTTTCATTGTATTAGGTTCTAATCCCTAACCTACACATGTATGTGTTTGTATCTTGTGTTGTCATTTTAATTAGTTAGTAAATAATTAATTAAATCAATTTGTGTGGTACGGAATGATCAGTAAGACCTGGGTTCGTGCAGACTTAAAGCGTCTACGACTTTCAGAATGAGACTGATATGAGGTAAATTATTAATAAATGACTTAAATGATAAGAGATATCTAGATAGCTTTAGAGTTAACTCGGGAACCGGTAACTCGTTAAACACATTTTCCCATGGTGCCCCAAATTCCTAATGAGTTAATTGTTACATTATTAATTTAATCTAGTAACAATTAAACATAGTAGGTAATTATTCGATAAATAATAGTCATCACAATAATGAAAGTCACGCCAATGCAATGGTGATTGAGTCATCTATTGGGGAGGTATGCGAATTGGAGTGGATCCAGGGTGTCTGTGATGATGGTGTTGATATGAGCCATGACCAGCCTTTCGATGTGAGGTCTTACTCACATCGGCTACGGAGAGTGTGATCACAGTCGTCCGGAACAGCTGGTGCTCTCATGCATGGTTCAGTGTTGCTTGCCTCGAAGCAAGCATAGAAGGCATTTAGCTCGTCTGGTAGGCTCGCGTTACTGGGCAGCTCACAGCTGGGTTTCCCTTTGTAATCCATAGTTTGCAAGCCCTACCACATCCGACAAGCATCAGAGCCGGTGTAGTAGGATTTGATCTTAGTTGTGTATTGACGCTTTGTCTGTTTGCAGGATTTCTTATAAGTGTCCAAATGTGTGTCCCGCTCCTTGAAAGCGGTAGCTCTTGCCTTTAGCTCAGTGCGGATGCCGCCTGTAATCCATGGCTTCTGGTTGGGATATGTACGTACGGTCACATTGGGGACGATGTCGTCGATGCACTTACTAATGAAGCCAGTGACTGATGTGGTAAACTCCTCAATGCCATCAGATGAATCCCAGAACATATTCCAGTCTGTGCTAGCGAAACAGTCCTGTAGCTTAGCCTCCACTTCATCGGACCTGTTCCGTATTGAGCGCGTCACTGGTACTTCCTGTTTGCGTTTTTGCATGTAAGCAGGAATCAGGAAGATAGTTATTTGCCAAATGGAGGGCGAGGGAGAGCTTTGTATGTGTTTCTGTGTGTGGAGTAAAGGTGATATAGAGTTTGTTCGCCTCTGGTTACACACGTAACATGCTGGTAGAAATTAGGTAAAATGGATTTCAGTTTCCCTGCATTAAAATCCCTGGCCACTAGGAGCGCCGCCTCTGGATGAGCATTTTCTTATGGCCTTATACAGCTCGTTGAGAGCGGTCTTAGTGCCAGCGTCAGTTTGTGGTGGTAAATAGACAGCTACGAAAAACAGAGAAACTCTCTTGGTAAACAGTGTGGTCTACAGCTTATCATGAGGTACTCTACCTCAGGTGAGTAAAACCTGGAGGCTTCCTTAATATTAGAGATTGCACACCAGCTGTTGTTAACAAAAAGAGACACACTTCCTCCCTTGAGCTTGAGAAAAACCAGCTAGATGTACACTCGTTGGCCAGTTTATTAGGTACACCTATCTAGTACTAGGTCGGACCCTCGGTCTCCAGAACAGCCTGAATTCTTCGGGACATCGAAACGTTGTTCAATTGGTATATAAAAAGGACCTAACATGTGAAAACATTCCCCACGCCATTGACACCAGGCAGGATGGGGCCATGGACTCATGCTGTTTACACCAAATCCTGACACTGCCATCAGCATGACGCAACAGGAACCGGCATTTGTCGGACCAGGCAATGTTCTTCCACTCCTCAGTTGTCCAGTGTTAGTGATCGTGTGTCCACTGGAGCCGCTTCTTCTTGTTCTTAGCTGATAGGAGTGGAACCTGGTGTGGTCGTCTGCAGCAATAGCCCATCCACACGTGCACGATTCTTGCCATTCTCTTTCGACCTCTCATCAATGAGCTGTTTTCGCCCACAGGACCGCCGCTGACTGGATTTTTTTTTATTTGTCGCGCCAGGCACCAACGATCATACCACTCAGTCACTTAAGTCACTTATTTTGTTTCATTCTAACGTTCAATCGAAACAGTACCTGAATGCCTCGATGCCCGTCTACCTGCTTCATATAGCAAGCCACGGCCACGTGACTCACTGTCTGTAGGAGTGAACCATTTTCGTGAACGGGGCGGTGTACCTAATAAACTGGTGTGATACAGTTGAACTCAGTGAGATACAGAATGACTCATGGGAAAGTATAGTCTGCTCTAATATGACTGGTTGACAGCCAGAACACGGGAGTATGACTGGTAAACAGAAGAGAATTGTCCCACCAGAAATACACCTCTGAAACGTCGCATAACCCCCCAAAAAATATACTTCTGATGTTTCAAGTTTGTTACGTGCACAAGTACAGTGAAATGCCTTTCATGCTTGTTCTTTCCCAACAATCAATAAATACAACAACAAAAACATACACAAGAAATAGAAATAAGAAGAACAGGAGAAAGTCAGGTGACTATATACAGGGTCAGTTCCAGTACCATATTAACAATGTGCAGGGATACTGGAGTGATGGAGGTAGATATGTATAGGGGTAAGGTGACTATGTACAGGGTCAGTTCCAGTACCATATTAACAATGTGCAGGGATACTGGAGTGATGGAGGTAGATATGTATAGGGGTCAGGTGACTATATACAGGGTCAGTTCCAGTACCATATTAACAATGTGCAGGGATACTGGAGTGATGGAGGTAGATATGTATAGGGGTCAGGTGACTATATACAGGGTCAGTTCCAGTACCATATTAACAATGTGCAGGGATACTGGAGTGATGGAGGTAGATATGTATAGGGGTCAGGTGACTAGGCATCAGGATATATATAAGATAAACAGAGTAGCAGCAGAGTAAATGAAGATTGTCTATGAGCGTGTGCGTAGAGTATGAAGAGTCAGTACCTTCTGAGAGGAGTTGTTCTGGCACCTTCTTCACGACTGCTTGTGTGTGTGTTTGTGTGGACCATTTTAAGTCCTTAGTGATTTGGACATTGAGGAAGTTCAAGCTCTCTACCTGCTCCATTGCAGCCCCATAATGCTCGCCCTCATTTCCTGTAGTCCAGGATCAGCTCCTTGGTCTTACTGCCAGGTCACCAACCTCCCTGTAGGCAGTCTCATCGTCACCAGTGATCAGGCCTACCACCATCGTGTCGTCAGTAAATTTGATGATGGTGTTGGGAGTCATGCGTGGCCACGCAGTTGTGGGTGAACAGGGAGTACAGGAGGGGACTAAGCACACACCCCTGAGGGGCCCCCGTGTTGAGGGTCAGTGTGGCGGATGTGATGTTCGCTACCCTTGTGGTCAGCCCATCAGGAATTCTAGGATCCAGTTACAGAGGGAGGTGTTCAGTCCCAGGGTCCCAAGCTTGGTGACGAGCTTGGAGGAGACTATGGTGTTGAACGCTGAGCTGTGGTTAATGAATAGCATTTTCACATAGGTGTTCCTCTTATCTAGGTGAGTGAAGGCAGTGTGGAGCATTAGGGCGTCTGGGATAAAGTTGATGTGCCATAACCAGCCTTTCAAAGCACTTAATGATTACAGGTGTGAAATGTTGGATAATCGCTCAGCACTAAATGGTTGACATTTTTACATTTTAGTCATTTAGCAGACGCTCTTATCCAGAGCGACTTACAGGAGCAATAAGTGCCTTGCTCAAGGGCACATTGACAGATTTTTCACCTAGTAGGCTCGGGGATTAGAACCAGCGACCTTTCGGTTACTGGCACAACGCTCTTAACCACTAAGCTACCTGCCGCCCCTTCCTGCTTGTTTATAGCCTTGTACAGCTTGTTAAGCGACAGCTTGTTGTTTTACTTGTCCTGAGGTGGAATGTATAGAGCAGTCACGATAACAGCTGAAAACTATCTCGGGAGGTAGAAGGGTCAGCATTTGACCATCAGGTATTCCAAGACAGGTGAACAATGGTCAGCACACCATTGGCTGTTGATGAAGAGGCATACCCCCTCCCCCTCTCGATTTCCCCGAATCCAAAGTCCTGTCAGATCGGTGAATCGAGAATCCATCGAGTTGGATAGCGATGTTGGGGCATCTTGTCCGAAATCCATGTTTCAGAAAAGCAGAGAATATTGCAGTTACGAGAGTCCCGTTGATAGCAAATCCAGGATCAGAAGTCATCCGTCTTATTATCAAGAGACATTTGATATAAGTATATTCCCCCAGTAGCAAACCTCTGACAGGTGTGACATCACAGTGCCAATGGAAGCGTAGCGTTGTAGTCCATTACAGATACATTAATGCTGCATCAGAGCCTTCCAGAACTACAACCCATTTCATCATTTCATCGTTCACCTGAGATATTGTTATGACCGTCGGCATCGAGTCCTTTTTCACAAAATATCACATCTGTAATGGCAGTTTTAAATTGTCACTGAAAAGTAAAAGTATCATGATTTATAAATGTTTGCTCTCTCTGATGCTATATTTCTCAGGACTTTCTCCCCTTATGAATTATAGATGACTGAGCTTACTGTAGCCAAGGCTGCAGATTTGAAAGGCCCCTGTTTTAGCATTCCGCTTTTTAACTAGAAGACATTATTTCAGGGGCATTAACAGAGATTATCATAATCCTAATAACAACATCATCTGGAATGACATAATTATTCACCCCAGCTGACTGGCATCTGAAATAAAAACAGAAGCTACTGGTATTTATAGCGTGCTTTCATGACAACAGTTCAAAGGTCTTAAAGTACTGTTAAGTCGAGTCAGGGAGGTTACATACCGGTACTTTAAGACCTTTTATAGAGTCAGGGAGGTTATCGACGTGGTAGACAAAACAAGACTTGACCGATGGAAAAATATGTCACGTCCAAACATAGATCTAGAATACTAGATAACATAAAAACATAGATCTAGAATACTAGATAACATAAAAACATAGATCTAGAATACTATATAACATAAAAACATAGATCTAGAATACTAGATAACATAAAAACATAGATCTAGAATACTAGATAACATAAAAACATAGATCTAGAACAGATAGATGAAACAGAGCTGAGAAAATAAAAGAGATGAAAGGAGTCTGTGACGTGCTAATCGGGTTTTATAAATGTAAACTTGCGAACTTGTTACGTCACGACACTCCCCCGACAGTTGCCCCCCTCCAAGCAGGGCAGTGTAAACAGAATCGTCTTGTTCTGCCCCAACACTCCTACAGTATAAAACGGAATAGCGAAACAATGTTTTTGAAACAGCTGAAATGTATAGCAATTCTCCATATATTATGATAAGAGTTATCTGAAATTGCTGTAAAATCTGGTTACTCTGAAATTGATGGCGTAGCGTCAAGGGATTCTCAGAACATTGTCATTCAACACAAAAACAAGCAGGGGGAACGCACTCATCAACTGCCCAGTGAATTAAACACTTTTGTAGTCGCAATGTGCTTTTTTCATGTCATTATTTGCATGAATATATATAAAAAATATAACTAATGTGAAATGAAGCATGGTTTGTTCTAAGTATGCTAATATAGAATCTAGCTATTGTTTAGCTGACGTTGGCTGACGTTAGCATTCAGCTAACTAATTAGCTAGCAAGTATGTGAGGAGGATAGACATTGTTTAGTTTGCTACATAGCGTTAGCTCTGTATAATATGACACTATGATAACGTTACGGTTATATTTGTATGAGATGGGTAAAACGAAAATGTTTTGCTATGCTGAAGTTACTTGATAAAGCAAATGTTGTTCGCTAATGTTAGCTAGCGATCTAGCAGCTGTGTCACTTGCTGGTGTTATTGTCCTGCAACTAAATTAATGGATGAGAAAATAAATGTCTGCTTGTGAATTGTTGCATTATTCAAGAGTGTAATGTGGTAGAAGCATAAAAAAAGGTACAATCTTAGCTAGTAGTTGAATACTTTGCAATAATATAATATAATACAATTAATTGGTCATTTAGCAGACGCTCTTATCCAGAGCGACTTACAGGAGCAATTAGGGTTAAGTGCCTTGCTCAAGGGCACATCGGCAGATTTTTCACCTAGTCGGCTCGGGGATTAGAACCAGCGACCTTTCGGTTACTGGCACAACGCTCTTAACCGGTAGTTTTGAGCTGCGAAGCAAAAACGTCAACCGAACTCCCTCTCGCCTCATGACATTCCCGTCACAAAATGTGATCTACAAATTTCATCCCAATCCTTCTGAGAAAAGGCCCTAAGGGACAGTCAGAGAAAACAGTCTGAAAAACCAGTAAGGCAACCTCTAACCTCTAACCTCTAACCTCTAACCTCTAACCTCTAAAGATGCTCTAATCTTTTAACTCTTCTGTATTCAGTCTTCTATGACTACGCAAAAATAGAAGCAGCGTTATCATTGTAAGCCAGGTGTGGTGGAAGAACAAGTCATGCAGTGCATTATGAATACCATCATGTACAGGGCCTTCAGAAAGTATTCACACCCCTTGACATATTCCACATTTTGTTGTGTTACAGCCTGAATTTGAAATGGCTTGAATTGAGATGTTGTGTCACTGGCCTACACACAATACCCCATAATGTCAAAGTGGAATTATGTTTATAGAATGTTTTTTACAAATTAATTACAAAAGAAAAGCTGAAAATGTATTTTGAGTCAGTAAGTATTCAACCCCTTTCTTATGGCAAGTCTACAATCAGGAGTAAAAATGTGTTTAACAAGTCACATAATAAGTTGCATGGACTCACTCTGTGCAATAAGTGTTTAATTTTTGACTGACTACCTCATCTCTTTACCCCACACATACAATTATCTCCCTCAGTCCAGCAGTGAATTTCAAACACAGATTCAACCACAAAGACCAGGGAGGTTTTCCAATGCCTCGCAAAGAAAAGCACCTATTAGGAGTGCTCCTAATCTCATCTTGTTACCTGTATAAAAGACACCTGTCCACAGAAGCAATCAATCAGATTCCAAACTCTCCACCATGGCCAAGACCAATATAAAATATAAAATAAAATATTTAAAAAGCAGACATTGAATATCCCTTTGAGCATGGTGAAGTTATTAATTACACTTTGGATGGTGTATCAATACACCCAGTCACTCCAAAGATACAGATTTCCTTCCTAACTCAGTTGCCCGAGAGGAAGGAAACCGCTCAGGGATTTCACCATGAGCCCAATGGTTACTTTAAAACAGTTACAGAGTTTAATGGCTGTGATAGGAGAAAACCGAGGATGGATCAACAACATTGTAGTTACTCCACAATACTAACCTAAATGACAGAGTGAAAAGAAGGAAGCCTGTACAGAATAAAACATATTTCAAAACATGCATCCTGTTTTGCAATAAGGCACTAAAATTATATTGCAAAACATTTGGCAAAGAGAAAGGTTTTGTTCTGAATACAAAGCGTTATGTTTCGGGCACATACAAGACGTCACTGAGTACCACTCTTTATATTTTCAAGCATGGTGGTGGCTGCATCATGTTATGGGTATGCTTGTAATCGATAAGGACTGGGGAGTTTTTCAGGATAAAAAATGGAATGGAGCTTAGCACAGGAAAAATCCTAGAGGAAAACCTGGTTCAGTCTGCTTTCCAACAGACACTGGGAGACAAATTCAACTTTCAACAGGACAATAACCTAAAACACAAGCCAAATATATACTGGAGTTGCTTACCAAGACAACATTGAATGTTCTTGAGTGGCCTAGTTACAGTTTTGACTTAAATAGGCTTGAAAATCTACTGTATGGCAAGACTTGAAAATGTCCGTCTAGCAATGATCAACAATCAACTTGACAGAGCTTGAATATTTAAAAAAAGTATAAAATGGGCAAATGTTGTACAATCCAGGTGTGGAAAGCTCTTAGAGACTTACCCAGAAAGACTCACAGCTGTAATCGCTGCCAAAGGTGATTCTAACATGTATTGACTCAGGGGGTTGAATACTTATCTAATCAAGATATATTAGTGTTTAATTTTTTATAATTTATTTTTTTAATGTAATAATTTCTTTCACTTTGACAGAGAACTTTGTGTAGACCGTTGACAAAAAATGACAATTAAATCAATTTTAATCCCACTTTGTAACACAACAAAATGTGGAAAAAGTCAAGGGGGTTGAATACATTCTGAAGGCCCTGTGTTCTGACCATCATTCTATTTCTATGGTTCTGAAGACGAGGGTAGGGCAATAACATCTAGAGATGCTGTAACAATGTAGCCTGGAGAAATCCAGTCTGTTTGTGCAAACATTCCACTATGACAAGGAGTGGAATGATAGCTAAACAGACTGGAACACAGGCTAGTAACAGTGGCTTCATAATTCAATAATTACAGCAAATCAAACCTCCATTTGTTCATTAGGTTTCAAGGTTAGGCTTTTTGGCATTCCACAGGTAATCATCTGCTCATAGCCTATTAGAATGCATACAGTGGGGTTTCTTCTTGTGTGATGAACTAAACAACATTGCAACAAAGCAAAGCGTTGTGTCCTATGACAAATAACAGTCACGGGATAATGGCGTAACTTTTTATTTTGTGTGTCCCAATCTCCTTTAGGTGAAAATGAAGTGCTATTTTAGAACCGAACTGGAACATGAACGAAAAACAATAAGGCAGCATTTCAATATGGCATATATGCTGTAGATATGCTGTACAGTGAAGGAAAAAAGTATTTGATCCCCTGCTGATTTTGTACGTTTGCCCACTGACAAAGAAATGATCAGTCTATAATTTTTATGGTAGGTTTATTTGAACAGTGAGAGACAGAATAACAACAAAAAAATCCAGAAAAACACATTGTATAAATTGATTTGCATTTTAATGAGGGAAATAAGTATTTGACCCCCTCTCAATCAGAAAGATTTCTGGCTCCCAGGTGTCTTTTATACAGGTAACAAGCTGAGATTAGGAGCACACTCTTAAAGGGAGTGCTCCTAATCTCAGTTTGTTACCTGTATAAAAGACACCTGTCCACAGAAGCAATCAATTAGATTCCAAACTCTCCACCATGGCCAAGACCAAAGAGCTCTCCAAGGATGTCAGGGACAAGATTGTAGACCTACACAAGGCTGGAATGGGCTACAAGACCATCGCCAAGCAGCTTGGTGAGAAGGTGAAAACAGTTGCTGCGATTTTTCGCAAATGGAAGAAACACAAAATAACTGTCAATCTCCCTCGGCCTGGGGCTCCATGCAAGATCTCACCTCGTGAAGTTGCAATGATCATGAGAACGGTGAGGAATCAGCCCAGAACTACACGGGAGGATCTTGTCAATGATCTCAAGGCAGCTGGGACCATAGTCACCAAGAAAACAATTGGTAACACACTACGCCGTGAAGGACTGAAATCCTGCAGCGCCCGCAAGGTCCCCCTGCTCAAGAAAGCACATATACAGGCCCGTCTGAAGTTTGCCAATGAACATCTGAATGATTCAGAGGAGAACTGGGTGAAAGTGTTGTGGTCAGATGAGACCAAAATCGAGCTCTTTGGCATCAACTCAACTCGCTGTGTTTGGAGGAGGAGGAATGCTGCCTATGACCCCAAGAACACCATCCCCACCGTCAAACATGGAGGTGGAAATATTATGCTTTGGGGGTGTTTTTATGCTAAGGGGACAGGACAACTTTACCGCATCAAAGGGACGATGGACGGGGCCATGTACCGTCAAATCTTGGGTGAGAACCTCCTTCCCTCAGCCAGGGCATTGAAAATGGGTCGTGGATGGGTATTCCAGCATGACAATGACCCAAAACACACGGCCAAGGCAACAAAGGAGTGGCTCAAAAAGAAGCACATTAAGGTCCTGGAGTGGCCTAGCCAGTCTCCAGACCTTAATCCCATAGAAAATCTGTGGAGGGAGCTGAAGGTCAGAGTTGCCAAACGTCAGGCTCGAAGCCTTAATGACTTGGAGAAGATCTGCAAAGAGGAGTGGGACAAAATCCCTCCTGAGATGTGTGCAAACCTGGTGGCCAACTACAAGAAACGTCTGACCTCTGTGATTGCCAACAAGGGTTTTGCCACCAAGTACTAAGTCATGTTTTGCAGAGGGGTCAAATACTTATTTCCCTCATTAAAATGCAATCAAACATTTTTGACATGCGTTTTTCTGGATTTTTTTGTTGTTATTAGACTGATCATTTCTTTGTCAGTGGGCAAACGTACAAAATCAGCAGGGGATCAAATACTTTTTTCCCCCTCACTGTATATCCCTTTAGTAACACACCTGAAAGCATTATTAGCAGCATGCATGCTTTAGCTCAAGCACAGGATATGGGGGGGGGGGACATACAGGGACAGAGACAGACAGTTGTTGGAGGACCCAGTATTTCCTACTTATTGAATGGATGAGATATTTCTGTGTTTCATTTTCAATAAAAGTGCAAAAAATTATACCTGAGAGTGGATAAACATGGTCTGCAGCTTCTGCTTTCTAAGGCCATTTTGTTCAAATAGTTGCGATCTTTGTTATGTGCAAAAAAAAAGGTTGCAAGTTCTATTTGTGGCCTTGCAGCTGCACAGAATCTGAATATGAAGCTTGAATGAAAAATAAAAAAATTCAAAACTAAAACGTAATCGAAAGTAGAAGTAGAACTGCTGTGAAGGCAGCACACACACCCACACACCCACACGAGCGAGACAGTACATGTCCTAGAAGGGCAGAAGGATAGGTATGCAGCTGGCTGTTCCTGGGTATTTCTGGGAGTCTGTTCAGACTGAGATTGTAAACACTCCCCATCTGTTCCGGAATCTCCCCAAAACAGGAAACCACAACACTCCACCCTG
The DNA here is from genome assembly GCA_902810595.1 of Coregonus sp. 'balchen'. NCBI lineage: Eukaryota > Metazoa > Chordata > Actinopteri > Salmoniformes > Salmonidae > Coregonus > Coregonus sp. 'balchen'. The sequence goes on from LR778277.1 coordinate 1,361,271, forward strand.
TTCCCCAAACCCTGTCCCCTATTGGAGACAATCTCCTGTTTGCGTCCCAAATAGCACTTTTCCCTATTTAGTGCACTACTTTTGACGTGCACTATATAGGGAATAGGGTGCCATTTCCTCTCTGTTCCACTCCGAAGGGAGAAAAATACCATTCACCGGCGTAGCTGTTTAACACCGACCTGTTTTTTAACAGAGACAGTTTACACATGCAAATATAACTGGCATTAATCAGCAGCATCCAGAGGCATTTAACTAGGGGACATCGTTCCACTATTAAATTAGCCCTGTCCCCGACCCAAAATAAAATACATTATCCTCCTCCACCTCCTCCTCCCCCCCTCCACCTCCTCCTCCTCCACCTCCTCCTCCCCCCCCTCCACCTCCTCCTCTTCCTCCTCCCCCCCTCTCCTCCCCCCCCTCTTCCTCCTCCTCCTCCACCTCCTCCTCCTCCCCCCCTCCACCTCCTCCTCCCTCTCCTCCTCCCCCCCTCCTCCTCTACCTCCTCTTCCCTCCCTCTCCTCCTCCTCCTCCCCCCCCTCCTCCTCCTCCCCCCCCCTCCTCTTCCTCCTCCTCATCCACCTCCTCCTCCCCCCCTCCACCTCCTCCTCTTCCTCCTCCCTCTCCTCCTCCCCCCCTCCTCCTCCTCCCCCCCCTCTTCCTCCTCCTCATCCACCTCCTCCTCCCCCCCCTCCACCTCCTCCTCTTCCTCCTCCTCCCCCCCCCTCCTCCTCCTCCCCCCCCCCTCCTCCCCCTCCACCCCCCCCCCCCTCCTCCTCTACCTCCTCCCCCCCCCCCCACCTCCTGATTTTAATTACAATAACGTCTTCGTATCTCAAAATCATTGTCATCTGGTTAATCTAAATTCTATCTAAATTATACAAATCTAAAAGTTACTTCTATTGCCAACTAGGTAAAAATAGCAATAAAGCCAACAAATAAAAAAACACTGCAGATAGAAAATATCAGGATAAAATAAATATCACATTGGGTACTTTTTTTTTTGTCATTTAGCAGACGCTCTTATCCAGAGCGACTTACAGGAGCAATTAGGGTTAAGTGCCTTGCTCAAGGGCACATCGACAGATTTTTCACCTAGTCGGCTCGGGGATTAGAACCAGCGACCTTTCGGTTACTGGCACAACGCTCTTAACCACTAAGCTACCTGCCGCCCAGTGGTTAAGTCTTTCAAAGATAGGCTATGGGCCTGTCTGCAACTAACTCAAAACATTGTATCAACTATCAACTGGGTCTGGCCCATAGCAAACCTGTGTTATTGTTTCAACTATTCTGGGCCCTCAGACTTTCCTGTGCCAGTGAGCTCTGGTAAGACACAAGGGGTAAAAGGTCAATCAGGTATTCCACTGGATCAGTGTACTAAGTGGTCTAAGGCACTGCATCGCAGTGCTAGCTGTGCCACTAGAGATCCTGGTTCGAATCCAGGCTCTGCTGCAGCTGGCCGCAACCGGGAGACCAATGGGGCGGCGCACAATTGGCCCAGCGTCGTCCAGGGTAGGGGAGGGAATGGCCGGCAGGGAGGTAGCTCAGTTGGTAGAGCATGGCGTTTGCAACGCCAGGGTTGTGGGTTCGATTCCCATGGGGTATTAAAAATAATAATGTATGCACTAACTGTAAGTCGCTCTGGATAAGAGCGTCTGCTAAATGACGTAAATGTAAATGTAAATGGATCAGAGCTTGACATGTTTCACGCCGAGGCTCGGTGGTTATCCACAGGTTAGGTCAGATATACTACTTCCACCTCACTCGGTATAGCTGGGGTTTGTAGTTCACTCGGTATAGCTGGGGTTTGTAGTTCACTCGGTATAGCTGGGGTTTGTAGTTCACTCGGTATAGCTGGGGTTTGTAGTTCACTCGGTATAGCTGGGGTTTGTAGTGCAGTACCACAGTTTAGGTCAGATATACTGTAGTCCTGTAAGTCGTTTTAGATTCTGGAATGTTCTTGGAGTAAGCAGAGCTGGAGACATCATGGCTGCATCCCAAATGGTACCCTATTCCCTTTATAGTGTACTACTATTGACCAGAGCCCTTTACAGTATAGTGTACTACTGTTGACCAGAGCCCTTTACAGTATAGTGTACTACTGTTGACCAGAGCCCTTTACAGTGTAGTGTACTACTATTGACCAGAGCCCTTTACAGTATAGTGTACTACTATTGACCAGAGTAGTACACTTTAAAGGGAATGGGGTGCCATTTGGGACACATCACTTCCCAAACTATAGCCTCCTCAGCAGGACAGGCTGTAAAGGCAGAAACCCCAATGGACATGGAAGGAGAAACACATTCCACATCTGGATGTGATGAGAGAACCCTCCCTCAGTACTGCTCACCACTCTCACAATACAGTTAGTTATATTATATAATGTAGTGGATTAGTGGTTAGGTCTTTCAAAGATAGGCTAGTTAATTGCAAAGGCTAGTTCATAGCATGTTGTTTAGCAATGGAGGACAGACAGGATTGATTAATAAACGACATACATAAGGCCTCTCATGACCTCAACCTGCACTATGATGTTACATTACATCGTTCTGTTCTGCATGATGCATATAGAGTACGTACATCTACAATCCTCCCTCTCATTCTATAACCATCTACAACATCCTCCTCCCTCTCATTCTATAAACCATCTACAACATCCTCCTCTCTCTCATTCTATAAACCATCTACAACATCCTCCTCCCTCTCATTCTATAAACCATCTACAACATCCTCCTCCCTCTCATTCTATAAACCATCTACAACATCCTCCTCTCTCATTCTATAAACCATCTACAACATCCTCCTCCCTCTCATTCTATAAACCATCTACAACATCCTCCTCCCTCTCATTCTATAACCATCTACAACATCCTCCTCTCTCTCATTCTATAAACCATCTACAACATCCTCCTCCCTCTCATTCTATAAACCATCTACAACATCCTCCTCCCTCTCATTCTATAAACCATCTACAACATCCTCCTCCTCTCTCATTCTATAAACCATCTACAACATCCTCCTCTCTCATTCTATAAACCATCTACAACATCCTCCTCCTCTCTCATTCTATAAACCATCTACATCATCCTCCTCCCTCTCATTCTATAAACCATCTACAACATCCTCCTCCTCCCTCTCATTCTATAAACCATCTACAACATCCTCCTCCCTCTCATTCTATAAACCATCTACAACATCCTCCTCCCTCTCATTCTATAAACCATCTACAACACCTCCTCCCTCCATTCTATAAACCATCACAACATCCTCCTCCCTCTCATTCTATAAACCATCTACAACATCCTCCTCCTCTCATTCTATAAACCATCTACAACATCCTCCTCCCTCTCATTCTATAAACCATCTACAACATCCTCCTCTCTCTCATTCTATAAACCATCTACAACATCCTCCTCCTCTCTCATTCTATAAACCATCTACAACATCCTCCTCCTCTCTCATTCTATAAACCATCTACAACATCCTCCTCCCTCTCATTCTATAAACCATCTACAACATCCTCCTCCCTCTCATTCTATAAACCATCTACAACATCCGCCTCCTCTCCTCATTCTATAAACCATCTACAACATCCTCCTCCCTCTCATTCTATAAACCATCTACAACATCCTCCTCCCTCTCATTCTATAAACCATCTACAACATCCTCCTCCTCTCATTCTATAACCATCTACAACACCTCCCCCCTCCTCCTCATTTTATAAACCTCTACAACATCCTCCTCTCTCTCATTCTATAAACCATCTACAACATCCTCCTCCCTCTCATTCTATAAACCTCTACAACATCCTCCTCCCTCTCATCTATAAACCATCTCCAACATCCTCCTCCCCTCATTCTTAACCCCTCTACAACACTCCTCCTCCCTCTCCTCTATAAACCATCTAAAATCATCCTCCCTCTCCTCTTCTATAAACCATCTACAACATCCTCCCTCTCTCATTCTATAACCATCTACAACATCCTCCTCCTCTCCTTCTTCATAAACCATCTCTACAAACATCCCCTCTCTCTCTTTTATAAACCATCTACACATCCTCCTCCTCTCTCATTCTATAAACCATCTACAACATCCTCCTCCTCTCTCATTCTAAAACCACTAACAAACATCCTCTTCTCTTTTTATAAACCCTCTACAACATCCTCCTCCTCTCTCATTCTATAAACCATCTACAACATCCTCCTCCTCTCTCATTCTATAAACCATCTACATCATCCTCCTCTCTCTCATTCTATAAACCATCTACATCATCCTCCTCTCTCTCATTCTATAAACCATCTACAACATCCTCCTCTCTCTCATTCTATAAACCATCTACAACATCCCCTCCTCTCTCTCATTCTATAAACCATCTACAACATCCTCCTCCTCTCTCATTCTATAAACCATCTACAACATCCTCCTCTCTCTCATTCTATAAACCATCTACAACATCCTCCTCTCTCTCATTCTATAAACCATCTACAACATCCTCCTCCTCTCTCATTCTATAAACCATCTACAACATCCTCCTCTCTCTCATTCTATAAACCATCTACAACATCCTCCTCTCTCATTCTATAAACCATCTACAACATCCTCCTCTCTCATTCTATAAACCATCTACAACATCCTCCTCCTCTCATTCTATAAACCATCTACAACATCCTCCTCCCTCTCATTCTATAAACCATCTACAACATCCTCCTCCCTCTCATTCTATAAACCATCTACAACATCCTCCTCTCTCCATTCTATAACCATCTACAACATCCTCCTCTCTCTCATTCTATAAACCATCTACAACATCCTCCTCCCTCTCATTCTATAAACCATCTACCACCTCCTCCTCTCTCATTCTATAAACCATCTACAACATCCTCCCTCTCATTCTATAAACCATCTACAACATCCTCCTCTCTCATTCTATAAACCATCTACAACATCCCCTCCCTCTCATTCTATAAACCATCTACAACATCCTCCTCCCCTCTCATTCTATAAACCATCTACAACATCCTCCTCCCTCTCATTCTATAAACTATCTACAACATCCTCCTCTCTCTCTCATTCTATAAACCATCTACAACATCCTCCTCTCTCTCTCATTCTATAAACCATCTACAACATCCTCCTCTCTCTCATTCTATAAACCATCTACAACATCCTCCTCCTCTCTCATTCTATAAACCATCTACAACATCCTCCTCTCTCTCATTCTATCTCATGCCATAAACCATCTCAACACATCCTCCTCTCTCATTCTATAAACCATCTACACCATCCTCCCTCTCATTCTATAAACCATCTACAACATCCTCCTCTCCATTCTATAAAACCATCTACAACATCCTCCTCCCTCTCATTCTATAAACAATCTACAACATCCTCCTCCCTCTCATTCTATAAAACCATCTACAACATCCTCCTCCCTCTCATTTCTATAAACTATCTACAAACATCTCCTCTCCTCTCATTCTATAAACCATCTACAACATCCTCCTCTCTCTCTCATTCTATAAACATCTAACAACATCCTCCTCTCTCTCATTCTATAACCATCTACAACATCCTCCTCTCTCTCTCATTCTATAAAACCATCTACAACATCCCGCCTCTCTCCTCTCATTCTATAAACCATCTAACAACATCCTCCTCTCTCTCTCATTCTATAAACCATCTACAACATCCTCCTCTCTCTCATTCTATAAACCATCTACAACATCCTTCCTCTCTCCATTCTATAAACCATCTACAACATCCTCCTCCCTCTCATTCTATAAACCATCTACAACATCCTCCTCTCTCATTCTATAAACCATCTACAACATCCTCCTCTCTCTCATTCTATAAACCATCTACAACATCCTCCTCCCTCTCATTCTATAAACCATCTACAACATCCTCCTCCTCTCTCATTCTATAAACCATCTACAACACCATCCTCCTCTCTCTCATTCTATAAACCATCTACAACATCCTCCTCTCTCATTCTATAAACCATCTACAAACATCCTCCTCTCCTCTCATTCTATAAACCATCTACACATCCTCCTCTCCTCATTCTATAAACCATCTACAACACCTCCTCTCTCTCATTCTATAAACCATCTACACATCCTCCTCTCTCTCATTCTATAAAACCATCTACAACATCATCCTTCCTCCTCCCCCTCTCATTCTATAAACCATCTACAACTCCTCCGCCTCCTCATTCTATAAACCATCTACAACATCCTCCTCTCTCCATTCTATAACCATCTACAACATCCTCCTCTCTCATTCTATAACCATCTACAACACCTCCCCTCTCCTCATTCTATAAACCATCTACAACATCCTCCCTCTCCTTCTTAAAAACCCCTACAAACATCCTCCTCTCTCATTCTAAAACCATCTACAAAATCCTCCTCCTCATTCTAAAATCTACAACATCCTCCCTCTCTCATTCTATAAACCATCTACAACATCCCCCCCCCTCTCTCTCATTCTATAAAACCATCTACAACATCCTCCCTCTCTCTCATTCTATAAACCATCCACAATCCTCCTCCTCTCCTCATTCTATAAACCATCTACAAAACCCCTCCCTCTCCATTCTATAAACCATCTACAACATCCTCCCCCTTCTTTATTCTAAAAACCATCTACCCAAAATCCTTCCTCTCTCTCTCATTCTATAAACCATCTACAACATCCTCCTCCCTCTCATCTATAAACCATCTACAACATCCTCCTCCCCCTCATTCTATAAACCATCTACAACTCCCCCCCCCTCTCATTCTATAAACCATCTACAACTCCTCCCTCTCCTCTCATTCTATAAACCCATCTACACATCCCCTCCTCCTCTCTTCATTTACCTCTAAACACTCCCTCTCTCATCAAAAACCATTCCTCCTCCTCCCCCTCCTCTTCTAACCATCTACAACATCCTCCTCCCTCCTCATTCTATAAACCATCTACAACATCCTCCTCCCCTCTCATTCTATAAACCAAACTACCCCCCTCCTCATTCTATAAACCATCTACAAATCCTCCTCCCTCTCATTCTATAAACCATCTACAACTCCTCCTCCCTCTCATTCAAAACCATCTCAACATCCCTCCTCCTCTCATTCTAAAACCCTCTACAAAATCCCCTCTCCCCCTCATTCTATAAACCATCTACAAACATCCTCCTCTCTCTCATTCTATAAAACCCTCTACAACATCCCTCCTCTCTCTCATTCTAAAACCTCCTACAACACTCCTCCCCCCCTCCATTCTATAACCATCTACAAACATCCTCCTCCTCCATTCTATAACCTCTAACCCTCCTCTCTCATTCTATAAACCATCTACAAAAACTCCTCCCCTCTCATTCTATAAACCATCTACAACATCCTCCCCTCTCATTCTATAAACCATCTACAAAACCTCCTCTCCCCTCATTCTAAAAACCATTCCCAAAATCCTCCCGCTCTCTCATTCTTAAAACCTCTACAACAAACACCCCTCCTCTCTCTTAACTTTTTAAAACCATTACAAACACTCCTCTCTCTCATCTAAAACCATCTACAACATCCTCCTTCTCCTTCTCTTCTATAAACCTCTACAACATCCCCCCTCTCTCATTCTATAAACCATCTACAACATCCTCCTCTCTCTCATTCTATAACCATCTACAACATCCTCCTCTCTCTCATTCTATAAACCATCTACAACATCCTCCCTCCTCTCATTCTATAAACCACTACAACATCCTCCTCTCTCCTCTTCTATAAACCATCTACACCTCCTCTCCTCTCTATTCTATAACCATCCACAACTCCTCCTCCATCTCTCTATTCTATAACTCTACACAACTCCTCCTCTCTCTCATTCATAACTACTACAACATCCTCCTCCTCTCTCTATCTAAAACTCCTCTACAACATCCTCCTCTCTCTCATTCTATAAACCATCTACAAACATCCTCACTCCTCTCTCTCTAACACCTCTACAACTCCCTCCCCTCTCTCATTCTATAACCATCTACAACATCCTCCTCCTCTCTCATTCTATAACCATCTACAAACATCCTCCTCCTCTCTCTCATTCTATAAACATCTACAACATCCTCCTCCCTCTCTCTCATTCTATAAACCATCTACAACATCCCCTCCTCTCTCATTCCCCTAAACTCCCTCTCTCATTCTATAAACCATCTACAACATCCTCCTCTCTCTCATTCTATAAAACCATCTACAACATCCTCCTCTCTCTCATTCTATAAACCCATCTACCAACAATCCTCCTCTCTCTCATTCTATAACCATCTACCAACACCCTCCTCTCCTCATCTATAAACCATCTACAACATCCTCCCTCTCTCTCATTCTATAAACCATCTACAACATCCTCCTCTCTCTCATTCTATAAAGATCTACAACATCCTCCTCTCTCCTCATGCTATAAACCATCTACAACATCCTCCTCCTCTCTCATTCCTATAACCATCTACAACATCCTCCTCTCTCTCATTCTATAAACCATCTACAACATCCTCCTCTCTCTCATTCTATAAACCATCTACAACATCCTCCTCTCTCTCATTCTATAAACCATCTACAACATCCTCCTCTCTCTCATTCTATAAACTATCTACAACATCCTCCTCTCTCTCATTCTATAAACATCTACACATCCTCCTCTCTCTCATTCTATAAACCATCTACAACTCCTCCCTCTCCTCATTCTATAAACCATCTACAAACATCCTCCTCCCTCCTCATTCTATAAACCATCTACCACATCCCCCTCTCTCTCATTCTATAAACCATCTACAACATCCCTCCCTCCTCTCATTCTTAAAGCATCTACAAACATCCTCCTCTCTCTCTCATTCTATAAACCATCTACAACATCCTCCTCCTCTCATTCTATAACCATCTACAACATCCTCCTCTCCTCATTCTATAACCATCTACAACATCCTCCTCCTCTCTCATTCTATAAACCATCTCAAACCCTCCTCATCCTCCTCTCTCTCTCATTCTATAACATCTACAAACATCCTCCTCTCTCTCATTCTATAAACCATCTACAACATCCTCCTCCCTCTCTCATTCTATAACATCTACAACATCCTCCTCTCTCTCCATTTTTATAAACCATCTACAACATCCTCCTCTCTCTCTCCATTCTATAAACCATCTACAACATCCTCTCTCTCTCATTCTATAAACCATCTACAACATCCCCCCTCTCTCATTCATAAACCATCTACAACATCCTCCTCTCTCATTCTATAAACCATCCAAACCCCCCATAAAACACAAATCCTCCTCCCCTCATTCTATAACCATCTACAACATCCTCCTCCCTCTCTCATTCTATAAACCATCTACAACATCCTCCTCCTCTCTCATTCATAAACCATCTACAACATCCTCCTCCCTCTCATTCTATAACAAACTACAACATCCTCCCTCTCTCTCATTCTATAAACCATCACACATCCTCTCTCTCTCATTCTATAAACCATCTACAACCATCCTCCTCTCTCTCATTCTATAACCATCTACCACATCCTCCCCTCTCTCATTCTATAAACCATCTACACATCCTCCTCTCTCATTCATAAACCATCTAAACACTCCCCTCCCTCCTCATTCTATAACCATCTACAAATCCTCCTCTCTCTCATTCTATAAACCATCTACAACATCCTCCTCCTCTCCTCTCATTCTATAAACCATCTACAACATCCTCCCTCTCATTCTATAAACCCATCTACAACTCCTCCTCTCTCTCATTCTATAACCATCTACAACCATCCTCCTCTCTCTCATTCTATAAACCATCTACACATCCTCCTCCTCTCTTTCATTCTATAAACCATCTACAAATCCTCCTCTCTCTCTCATTCTATAAACCATCTACACATCCCCTCCTCTCTCTCATTCTAAACCCTCTACAACATCCTCCTCCCTCTCATTCTATAAACCATCTACAACATCCTCCTCCTCTCTCTCATTCTATAAACCATCTACAACATCCCTCCTCCCTCTCATTCTATAAACCACTACAACATCCTCCCTCTCTCATTCTATAAACCCTCTCACACATCCTCCCCTCTCATTCTATCCTCCAACTCCTCCTCTCCTCTCATTCTTAACCTCTACAAAATCCTCCTCTCTCTCTTCTATAAACCATCTACAACATCCTCCGCTCTCTCATTCTATAAACCATTTCTACAACATCCCTCCTCCCCTCTTCATTCTATAAAACCCTCTACCCAAAATCCTCCTCCTCTCATTCTATAAACCATCTACAACATCCTTCCGCTCTCTCATTCTATAAACCATCTACAAACATCCTCCTCTCTCTCATTCTATAAACCATCTACAACATCCTCCTCCCTCTCATTCTATAAACCATCTACAACATCCTCCTCTCTCTCATTCTATAAACCCTCTACAACATCCTTCCTCCCTCTCTCATTCTATAACCATTTTACAACATCCTCCTCCTCTCATTCTATTAACCATCTACAACCCTCCTCCTCTCTCTCATTCTATAAACCATCTACAACATCCTCTCCTCTCTCATTCTATCAAACCATCACTACAAACTCCTCCTCCCTCTCATTCTATAAACCATCTACAACACCTCCCTCCCTCTCATTCTATAACCATCTACAACATCCTCTCCCTCTCTTCTATAAACCATCTACAAACATCCTCCTCTCTCATTCTATAACCATCTACAACATCCTCCTCCTCCTCATTCTATAAACCTCTACAACTCCTCCTCTCCTCTCATTCTATAAACCATCTACAACATCCTCCTCTCTCTCATTCTATAAACATCTAAAAACATCCTCCTCTCCTCTCATTCCCTTAAACCATCTAACATCCTCCCCCTCTCTCATTCTATAACACACTACACCATCCTCCTCTCTCTCATTCCTATAAACCTCTCTACATCATCCTCCTCCCCTCTCATTCTATAAAACCCTCTACAACATCCTCCTCCTCTCTCATTCTATAAACCATCTACAACAATCCTCCTCTCTCTCATTCTATAAACCATCTACAACATCCTCCTCCTCTCTCATTCTATAACCATCTACAACATCCCCTCCCTCCTCCCATTCTATAAACCATCTACAAACATCCTCCTCTCTCTCTCATTCTATAAACCATCTCACACATTCCCCTCTCCTCATTCTATAAACCACCCACAAACCATTCCTCCTCCCTCTCATTCTATAACCATCTACAACATCCTCCCTCTCTCTCATTCTATAAACCTCTACAACATCCTCCCTCTCTCATTCTATAAACCATCTACAAACATCCTCCTCCCTCTCATTCTATAAACCCATCTACAACATCCTCCTCCTCTCTCATTCTATCAACCTCTACAAAACATCCTCCTCCTCCCCTCTCTCTTCATAAACCATCTAAAACATCCTCCTCTCTCTCATTCTATAAACCATCCTACAACATCCTCCTCCTCCTCTCATTCTATAAACCATCTACAACATCCTCCTCTTCTCCTCTCATTCTATAAACCATCTACAACATCCTCCTCTCTCTCATTCTATAAACCATCTACCCAACTCCTCCTCTCCTCTCATTCTATAAACCATCTACAACACCTCCTCTCTCTCATTCTATAAACCATCTACAACATCCTCTCTCTTCTCATTCTATAAACCATCTACAACACCTCCTCCCTCTCTTCCATTCTATAAACCATCTACAACATCCTCCTCCTCTCTCATTCTATAAACCATCTACAAACATCCCTCCTCTCTTCATTCTATAACCATCTACAACATCCTCTCCTCTCTCATTCTATAACTCTACAACATCCTCCTCTCCTCCTCATTCTATAAACCATCTACAACATCCTCCTCCCTCTTTATTCTATAAACCATCTACAACAATCCCCTCCCCTCCTCCCCTCATTCTATAAACCATCTACAACATCCTCCCCCCTCCTTCTATAAACCCTCTATCCAACATCCTCCTCCTCTCTCATTCATAAACCATCTACAACATCCTCCTCCTCTCTCATTCTATAAACCATCTACAACCATCCTCCTCCTCTCTCATTCTATAAACCATCACAACATCCTCCTCCCTCTCATTCTATAACCATCTACAACATCCTCCTCCCCTCTCCATTCTAAAAACCATTTTTACAACATCCTCCCTCCTCCCCATTCTATAACCATCACCAAAATCCTCCTCCCTCTCTTCTATAAACCATCTACAAACTCCTCCCTCTCTCATTCTATAACCATCTACAACATCCTCCTCTCTCTCATTCTATAACCATCTACAACATCCTCCTCCCTCTCATTCTATAAACCATCTACAACATCCTCCTCCCTCTCATTCTATAAACCATCTACAACATCCTCCTCTCTCTCATCTATAAACCTCTACAACATCCTCCTCCTCTCTCTCATTCTATAAACCATCTACAACATCCTCCTCCCTCTCATTCTATAAACCATCTACAACATCCTCCGCTCTCTCATTCTATAAACCATCTACAACATCCCCTCTCTCTCATTCTATAAACCATCTACAACATCCTCCTCCCTCTCATTCTATAAACCATCTACACAACATCTCCGCCCCCTCTTCTCCTTCATCTATAAACCATCACAACATCCTCCTCCTCTCTCATTCATAAACCATCTACAACATCCTCCTCCTCTCTCATTCTATAAACCATCTACAACACCTCCTCTCCTCTCTCTATTCTATAAACCATTCTCCACAAACCTCCCTCCTCTCTCATTCTATAAACCATCTACAACATCCTCCTCCCTCTCATTCTATAACCCATCTACAACATCCTCCTCCCTCTCATTCTATAAACCTCTACAACAATCCCCTCCTCTCTCATTCTATAAACCATCTACAACATCCTCCTCTCCTCTCATTCTATAAACCATCTACACACATCCTCCTCCTCTCTCATTCTATAAACCATCTAACAACATCCTCCTCCTCTCTCATTCTATAACCATCTACAACTCCTCTCCTCATTCTATAATCTACAACATCCCTCCGCTCCTCTCATTCTATAAACCATCTACACCATCCTCTCCCTCTCATTCTATAAACCATCACAACATCCTCCTCCCTCTCATTCTATAAACCATCTACAAACTCCCTCTCCCTCTCATTCTAAACCACTACAACATCCTCCTCCTCTCTCATTCTAAACCATCTACAACATCCTCCTCCCTCTCATTCTATAAACCATCTACAAACATCCTCCTCCCTCCATTCTATAAACCATCTACTACACATCCTCCTCTCCATTCTATAAACCATCTACAACATCCATCCTCCTCCCTCTCATTCTATAAACATCTACAACATCCTCCCTCTCTCTCATTCTATAAACCATCTACAACATCCTCCTCCCTCTCATTCTATAAACCATCTACAACATCCTCCTCCCTCTCATTCTATAAACCATCTACAACATCCTCCTCTCTCTCATTCTATAAACCATCTACAACATCCTCCTCCCTCTCATTCTATAACCATCTACAACATCCTCCTCCTCCTCTCATTCTTAACCATCTACAACATCCTCCTCTTTTCCTCATTCTATAACCATCTACAACATCCTCCTCCCTCCCCATTCTATAAACCATCTACACATCCTCCTCTCTCTCATTCTATAAACCTCTACAACATCCTCCTCCTCTCATTCTATAAACCATCTACAACATCCTCCCTCTCTCTCTCATTCTATAAACCATCTTTCAACATCCTCCCTCTCTCCATTCTATAAACCATCTACAACATCCTCCTCTCTCTCATTCTAATAACCATCTACAACCCCCTCCCTCTCTCACTTAAACCATCTACAACTCCTCCTCCTCTCATTCATAACCACTACAACATCCTCCTCTCTCTCATTCTATAAACCATCTACATCTCCTCCTCCTCTCCATTTTAACCATCTACAACATCCTTTTCTCTCTCATTCTATAAACAGCTCCAACATCCTCCTCCCTCTCCATTCTATAAACCATCTACAACATCCCCCGCTCTCCATTCTATAAACCATCTACAACTCCTCCGTCTCTCTTCTATAAACCACTACAGCATCCTCCTCTCCTCATTCTATAAACCATCTACAACATCCTCCTCCCTCTCATTCTATAAACCATCTCAAACATCCTCCTCTCTCTCATTCTATGAAAAACCTTTCATACATCCGCCTCCCTCTCATTCTATAAACCACTAAACATCTCCTTCCTCTCTCATTCCTAACCATCTAAACTCCTCCTCCTCTCATTCTATAACCATCTACAACATCCTCCCCTCTCTCATTCTATAAACCATCTACAACACCTCCCCTCTCATTCTATAAACCATCTACAACATCCTCTCTCTCATTCTATAAACCATGTCACAACATCCTCCTCCCTCTCATTCTATAAACCATCTACAACATCCTCCTCTCTCATTCTAAACCTCTACAACATCCTCCTCCTCTCATTCTATAAACCATCTACAACTCCTCGCTCTCTCATTCGATAAACCAATCTACAACATCCTCCTACATCACCTCTACAATCTTCTTATACCATCTACAACATCCTCCTCTCTCTCATTATAAACCATCTACAACATCCTCACTCTCTCATTCTATAAACCATCTACAACAGCCTCCTCTCCTCATTCTATAACCATCTAAACATCCTCCTCCTCTCATTTAAACCATCTACAAACATCCCCTCGCTCTCTCATTCTAAACCATCTACAAACATCCTGCCCTCTCTCATTCTATAACCATCTACAACGATCCTCTCTCTCTCTCATTCTATAAACCACTACAACATCCTCGCGCTCTCATCTATAAACCATCTACAACATGCTGCCTCTCATTCTGATAACCATCTACACACCTCCTCTCTCGCATTCTATAAACCTCTACAACATCCTCACTCTCTCATTCTATAACCATCTACAACATCCTCCCCTCCTCATTCTATAACCATCTACAACATCCCCTCCCTCTCATTCTATAACCATCTACAAATCATCCCCTCTCTCATTCTATAACCATCTACAACATCCTCCTCCTCTCATTCTATAAACCACTACAACAGTCCTCCTCTCTCCTTCTATAACCCTCTACAACATCCTCCTCCCTCTCATCTATAAACCACTACCATCCTCCCTCTCTCTTCTATAAACCATCTACAACACCTCTCTCTCTCATTCTATAAACCATCTACAAAATCCTCCTTCCCTCTCCTTCTATAAACCACTACAACATCCCCTCTCTCAGTTCTATAACCATCTACAACATCCTCCTCCCCTCTCATTCTATAAACCATCTACAAAATCCTCCTCCCTCTCTCATTCTATAAACCTCTACAACATCCTCCTCCCTCTCATTCTATAACCATCTACACATCCCCCTCTCTCATTCTATAACCATCTACAACATCCTCCTCTCTCATTCTATAACCATCTACAACATCCCTCCCTCTCTCATTCTATAAACCATCTACAACATCCTCCTCTCTCATTCTATAAACCATCTACAACATCCTCCTCCCCTCTCATTCTATAACCATCTACAACATCCTCCTCCCCCTCATTCTATAAACCCTCACAACATCCTCCTCTCTCATTCTATAAACCATCTACAACCATCCTCCTCCCTCCCCCTCATTCTATAAACCATCTACAACATCCTCCCTCTCTCATTCTATAAACCATCTACACATCCTCCTCCCTCTCTCATTCTATAAACCATCTACAACATTTCCCCCTCTCTCATTCTATAAACCATCTACAAACATCCTCCCTCTCCCCATTCTATAACCATCTTACAACCTCCTCCCTCTCTCATTCTATAAACCATCTCTACAACATCCTCCTCTCTCTCATTCTAAACATCTACAACATCCTCCCCCTCTCATTCTATAAACCATCTACAACATCCTCCTCTCTCATTCTATAAAACCCTCTACAAAAACTCCTCCGCTCTCTCCTTCTATAAACCATCTAAAAAATCCTCCCTCTCTCATTCTATAAACCATCTACAACATCCTCCTCCTCTCTCTCATTCTATAAACCTATCCCCACTACTTAACCTCTACAACATCCTCCTCCTCTCGTCATTCTATAAACCATCTACAACAACCTCCTCCCTCTCTCATTCTATAAACCATCTAAACATCCTCCTACCCTCATTCTATAAACCATCTACAAACATCCTCCTCCCCTCTCATTCTATAAACCAAACTACAACATCCTCCTCCTCCCATTCTATAAACCCATCTACAAAATCCTCCCCTCTCATTCTATAAACCCTCTACAAAAATCCCCCTCCTCCTCTCCATTCTATAAACCTCTACAACATCCTCCTCCCTCTCTCATTCTATAAACCATCTACAACATCCTCCTCCTCTCTCATTCCTATAAACCTCTACAACATCCTCCGCTCTCTCATTCTATAAACCATCTACAACATCCTCCTCCTCTCTCATTCTATAAACCATCTACAACCATCCGCCTCCCTCTCTTTTATTCTATAAACCATCTACAACATCCCCTCCTCCCTCATTCTATAAACCATCTACAACATCCTCCCCTCTCCTCATTATAAACCATCTAAACCTCCTCCCTCCTCCATTCTATAAACCATCTAAACATCCCCCTCCCTCTCATTCTATAAACCATCTAAAAAAACATCCTCCCTCTCTCATTCTATAAAACCCTCTACCAAACATCCTCCCTCCTCATTCTATAAACCATCTACAACAACTCCTCCTCCCCTCATTCTATAAACCATCTACAACCTCCTCCCTCTCTTTTATTCTATAAACCATCTACAACATCCTCCCTCTCTCATTCTATAAACCATCTACAACATCCTCCCCCTCTCTTTTATTCATAAACCATCTCAACATCCTCCTCCCTCTCTCATTCTATAAACCTCTACAACATCCTCCCCTCCTCTCATTCTATAAACCTCTAAACACCTCCTCCCTCTCATTCTATAAACCATCTACACATCCTCCTCCCTCTCATTCTATAACCATCTACACAATCCTCCTCTCTCTTCTAAAACCATCTACAACATCCCCCCCTCATTCATAAAACCCTCTACACACCTCCTCCTCTCTCTCAATTCTAAAACCCCCCCTCTAAAAACATCCTCCTCCTCTCTCATTCTATAAACCATCTACAAAATCCTCCCCCCCTCTCTCATTCTATAAACCATCTACAACATCCTCCCTCTCCATTCTATAAACCATCTACAACACTCCTCCCTCTCTCATTCTATAAACCATCTACAACATCCTTCCTCCCTCTCATTCTATAAACCTCTACAACATCCTCCTCCTCTCATTCTATAACCCCTACAACCCTCCCCCTCTCTCCTTCTATAACCTCTACACATCCTCCTCCCTCTCATTCTATAAACCATCTACAACCATCCCCCCCTCTCATTCTAACCATCTACAAACTCCTCCTCTCTCTTCTATAAACCATCTACAACCCTCCTCCCCCTCCATTCTATAACCATCTACAACATCCTCTCCCTCTCATTCTATAAACCATCTACACATCCTCCGCCCCTCTCATTCTATAAACCATCTACAAAAATCCTCCTCCCCCTCATTCTATAAACCATCTCAACATCCCCCTCTCTCTCATTCTATAACCACTACAACATCCTCCTCCCCCTCATTCTATAAAACCATCTACAACATCCTCCTCTCTCATTCTATAACCATCTACAAACTCCTCCTCTCTCTCATTCTATAAACCATCTACAACATCCTCCTCCTCTCTCATTTTATAACCATCTAAAACATCCTCCTCCCTCTCATTCTATAAACCCTCTACAACATCCTCCTCTCTCATTCTATAAACCATCTACAACATCCTCCTCCCTCTCATTCTATAAACCATTTTACAAAAATCCTCCTCTCTCATTCTATAAACCACCCACAACAATCCTCCTCCCTCTCATTCTAAAACCATCTACAAACATCTCCTCCTCCCTCTCATTCTATAAACCATCTACAACATCCTCCTCTCTCTTCATAACCACAAAAAATCCCCCCCCTCTCCCTTCTATAAACCATCTACAACATCCTCCTCCCTCTCATTCTATAAACCATCTACAACATCCCCTCCCTCTCATTCTATAAAATCTACAACATCCTCCTCCTCATTCTATAAACCATCTACAACATCCTCCTCCCTCTTTTATTCTATAACCCTCTACACATCCCTCCTCTCTCTCATTCTATAAACCATCTACACATCCTTCCTCTCTCTCATTCTATAAAACCATCTACAACATCCTCCCCCTCTCATTCTATAAACCATCTACAACTCCTCCCCCTCTCATTCTATAACCTCTACAACAACAAACCTCCTCTCATCTCATTCTATAACCATCTACAACATCCTCCTCCCCCTCATTCTAAAAAACCACTCAAAAACATCCTCCTCCCCTCTCATTCTATAACCATCTACAACATCCTCCTCCCTCTCATTCTCTAAACCATCTACAACATCCTCCTCCCTCTCATTCTATAACCATCTACAAACATTCCTCCTCTCTCATTCTATAAACCATCTCAACATCCTCCTCTCTCTCATTCTATAACCATCTACAAAAAATCCTCCTCTCTCTCATTCTATAAACCATCTACAACACCTCCTCCCTCTCATTCTATAAACCATCTTTCAACCTCCTCCTCCCTCTTTATTCTATAAACCATCTACAACATCCTCCTCCCTCTCATTCTATAAACCTCTACAACATCCTCCTCCCTCTCATTCTATAAACCATCTACAAACTCCTTCCCCTCTCTCATTCTATAAAACCCTCTACAACATCCTCCTCCCTCTCATTCTATAACCATCTACAACATCCTCCTCCCCCTCATTCTATAACCACTACAAAATCCTCCTCCCTCTCTCCATTCTATAAACCATCTACAAACATCTCCTCCTCCCCTCATTCTATAAAACCATCTACAACATCCTCCCTCTCTCATTCTATAAACCATCTACAACATCCTCCTCCCTCTCATTCTATAAACCATCTACAAACATCCTCCTCTCCCCTCATTCTATAACCATCTACAAAATCCTCCTCCCTCTCATTCATAAACCATCTACAACATCCTCCTCTCTCATTCTATTAAACCATCTACAACATCCTCCTCCCTCTCATTCTATAAACCATCTACAACACCTCCTCCCCCTCCCTTTATTCTATAAACCATCTACAACACCTCCCTCCCTCTCTCATTCTATAAACCATCTACAACATCCTCCTCCCTCTCATTCTATAAACCATCTACAACATCCTCCCTCTCTCATTCTATAAACCATCTACAACATCCCCTCCCCTCTCATTCTATAAACCATCTACAACATCCCCTCTCCCCCTCATTCTATAAACCATCCCACAACACCTCTCCCTCTCTCATCTAAAACCATCTCAACTCTCCTCTCCCCCTCATTCTATAAACCATCTACAACATCCCCCTCCCTCTCATTCAAAAAAACCATCTACAACATCCTCCTCTCCTCATTCTATAAACCCCCTAAAAACACTCCTCCCTCCCTCATTCATAAACCATCTACAACATCCTCCTCTCTCCCCATTCTATAAACCATCTACAACATCCTCCTCCCTCCCCATTCTAAAACCACTACAACCTCCTCCTCTCTTTATTCTATAAACCATCCAAACTCCTCCCCTCTCATTCTATAAACCATCTACAAACATCCTCCTCCCTCTCCCCATTCTTTAAAAACCCTCTACAACATCCTCCTCCTCCATCTCATTCTATAAACCCTCTACAACATCCTCCCTCTCTCATTCTTAAACCATCTAAACATCCTCCTCCTCTCTCATTCTATAACCATCTACAACATCCTCCCCCCTCTCATTCCATAAACCATCTACAACATCCTCCTCTCTTCATTCTATAAACCATTTACAACATCCTCCTCTCTCCCCATTCTATAAACCATCTACAACATCCTCCTCCTCTCATTCTAAAAACCAAACTACAAAAAAATCCTCCTCCCTCTCATTCTATAACCATCTACAAACACCCCCTCTCTCTCATTCTAAATTAAAAACCTCCACTCTACAAACCCCTACACATCCTCCCTCTCTTTATTCTATAAACCATCTACAACATCCTCCCTCTCTCATTTTATAAACCATCTACAAACATCCTCTCCCTCTCATTCTATAAACCATCTACAACATCCCCTCTCTCTCATTCTATAACCCTCTCCACATCCTCCTCCCTCTCATTCTATAAACCATCTACAACATCTCTCCTCCCCCTCATTCTATAAACCATCTACAAACCCTCCCCCTCTCATTCTATAAACCATCCTACCAAAAATCCTCCTCCCTCTCATTCTATAAACCATCTACAACATCCTCCCCTCTCTCATTCTATAAACCATCCTACAAAAATCCTCCTCTCTCTCATTCTATAAACCATCTACAACATCCTCCTCCTCTTTTCATTCTATAACCATTACAACATCCCTCCCTCTCATTCTATAAACCAAACTTTAAAAACCTCCCCCCTGGCATTCCTTAAAAAAATTTAAAATTTTCTTTATTTCCATCTAAAAATCCTTTTCTTCCTTCAATTTTAAAATTACAAACACTTCCGCCCACTAAAACCCCTCTCACAAATTCCCCGCTCCTCCATTTAAAATGCCAGTTGTCTCATTTATAAACCCTCTTTTAACGCCGGTTTTTCTTCATAACCATTAAAATAAATTTTTTCATCTTAACCTCTAAAAGCCTCCGCTCTATTCTAAAAAAATTAAAAAATGTCCATTCTTTTCTCTACAAATTCCTTCAATCCCTTTATAAATTTAATATTTTCCCCCCCCTTTCTATAAAGATTAACTAGATGATTACAAATGCTTAAATGGATTCTAGGAATATACTAAGTAAATCTAAATGAGCTAATGATCTTAAATGTCAGGTTTATAAATTGTTGACAAATATACTGAGTGGCTGAGGAAGACTAGAGGAATGCTAAATGAGGTCTAGGTATACAGGGGATGGGTAAATGGCCGAGGTGACTAATAAGTTGATTATAAGATTGTAGATTTAAGGAGATATAATATATAAGTATTATACTAAATTAACTAGGAGGATTATGCTAAGATGGGACCAATGTAATAAGGTGATGACAAATTATTGTTGGTTGCATAGGCTTTTGGGATGTCCCAAAACCCGGCTAGAGAAGGGGGTAAGGAGATGACTAATATGGATGCTAAGATTTGGGTGCTAGAGATGACCTAAGAGGGTTACTAAGGGGTGGTGCTAAATGGATGCTAGAGATGGGTTGCTAAGATGGATGACTAGAGGATGGATGACTAGAGATGGATGACTAGAGATGGATGACTAGAGGATGGATGACTAGAGGATGGATGACTAGAGATGGATGACTAGAGATGGATGACTAGAGGATGGATGACTAGAGATGGATGACTAGAGGATGGATGACTAGAGATGGATGACTAGAGATGGATGACTAGAGGATGGATGACTAGAGATGGATGACTAGAGGATGGATGACTAGAGATGGATGACTAGAGATGGATGACTAGAGATGGATGACTAGAGATGGATGACTAGAGGATGGATGACTAGAGGATGGATGACTAGAGATGGATCAAGCAGTATGCTGTTGCAGGTAGAAATATACCTTGCCACTGCTCTGTATTCCACATGAAAGGGAATTCTGTCAATTCCGTACATTACATTTCTGCCCTAAGATGCTTTTGTGACACTCCCAAATAACTGAGAGTATTTCCCCTTGTCCTACAGTACATGAGAATGCCAATTGTTGAGGCAACATGTAAAAGATGTGGGAGAAGGACAATTCTCTGGTTGAAAGAAAATTGAGAGCATGACCCTGGCAAATGTCCTGGTTTCCTGGTTCTGGAATATACAGTATGTCCCAGTGCCCAGCAGAGGCTGAGCACTACCAACATCTTAGCCCCTCCACCCCTGTAAGGGATTTATAAATATCAGAAAGAGTTTTAAGTGACAGGTCTTTGGCAGAGCTGGGTCCAGGCACACCTCGGTCATCATTCCCCGCAATACGCACCATCAATCCATATGAAGGATCACTCTCTGATATCTTGAATATACAGTTGATTCGAAAAGTATTCAGACCCCTTGACTTTTTCCACATTTTGTTACATTAGAGCCTAATTCTAAAATTGATGAAATAGTTTTTTTCCTCATCAATACCCCATAATGAAAAAGGAAAAATCGTTTTTGATAAATTTTTGCAAATGTATAAAAATATTTAAACTGAAATATTACATTTACATAAGTATTCAGACCCTTTACTCAGTACTTTGTTGAAGCACCTTTGGCAGCGATTACAGCATCGAGTCTTCTTGGGTATGACGCTACAAGCTTGGCACACCTGTATTTGGGGAGTTTCTCCCATTCTTCGCTGCAGATCCTCTCAAGCTCTGTCAGGTTTGATGGGGAGTGTCGCTGCACAGCTATTTTCAGGTCTCTCCAGAGATGTCCGATCGTGTTCAAGTCCGGGCTCTGGCTGGGCCACTCAAGGACATTCAGAGACTTGTCCCAAAGCCACTCCTGCATTGTCTTGGCGGGTCGTTGTCCTGTTGGAAGGTGAACCGTCGCCCCAGTCCGAGGTCCTGAGCACTCTGGAGCAGGTTTTCATCAAGGATCTCTCTGTACTTTGCGCCGTTCATCTTTGCCTCGATCCTGACTAGTCTCCCATTCCCTGCCACTGAAAAACATCCCCAGAGCATGATGCTGCCACCACCATGCTTCACCATAGGGATGGTGCCAGGTTTCTTCCATACATGACGCTTGGCATTCAGGCCTAAGAGTTCAATCTTGGTTTCATCAGACCAGAGAATCTTGTTTCTCATGGTCTGAGAGTCTTTAGGTGCCTTTTGGCAAACTCCAAGCGGGCTGTCTTGTGCCTTTTACTGAGGAGTGGCTTCCGTCTGGCCACTGTACCATAACGGCCTGATTGGTGGAGTGCTGCAGAGCACCTCCCTGACCAAGGCCCTTCTCCCCCGATTGCTCAGTTTGGCCGGGTGGCCAGCTCTAGGAAGAGTCTTGGTCCTTCCAAACTTCTTCCATTTAAGAATGATGGAGGCCACTATGTTCTTGGGGACCTTCAATGCTGCATAAATGTTTTGGTACACTTCCCCAGATCTGTGCCTCGACACAATCCTGTCTCGGAGCTCTACAGACAATTCCTTCGACCTCATGGCTTGGTTTTTGCACTGACATACACTGTCAACTATGGGACCTTATATAGACAGGTGTGTGCCTTTCCAAATCATGTCCAATCAATTCAATTTACCACAGGTGGACTCCAATCAAGTTGTAGAAACATCAAGGATAATCAATGGAAACAGGCTGCACCTGAGCTCAATTTCGAGTCTCATAGCAAAGGGTCTGAATACTTATGTAAATAAGGTATTTCTGTTTTTTTATAAATTTGCAAAACTTTCTAAAAACCTGTTTCACTTTGTCATTATGGGGTATTGTCATTATGGGGTATTGTGTGTAGATTGATGAGGGAAAAAAACAATTTAATCCATTTCAGAACAAGGCTGTAACATAACTAAATGTGGAAAAGGGAAAGGGGTCTGAATACTTTCCGAATGCACTGTACATCACCTAATAGCATGAGGGGTGATGGTCATCACTACAACTAATGCACAATGATGACAACTGATCTCTCATCGTAATCTTTAAAACTATCCTCTCGGGATGTGAGTTTAGGACTATCCTCTTGTGATGTGAGTTTAGGACTATCCTCTTGAGATGTGAGTTTAGGACTATCCTCTTGAGATGTGAGTTTAGGACTATCCTCTTGAGATGTGAGTTTAGGACTATCCTCTTGTGATGTGAGTTTAGGACTATCCTCTTGAGATGTGAGTTTAGGACTATCCTCTTGAGATGTGAGTTTAGGACTATCCTCTTGAGATGTGAGTTTAGGACTATCCTCTTGTGATGTGAGTTTAGGACTATCCTCTTGAGATGTGAGTTTAGGACTATCCTCTTGAGATGTGAGTTTAGGACTATCCTCTTGAGATGTGAGTTTAGGACTATCCTCTTGAGATGTGAGTTTAGGACTATCCTCTTGAGATGTGAGTTTAGGACTATCCTCTTGTGATGTGAGTTTAGGACTATCCTCTTGAGATGTGAGTTTAGGACTATCCTCTTGAGATGTGAGTTTAGGACTATCCTCTTGTGATGTGAGTTTAGGACTATCCTCTTGTGATGTGAGTTTAGGACCATCCTCTTTCATGTAGCCTGTCACTGATTGCCAAACATGACAATGATCACAAACAGATCTAGGACCAGGCACATGTCATCTTCAGTTCTGGTAAATGGTACAGCCTATTCAGGACGGGCAGACTGAAGGGACGACAGAGAGATGTCCCCTCATCCTTCAGGGCAGACTGAAGGGACGACAGAGAGATGTCTCCTCATCATTCAGGGCAGACTGAAGGGACGACAGAGAGATGTCTCCTCATCATTCAGGGCAGACTGAAGGGACGACAGAGAGATGTCTCCTCATCATTCAGGGCAGACTGAAGGGACGACAGAGAGATGTCTCCTCATCATTCAGGGCAGACTGAAGGGACGACAGAGATGTCCCCTCATCCTTCAGGGCAGACTGAAGGGACGACAGAGATGTCCCCTCATCCTTCAGGGCAGACTGAAGGGACGACAGAGATGTCTCCTCATCCTTCAGGGCAGACTGAAGGGACGACAGAGATGTCCCCTCATCCTTCAGGGCAGACTGAAGGGACGACAGAGATGTCCCCTCATCATTCAGGGCAGACTGAAGGGACGACAGAGATGTCCCCTCATCCTTCAGGGCAGACTGAAGGGACGACAGAGATGTCCCCTCATCATTCAGATATCCTTCCTATCATGTGTTAACATATCCAGAAAGGGACACTGCTACCCACATTCTAGCCTAACTGACCCCTGTAGAAAAGGTTTGCCTAAATGTTTACCCTGAAGTCCATCAGTGTTTAGTCAATGACATGCCAAATACAAGATGTCAGCTTTTCATAACAAATGGTCTCCTAAATGTGTGGTCAAAACACCTCCAATAATGGATAGCTGATATGACAGGCCTGAGCACAGAGAATTGAATGGGAGGTGACAATATTACTGGAATGTTCATAGAGGGAGTTCTTTGCTGTTCATCACTAAACTATAGCACTCTTTATGTGATCCATGGAAGGAAGGATGGGCTTTACAACAACACTATGCAATAAATAGGCTCCAAAACACAGAGGCTGCAGTAGTGCACTACACTGTAATGGGCTCTGGTCAACAGTAGTACACTATAAAGGGAATAGGGTACCATTTGGGATGCAAGCCAGAGCTTTTAGGCCATGAGACCAGTGGATTATCCTGAGAATTGGGACTAATCCTAATCCCCAGTAATTTCACATTCTGCCATAGTCCTGCCTGGGGCCACAACACAGACTACTGAAGAATAACATGTTATTCCACCTCCGGATTTTAGAATTACTCTCTGCATAGAAGAACAGAATTAGGCCTACATTTCCAGTAAGAAAATGAGTTCTCCCTCATCACAGCCCAGCTCTGTAGGTTAACCTCCCTCATCACAGCCCAGCTCTGTAGGTTAACCTCCCTAATCACAGCCCAGCTCTGTAGGTTAACCTCCCTCATCACAGCCCAGCTCTGTAGGTTAACCTCCCTCATCACAGCCCAGCTCTGTAGGTTAACCTCCCTGATCACAGCCCAGCTCTGTAGGTTAACCTCCCTCATCACAGCCCAGCTCTGTAGGTTAACCTCCCTCATCACAGTCCAGCTCTGTCGGTTAACCTCCCTCATCACAGCCCAGCTCTGTAGGTTAACCTCCCTCATCACAGCCCAGCTCTGTAGGTTAACCTCCCTCATCACAGCCCAGCTCTGTAGGTTAACCTCCCTGATCACAGCCCAGCTCTGTAGGTTAACCTCCCTCATCACAGTCCAGCTCTGTCGGTTAACCTCCCTCATCACAGCCCAGCTCTGTAGGTTAACCTCCCTCATCACAGCCCAGCTCTGTAGGTTAACCTCCCTGATCACAGCCCAGCTCTGTAGGTTAACCTCCCTCATCACAGCCCAGCTCTGTAGGTTAACCTCCCTCATCACAGTCCAGCTCTGTCGGTTAACCTCCCTCATCACAGCCCAGCTCTGTAGGTTAACCTCCCTGATCACAGCCCAGCTCTGTAGGTTAACCTCCCTGATCACAGCCCAGCTCTGTAGGTTAACCTCCCTCATCACAGCCCAGCTCTGTAGGTTAACCTCCCTGATCACAGCCCAGCTCTGTAGGTTAACCTCCCTCATCACAGTCCAGCTCTGTCGGTTAACCTCCCTGATCACAGCCCAGCTCTGTAGGTTAACCTCCCTCATCACAGTCCAGCTCTGTCGGTTAACCTCCCTGATCACAGCCCAGCTCTGTAGGTTAACCTCCCTCATCACAGCCCAGCTCTGTAGGTTAACCTCCCTGATCACAGCCCAGCTCTGTAGGTTAACCTCCCTCATCACAGCCCAGCTCTGTAGGTTAACCTCCCTCATCACAGCCCAGCTCTGTCGGTTAACCTCCCTCATCACAGTCCAGCTCTGTAGGTTAACCTCCCTGATCACAGCCCAGCTCTGTAGGTTAACCTCCCTCATCACAGCCCAGCTCAGTAGGTTAACCTCCCTCATCACAGCCCAGCTCTGTAGGTTAACCTCCCTGATCACAGCCCAGCTCTGTAGGTTAACCTCCCTGATCACAGCCCAGCTCTGTAGGTTAACCTCCCTCATCACAGCCCAGCTCTGTAGGTTAACCTCCCTCATCACAGCCCAGCTCTGTAGGTTAACCTCCCTCATCACAGCCCAGCTCTGTCGGTTAACCTCCCTCATCACAGTCCAGCTCTGTAGGTTAACCTCCCTCATCACAGCCCAGCTCTGTAGGTTAACCTCCCTCATCACAGCCCAGCTCTGTAGGTTAACCTCCCTCATCACAGCCCAGCTCTGTAGGTTAACCTCCCTGATCACAGCCCAGCTCTGTAGGTTAACCTCCCTCATCACAGCCCAGCTCTGTAGGTTAACCTCCCTCATCACAGCCCAGCTCTGTCGGTTAACCTCCCTCATCACAGTCCAGCTCTGTAGGTTAACCTCCCTGATCACAGCCCAGCTCTGTAGGTTAACCTCCCTCATCACAGCCCAGCTCTGTAGGTTAACCTCCCTGATCACAGCCCAGCTCTGTAGGTTAACCTCCCTCATCACAGCCCAGCTCTGTAGGTTAACCTCCCTCATCACAGCCCAGCTCTGTAGGTTAACCTCCCTCATCACAGCCCAGCTCTGTCGGTTAACCTCCCTCATCACAGTCCAGCTCTGTAGGTTAACCTCCCTGATCACAGCCCAGCAGGTTAACCTCCCTCATCACAGCCCAGCTATGTAGGTTAACCTCCCTCATCACAGCCCAGCTCTGTAGGTTAACCTCCCTGATCACAGCCCAGCTCTGTAGGTTAACCTCCCTCATCACAGCCCAGCTCTGTCGGTTAACCTCCCTCATCACAGCCCAGCTCTGTAGGTTAACCTCCCTGATCACAGCCCAGCTCTGTAGGTTAACCTCCCTGATCACAGCCCAGCTCTGTAGGTTAACCTCCCTCATCACAGCCCAGCTCTGTAGGTTAACCTCCCTCATCACAGCCCAGCTCTGTAGGTTAACCTCCCTGATCACAGCCCAGCTCTGTAGGTTAACCTCCCTCATCACAGCCCAGCTCTGTAGGTTAACCTCCCTGATCACAGCCCAGCTCTGTAGGTTAACCTCCCTGATCACAGCCCAGCTCTGTAGGTTAACCTCCTGTAGCCTTCCACAGCCTGAAAAGGAATAACACGGCCGTCTAGAATGGCTATCCAGTAGCGAAGAATCAGGACAATATTTTAAGGATTAAAAGAACACGTCGGTTCCCTCATCATAACCCAGTACATGCTATAGAAAAAAAACTCCCCTCTTCAGAGTCCATCTGACAAACTAGTTGTGATGTCTGGCTGCATGTAGAGGGCGTGTCTGGTAGTGCAGAGGCCCTGGGTTACAGCTGCAGCATGATCTGACAGTTGCTGTGTTTATAGAAGTGAACTTTAGAAGAATCCCTCTAAAAAAAAAAAAAAAAAAACGATAAAGAAAGGTGAAGTTGGCTATGTGTTGTAGAAGGTAACGCTTTCGAGTTAGAAGCCCTCTCTTTGGAACAAAGCAATGCTCTTTCTAGAACAGACCACCAAGCAGGACACGGCCGACGTTACCTTCTCTCCCTGAAGCGCTGAAATCAAATTAATATAGGGCAAAAGACTACAAAACCCCCCCAAAAAATGAAACCTACTCGTTTTTCATGCATATTCTGTCCTGAAACACCTTATCCAGTGGGATGACGGCTTGGCCCAGAAACACGTCCAGTCCCATGAGCGCCCGGTGCATCACCGTCAGGACCAAGTCGCTGCTCCCGGCGGGGTAGGCGCCCCCGTCCCCAACCTGCTCCAGAACACCCGGTAACAACTCGAAGGAACATTCCTCCTTCCATTCGGGAGCAGTGGTCTTTTCCACAACACAAGTCGAGTATTTCTCCTTGCCCACCTGGATAATGGTGTAGACGTCGCTGGTGCCGTGTTTGCCCTTCGCACGCAAGCCCCTGCCCCGCAGAACGGTGACCTGGACGTGTGTAGGAACCCATCTCTGGTCGTCGTCTATATTTAGCGAGGACATGTCCAAATACACACGGCAGAGAGGGAGACAGGATCAAAATCTAAACGTGGAAATGAAATGGTATGATACCCGCCGTCTCCCCCAGCTCCTCAGCGTCTCTCGGAGATGCACGGCCAGCCTAGTCGCGGGGTGGACGGCTCAGCATTATTGTATCGTTTAAAGTTGTCGGTATTGTTCGGCGTGTCCTCACTGTTCGTTGCCCACGCATGTGTTTCGTGGCGTGTGCTCGGCTCGGCTATGCTAATAAGGCTATCGACGGTGCGATGCGCCTCTCGTCCAAGACAAGCGCCCTTCTCTCTGCAGTCAGAACTGTTGAAACCATAGAGAACGATAGAGGTCTCTAGTTGCTGAAAGGCAGTATTACCATGGGCAGCGGCGTTAAGGGCTTCCACCACTTTAATGTAGACAACTGGGTGGGACTTCCAACTTCATTGGCTGATCCCTCCTGGTGACCCTGTTGGAGTCATGTCGAACCGGGTCATCAGGAGGGATCAGCCAATATGTGAAGAATAAAATGGACTACTTCAAAATGGAGATCGCCTCAATGGTGCTGCCCGCCCGCTCACAGACACCAAAACAGGAACTATGAAGATATGTTTTCTCTATCATTCTCTATGGTTGAAACCAAACCAGTGACAACGTCACACCTTTATCCTCTCTTTGCAGGAAGAGTGTAGTAGAAAACATATTCCACCACAAGGCCCCGTTTATCAGACTCTCTAGCGTGAAGCATATATTACAATGATCCTGTGTTCTGAAAGAGTTCCATTGATCACTATCCTATCCAGCCTGCGGCCTCTCTCAGGTCAGACCCACTGAAAGTAGGGGAAACACCTCACCCTCGGGGTACTGCGCTGTGAGAACAGTTCGAGAGCGCCCACAGCCCTGGGATGACATAACATTGCAGATGCTCCCCACTTCACAGAAAATGGGTTGAATCAATGGTGTTTCCACGTCATTTCAAACCGAAAAAAATCTGTGATGATGACATTGAATCAAAGTGGAAAACTAAATGGATTTGAAAAAAGTCATCAATTTAAGGGATTTTTTTTCTCCTCACCCAACTAAAAAAAAAAGAAAAAATAATATGATTTGACGTTATTTGACAACTCAACCAAATGTATACAAAACTGATGTCTGTGCCCAGTGGGTCCGCCAGCTGATCGGTCGGAAAGAAAGACAACTTCTCTATCACTCCTTTCGCAGGGCCAACTTAGATAGGAGTTGTTGTTGTTTGTCATGCCAGTAGTAGGAGTTGTTGTTGTTGTTGTTGTTTGTCATGCCAGTAGTACGTTTGAACTCTAAAAAAGGATGGAGACACTTTGGCAGATTGGTGTTTTATCTCCCACCCAGGGCTATTGTAGTACGGAGTGGTGGTACACCCTGTACAGCCAGTGGGACGTTTACAAGCCTTTAGCCATAGCCAAATCTATTCAAACTAAGCAACACATGCTATTCAACTATTTAGCCCACACTTTAAAGGAGCAATCTGGGATTTAAACACAGTGGTTACCCCGCCACTTTTTTTGGTAAACAGTTGAGGGATGATGCTGGTGAAATGGATGTATCAATTCCAGATTGGCCCTTAATTGTAAGCCAGCCACCCTTTAGCCTAGGGCCTCTCATTGCTTTATTGGACAGCAGTTTGATAATGACCTGGCGGAAAAACCGCCAAAATGTTCCAATGTGGCCTACAGTCAATAATCTACTGCACGTGTCAAATTCCTGTCTGCAGGTTTTTACTCCTCCTTTGTCCTTGATTGATGAATTAAGGTCACTAATTAGTAAGGAACTCCCCAAAAAGTCCCCACCTGGTTGTCTAGGGCTTAATTGAAAGGAAAACCCAGAAACCAGCAGACACTAGGACCATGGAATGAGTTTGACACCCCTGGTCTACTATATAGCGGAAGAATCCAGTGAGTCTGTATAGTGCAGTGGCAGTCAGTCATATTCCTATTGCAGCAGACAGATGAGTTGCAGAAAAAAAGAGACAGAGAGGGAAAGAGTGAGAGAGAGCAGAGGAGTGACTGATGGGGGATGGGAGTGACTGATGAGGGATATGAGTGACTGATGGGGGATGGGAGTGACTGATGGGGGATGGGAGTGACTGATGGGGGATGGGAGTGACTGATGGGGGATGGGAGTGACTGATGGGGGATAGGAGTGACTGATGGGGGATAGGAGTGACTGATGGGGGATGGGAGTGACTGATGGGGGATGGGAGTGACTGATGGGGGATGGGAGTGACTGATGGGGGATGGGAGTGACTGATGGGGGATGGGAGTGACTGATGGGGGATGGGATTGACTGATGGGGGATGGGAGTGACTGATGGGGGATAGGAGTGACTGATGGGGGATAGGAGTGACTGATGGGGGATGGGAGTGACTGATGGGGGATGGGAGTGACTGATGGGGGATGGGAGTGACTGATGGGGGATGGGAGTGACTGATGGGGGATGGGAGTGACTGATGGGGGATAGGAGTGACTGATGGGGGATGGGAGTGACTGATGGGGGATAGGAGTGACTGGTGGGGGATGGGAGTGACTGATGGGGGATAGGAGTGACTGATGGGGGATGGGAGTGACTGATGGGGGATAGGAGTGACTGATGGGGGATGGGAGTGACTGATGGGGGATAGGAGTGACTGATGGGGGATGGGAGTGACTGATGGGGGATAGGAGTGACTGATGGGGGATGGGAGTGACTGATGGGGGATAGGAGTGACTGATGGGGGATGGGAGTGACTGATGGGGGATGGGAGTTGACTGATGGGGGATGGGAGTGACTGATGGGGGATAGGGAGTGACTGATGGGGGATGGAGTGACTGATGGGGGATGGGAGTGACTGATGGGGGATAGGAGTGACTGATGGGGGATGGGAGTGACTGATGGGGGATGGGAGTGACTGATGGGGGATGGGAGTGACTGATGGGGGATAGGAGTGACTGATGTGGGATGGGAGTGACTGATGGGGGATAGGAGTGACTGATGGGGGATGGGAGTGACTGATGGGGGATCAGGAGTGAACTGGTGGGGGATGGAGTGACTGATGGGGATATGGGAGTGACTGATGGGGCTGGTGGGGTGATGATGGGGGATAGGAGTGACTGATGGGGGATGGGAGTGACTGATGGGGGGATAGGAGTGACTGATGGGGGATGGGAGTGACTGATGGGGGATATGAGTGACTGATGGGGGATGGAGTGACTGATGGGGGATGGGAGTGACTGATGGGGGATGGGAGTGACTGATGGGGGATGGGAGTGACTGATGGGGGATGGGAGTGACTGATGGGGATAGGAGTGACTGATGGGGGTATGGAGTGACTGATGGGGGATGGGAGTGACTGATGGGGGATGGGAGAGAGGCAGAGGGCTAATTCATTTTGCTGGTGGTGTGTGTGCTTGCTAGTGCAGATTTCATTAGTGTCTTTATGCTGTTATGGAAGAAGAGAATGCACCACCTTCTGGTCAGTGAGGTGCGTCTGGCTGCTGGGTTCTGGTCAGTGAGGTGCGGCTAGCTGCTGGGTTCTGTTCAGTGAGGTGCGGCTGGCTGCTGGGTTCTGTTCCCTTCTGGTCAGTGAGGTGCGTCTGGCTGCTGGGTTCTGGTCAGTGAGGTGCGGCTGGCTGCTGGGTTCTGTTCAGTGAGGTGCGGCTGGCTGCTGGGTTCTGGTCAGTGAGGTGCGGCTGGCTGCTGGGTTCTGTTCCCTTCTGGTCAGTGAGGTGCGGCTAGCTGCTGGGTTCTGGTTAGTGAGGTGCGGCTGGGTTCTGTTCCCTTCTGGTCAGTGAGGTGCGGCTGGGTTCTGTTCCCTTCTGGTCAGTGAGGTGCGGCTGGGTTCTGTTCCCTTCTGGTCAGTGAGGTGCGGCTGGGTTCTGTTCCCTTCTGGTCAGTGAGGTGCGGCTGGGTTCTGTTCCCTTCTGGTCAGTGAGGTGCGGCTGGGTTCTGTTCCCTTCTGGTCAGTGAGGTGCGGCTAGCTGCTGGGTTCTGGCCAGTGAGGTGCGGCTGGGTTCTGTTCCCTTCTGGTCAGTGAGGTGCGGCTGGGTTCTGTTCCCTTCTGGTCAGTGAGGTGCGGCTGGGTTCTGTTCCCTTCTGGTCAGTGAGGTGCGGCTGGGTTCTGTTCCCTTCTGGTCAGTGAGGTGCGGCTGGGTTCTGTTCCCTTCTGGTCAGTGAGGTGCGGCTGGGTTCTGGTCAGTGAGGTGCGGCTGGGTTCTGTTCCCTTCTGGTCAGTGAGGTGCGGCTGGGTTCTGTTCCCTTCTGGTCAGTGAGGTGCGGCTGGGTTCTGGTCCCTTCTGGTCAGTGAGGTGCGGCTGGGTTCTGTTCCCTTCTGGTCAGTGAGGTGCGGCTAGCTGCTGGGTTCTGGTCAGTGAGGTGCGGCTGGGTTCTGTTCCCTTCTGGTCAGTGAGGTGCGGCTGGGTTCTGTTCCCTTCTGGTCAGTGAGGTGCGGCTGGGTTCTGGTCAGTGAGGTGCGGCTGGGTTCTGTTCCCTTCTGGTCAGTGAGGTGCGGCTAGCTGCTGGGTTCTGGTCAGTGAAGTGCGGCTGGGTTCTGTTCCCTTCTGGTCAGTGAGGTGCGGCTGGGTTCTGTTCCCTTCTGGTCAGTGAGGTGCGGCTGGGTTCTGTTCCCTTCTGGTCAGTGAGGTGCGGCTGGGTTCTGTTCCCTTCTGGTCAGTGAGGTGCGGCTGGGTTCTGTTCCCTTCTGGTCAGTGAGGTGCGGCTGGGTTCTGGTCAGTGAGGTGCGGCTGGGTTCTGTTCCCTTCTGGTCAGTGAGGTGCGGCTGGGTTCTGTTCCCTTCTGGTCAGTGAGGTGCGGCTGGGTTCTGTTCCCTTCTGGTCAGTGAGGTGCGGCTGGGTTCTGGTCAGTGAGGTGCGGCTGGGTTCTGTTCCCTTCTGGTCAGTGAGGTGCGGCTGGGTTCTGGTCAGTGAGGTGCGGCTGGGTTCTGTTCCCTTCTGGTCAGTGAGGTGCGGCTGGGTTCTGTTCCCTTCTGGTCAGTGAGGTGCGGCTGGGTTCTGTTCCCTTCTGGTCAGTGAGGTGCGGCTGGGTTCTGTTCCCTTCTGGTCAGTGAGCTGCGGCTAGCTGCTGGGTTCTGGTCAGTGAGGTGCGGCTGGGTTCTGTTCCCTTCTGGTCAGTGAGGTGCGGCTGGGTTCTGTTCCCTTCTGGTCAGTGAGGTGCGGCTGGGTTCTGTTCCCTTCTGGTCAGTGAGGTGCGGCTGGGTTCTGTTCCCTTCTGGTCAGTGAGGTGCGGCTGGGTTCTGGTCAGTGAGGTGCGGCTGGGTTCTGTTCCCTTCTGGTCAGTGAGGTGCGGCTGGGTTCTGTTCCCTTCTGGTCAGTGAGGTGCGGCTGGGTTCTGTTCCCTTCTGGTCAGTGAGGTGCGGCTGGGTTCTGTTCCCTTCTGGTCAGTGAGGTGCGGCTGGGTTCTATTCCCTTCTGGTCAGTGAGGTGCGGCTGGGTTCTGTTCCCTTCTGGTCAGTGAGGTGCGGCTGGGTTCTGGTCCCTTCTGGTCAGTGAGGTGCGGCTGGGTTCTGTTCCCTTCTGGTCAGTGAGGTGCGGCTGGGTTCTGTTCCCTTCTGGTCAGTGAGGTGCGGCTGGGTTCTGTTCCCTTCTGGTCAGTGAGGTGCGGCTGGGTTCTGTTCCCTTCTGGTCAGTGAGGTGCGGCTGGGTTCTGGTCAGTGAGGTGCGGCTGGGTTCTGTTCCCTTCTGGTCAGTGAGGTGCGGCTGGGTTCTGTTCCCTTCTGGTCAGTGAGGTGCGGCTGGGTTCTGTTCCCTTCTGGTCAGTGAAGTGCGGCTGGGTTCTGTTCCCTTCTGGTCAGTGAGGTGCGGCTGGGTTCTGTTCCCTTCTGGTCAGTGAGGTGCGGCTGGGTTCTGGGTTCTGGTCAGTGAGGTGCGGCTAGCTGCTGGGTTCTGTTCAGTGAGGTGCGGCTGGCTGCTGGGTTCTGTTCCCTTCTGGTCAGTGAGGTGCGTCTGGCTGCTGGGTTCTGGTCAGTGATGTGCGGCTGGCTGCTGGGTTCTGTTCAGTGAGGTGCGGCTGGCTGCTGGGTTCTGTTCCCTTCTGGTCAGTGAGGTGCGTCTGGCTGCTGGGTTCTGGTCAGTGAGGTGCGGCTGGCTGCTGGGTTCTGTTCCCTTCTGGTCAGTGAGGTGCGTTTGGCTGCTGGGTTCTGGTCAGTGAGGTGCGGCTGGCTGCTGGGTTCTGTTCAGTGAGGTGCGACTGGCTGCTGGGTTCTGGTCAGTGAGGTGCGGCTGGCTGCTGGGTTCTGTTCCCTTCTGGTCAGTGAGGTGCGGCTAGCTGCTGGGTTCTGGTCAGTGAGGTGCGGCTGGGTTCTGTTCCCTTCTGGTCAGTGAGGTGCGGCTGGGTTCTGTTCCCTTCTGGTCAGTGAGGTGCGGCTGGGTTCTGTTCCCTTCTGGTCAGTGAGGTGCGGCTGGGTTCTGTTCCCTTCTGGTCAGTGAGGTGCGGCTGGGTTCTGTTCCCTTCTGGTCAGTGAGGTGCGGCTGGGTTCTGGTCAGTGAGGTGCGGCTGGGTTCTGTTCCCTTCTGGTCAGTGAGGTGCGGCTGGGTTCTGTTCCCTTCTGGTCAGTGAGGTGCGGCTGGGTTCTGTTCCCTTCTGGTCAGTGAGGTGCGGCTGGGTTCTGTTCCCTTCTGGTCAGTGAGGTGCGGCTGGGTTCTGTTCCCTTCTGGTCAGTGAGGTGCGGCTGGCTGCTGGGTTCTGTTCCCTTCTGGTCAGTGAGGTGCGGCTAGCTGCTGGGTTCTGGTCAGTGAGGTGCGGCTGGGTTCTGTTCCCTTCTGGTCAGTGAGGTGCGGCTGGGTTCTGTTCCCTTCTGGTCAGTGAGGTGCGGCTGGGTTCTGTTCCCTTCTGGTCAGTGAGGTGTGGCTGGGTTCTGTTCCCTTCTGGTCAGTGAGGTGCGGCTGGGTTCTGTTCCCTTCTGGTCAGTGAGGTGCGGCTAGCTGCTGGGTTCTGGTCAGTGAGGTGCGGCTGGGTTCTGTTCCCTTCTGGTCAGTGAGGTGCGGCTGGGTTCTGTTCCCTTCTGGTCAGGGAGGTGCGGCTGGGTTCTGTTCCCTTCTGGTCAGTGAGGTGCGGCTGGGTTCTGTTCCCTTCTGGTCAGTGAGGTGCGGCTGGGTTCTGTTCCCTTCTGTTCAGTGAGGTGCGGCTGGGTTCTGTTCCCTTCTGGTCAGTGAGGTGCGGCTGGGTTCTGGTCAGTGAGGTGCGGCTGGGTTCTGTTCCCTTCTGGTCAGTGAGGTGCGGCTAGGTTCTGTTCCCTTCTGGTCAGTGAGGTGCGGCTGGGTTCTGGTCAGTGAGGTGCGGCTGGGTTCTGTTCCCTTCTGGTCAGTGAGGTGCGGCTAGCTGCTGGGTTCTGGTCAGTGAGGTGCGGCTGGGTTCTGTTCCCTTCTGGTCAGTGAGGTGCGGCTGGGTTCTGTTCCCTTCTGGTCAGTGAGGTGCGGCTGGGTTCTGGTCAGTGAGGTGCGGCTGGGTTCTGTTCCCTTCTGGTCAGTGAGGTGCGGCTGGGTTCTGTTCCCTTCTGGTCAGTGAGGTGTGGCTGGGTTCTGTTCCCTTCTGGTCAGTGAGGTGCGGCTGGGTTCTGTTCCCTTCTGGTCAGTGAGGTGCGGCTGGGTTCTGGTCAGTGAGGTGCGGCTGGGTTCTGTTCCCTTCTGGTCAGTGAGGTGCGGCTGGGTTCTGTTCCCTTCTGGTCAGTGAGGTGCGGCTGGGTTCTGTTCCCTTCTGGTCAGTGAGGTGCGGCTGGGTTCTGTTCCCTTCTGGTCAGTGAGGTGCGGCTGGGTTCTGTTCCCTTCTGGTCAGTGAGGTGCGGCTGGGTTCTGTTCCCTTCTGGTCAGTGAGGTGCGGCTGGGTTCTGTTCCCTTCTGGTCAGTGAGGTGCGGCTGGGTTCTGTTCCCTTCTAGTCAGTGAGGTGCGGCTAGCTGCTGGGTTTCTGGTCAGTGAGGTGCGGCTGGGTTCTGTTCCCTTCTGGTCAGTGAGGTGCGGCTGGGTTCTGTTCCCTTCTGGTCAGTGAGGTGCGGCTGGGTTCTGTTCCCTTCTGGTCAGTGAGGTGCGGCTGGGTTCTGTTCCCTTCTGGTCAGTGAGGTGCGGCTGGGTTCTGTTCCCTTCTGGTCAGTGAGGTGCGGCTGGGTTCTGTTCCCTTCTGGTCAGTGAGGTGCGGCTGGGTTCTGGTCCCTTCTGGTCAGTGAGGTGCGGCTGGGTTCTGTTCCCTTCTGGTCAGTGAGGTGCGGCTGGGTTCTGTTCCCTTCTGGTCAGTGAGGTGCGGCTGGGTTCTGGTCAGTGAGGTGCGGCTGGGGTTCTGTTCCCTTCTGGTCAGTGAGGTGCAGCTGGGTTCTGTTCCCTTCTGGTCAGTGAGGTGCGGCTGGGTTCTGGTCCCTTCTGGTCAGTGAGGTGCGGCTGGGGTTCTGTTCCCTTCTGGTCAGTGAGGTGCGGCTGGGTTCTGTTCCCTTCTGGTCAGTGAGGTGCGGCTGGGTTCTGTTTCCCTTCTGGTCAGTGAGGTGCGGCTGGGTTCTGTTCCCTTCTGGTCAGTGAGGTGCGGCTGGGTTCTGGTCAGTGAGGTGCGGCTGGGTTCTGTTCCCTTCTGGTCAGTGAGGTGCGGCTGGGTTCTGTTCCCTTCTGGTCAGTGAGGTGCGGCTGGGTTCTGTTCCCTTCTGGTCAGTGAGGTGCGGCTGGGTTCTGTTCCCTTCTGGTCAGTGAGGGTGCGGCTGGGTTCTGGTCAGTGAGGTGCGGCTGGGTTCTGTTCCCTTCTGGTCAGTGAGGTGCGGCTGGGTTCTGTTCCCTTCTGGTCAGTGAGGTGCGGCTGGGTTCTGTTCCCTTCTGGTCAGTGAGGTGCGGCTGGGTTCTGGTCAGTGAGGTGCGGCTGGGTTCTGTTCCCTTCTGGTCAGTGAGGTGCGGCTGGGTTCTGTTCCCTTCTGGTCAGTGAGGTGCGGCTGGGTTCTGTTCCCTTCTGGTCAGTGAGGTGCGGCTGGGTTCTGGTCCCTTCTGGTCAGTGAGGTGCGGCTGGGTTCTGTTCCCTTCTGGTCAGTGAGGTGCGGCTGGGTTCTGTTCCCTTCTGGTCAGTGAGGTGCGGCTGGGTTCTGTTCCCTTCTGGTCAGTGAGG
Source organism: Coregonus sp. 'balchen' (assembly GCA_902810595.1). NCBI lineage: Eukaryota > Metazoa > Chordata > Actinopteri > Salmoniformes > Salmonidae > Coregonus > Coregonus sp. 'balchen'. The sequence continues at coordinate 1,399,181 of LR778277.1, forward strand.
TGCGGCTGGGTTCTGTTCCCTTCTGGTCAGTGAGGTGCGGCTGGGTTCTGTTCCCTTCTGGTCAGTGAGGTGCGGCTGGGTTCTGTTCCCTTCTGGTCAGTGAGGTGCGGCTGGGTTCTGTTCCCTTCTGGTCAGTGAGGTGCGGCTGGGTTCTGGTCAGTGATGTGCGGCTGGGTTCTGTTCCCTTCTGGTCAGTGAGGTGCGGCTGGGTTCTGTTCCCTTCTGGTCAGTGAGGTGCGGCTGGGTTCTGTTCCCTTCTGGTCAGTGAGGTGCGGCTGGGTTCTGTTCCCTTCTGGTCAGTGAGGTGCGGCTGGGTTCTGGTCAGTGAGGTGCGGCTGGGTTCTGTTCCCTTCTGGTCAGTGAGGTGCGGCTGGGTTCTGTTCCCTTCTGGTCAGTGAGGTGCGGCTGGGTTCTGTTCCCTTCTGGTCAGTGAGGTGCGGCTGGGTTCTGGTCAGTGAGGTGCGGCTGGGTTCTGTTCCCTTCTGGTCAGTGAGGTGCGGCTGGGTTCTGTTCCCTTCTGGTCAGTGAGGTGCGGCTGGGTTCTGTTCCCTTCTGGTCAGTGAGGTGCGGCTGGGTTCTGTTCCCTTCTGGTCAGTGAGGTGCGGCTGGGTTCTGTTCCCTTCTGGTCAGTGAGGTGCGGCTGGGTTCTGGTCAGTGAGGTGCGGCTGGGTTCTGTTCCCTTCTGGTCAGTGAGGTGCGGCTGGGTTCTGTTCCCTTCTGGTCAGTGAGGTGCGGCTGGGTTCTGTTCCCTTCTGGTCAGTGAGGTGCGGCTGGGTTCTGTTCCCTTCTGGTCAGTGAGGTGCGGCTGGGTTCTGGGTTCTGGTCAGTGATGTGCGGCTAGCTGCTGGGTTCTGTTCAGTGAGGTGCGGCTGGCTGCTGGGTTCTGTTCCCTTCTGGTCAGTGAGGTGCGGCTAGCTGCTGGGTTCTGGTCAGTGAGGTGCGGCTGGGTTCTGTTCCCTTCTGGTCAGTGAGGTGCGGCTGGGTTCTGTTCCCTTCTGGTCAGTGAGGTGCGGCTGGGTTCTGGTCAGTGAGGTGCGGCTGGGTTCTGTTCCCTTCTGGTCAGTGAGGTGCGGCTGGGTTCTGTTCCCTTCTGGTCAGTGAGGTGCGGCTGGGTTCTGTTCCCTTCTGGTCAGTGAGGTGCGGCTGGGTTCTGTTCCCTTCTGGTCAGTGAGGTGCGGCTAGCTGCTGGGTTCTGGTCAGTGAGGTGCGGCTGGGTTCTGTTCCCTTCTGGTCAGTGAGGTGCGGCTGGGTTCTGTTCCCTTCTGTTCAGTGAGGTGCGGCTGGGTTCTGTTCCCTTCTGGTCAGTGAGGTGCGGCTGGGTTCTGTTCCCTTCTGGTCAGTGAGGTGCGGCTGGGTTCTGTTCCCTTCTGGTCAGTGAGGTGCGGCTGGGTTCTGTTCCCTTCTGGTCAGTGAGGTGCGGCTGGGTTCTGTTCCCTTCTGGTCAGTGAGGTGCGGCTGGGTTCTGTTCCCTTCTGGTCAGTGAGGTGCGGCTGGGTTCTGTTCCCTTCTGGTCAGTGAGGTGCGGCTGGGTTCTGGTCAGTGAGGTGCGGCTGGGTTCTGTTCCCTTCTGGTCAGTGAGGTGCGGCTGGGTTCTGTTCCCTTCTGGTCAGTGAGGTGCGGCTGGGTTCTGTTCCCTTCTGGTCAGTGAGGTGCGGCTGGCTGCTGGGTTCTGTTCAGTGAGGTGCGGCTGGGTTCTGTTCCCTTCTGGTCAGTGAGGTGCGGCTGGGTTCTGTTCCCTTCTGGTCAGTGAGGTGCGGCTGGGTTCTGTTCCCTTCTGGTCAGTGAGGTGCGGCTGGGTTCTGTTCCCTTCTGGTCAGTGAGGTGCGGCTGGGTTCTGTTCCCTTCTGGTCAGTGAGGTGCGGCTGGGTTCTGTTCCCTTCTGGTCAGTGAGGTGCGGCTAGCTGCTGGGTTCTGGTCAGTGAGGTGCGGCTGGGTTCTGTTCCCTTCTGGTCAGTGAGGTGCGGCTGGGTTCTGTTCCCTTCTGTTCAGTGAGGTGCGGCTGGGTTCTGTTCCCTTCTGGTCAGTGAGGTGCGGCTGGGTTCTGTTCCCTTCTGGTCAGTGAGGTGCGGCTGGGTTCTGTTCCCTTCTGGTCAGTGAGGTGCGGCTGGGTTCTGTTCCCTTCTGGTCAGTGAGGTGCGGCTGGGTTCTGTTCCCTTCTGGTCAGTGAGGTGCGGCTGGGTTCTGTTCCCTTCTGGTCAGTGAGGTGCGGCTGGGTTCTGTTCCCTCACTGAGCAGCACCAACGCATGACGCTCTAACAGAGGCAGTGTTTCATTTTTTTTCACATTTTAGCAGACACTCTTATCCAGAGCGACTTACAGTTAGTGAGTGCATACATTATCTATTTCATACTGGCCCCCCGTGGGAATCGAACCCACAACCCTGGCGACGCCATGCTCTACCAACTGGCAAACGCCATGCTCTACCAACTGAGCTACATCCCTCCCGGCCATTCCCTCCCCTACCCTGGACGAATTGTAAATAATAAATAATAATATGCCTTTTAGCAGACGCTTTTATCCAAAGCGACTTACAGTCATGCGTGCATACATTTTTGTGTATGGGTGGTCCCGGGGATCGAACCCACTACCTTGGCGTTACAAGCGCCGTGCTCTACCAGCTGAGCTACAGAGGACCACTTGTACTCAAGCAGTTTTATATAACAGAAGGCTACTCAGGCAGGTTTATATAGCAGAAGGCTACTCAGGCAGGTTTATATAGCAGAAGGCTACTCAGGCAGGTTTATATAGCAGAAGGCTACTCAGGCAGGTTTATATAACAGAAGGCTACTCAGGCAGGTTTATATTGCAGACTGAAAGGATGAACACCATTAGGGAGTGAACGTGTCACACTACACTACTCATTGGAACGCTGCCACCTTGTGGCGGCAGGAGGGAACAGCAGACTGGGACACAAACGTACAACCCCATAACATGCCATAACAGACGTGAGACGGACAACTAGCAGCAGTCTGCAATATAAACCTGCCTGAGTAGCCTTCTGTTATATAAACCTGCCTGAGTAGCCTTCTGTTATATAAACCTGCCTGAGTAGCCAGCCTTCTGTTCATCAGAGCTCTTAGAATACCTTTTCTGTGGAGACTATAGGTTTATTTCCTCTCATGCATTAAAACACAACAATGGCTGCGTCCCTAATCCCACCCTAATCCCTATGGGCCCTGGTCTAAAGTAGTGCACTATGTAGGGAACAGCGGGCCATTTGGGACACGCTCCAACATCCCTTTAGCTTTCTCAGAATGAGTCATGACTAAAGGCAGTAGCTAAAGAAGAGCCGGGTGCGTCTCGTCCACAGATCCTGTCAGGGGGGTTTCTGTTCAGTCAGTAAGTCAGTCAACGTCCCAAATAGCACCTTACTCCCTACTCAGGGCACTACTTTAGACCAGGGCCCTGTTCAGTATAGGGTGACATTTGGGACGCGCCACCCACGTCTTCTTATCAAGGCAGTCAAGACTCACCGCAGAAGAGCTAGCCTTGAGTCACTGTTCTGTTCCGTCTTCCTCTGTCGTTCAGTTTAGAAAACATTCATATCCTCAATGAGGCAACTCTTTATGAGCAATCGCAATACATACGGTCAAAATCACATATTTAATGCTAGAATCCTTAGTCGCTACATACCGTTTTCTGGACTTGTAAATTCATGATACAGTATATACACACATTGGTTCTTGAAGATTGTTGATGGGATACGACAGTTGAACTGTCGTATCCCATCACAACCAAAATATAAGCTTGTTTTAATGTTTGTAAACAAAGTAAATGTAAACAAAGACTGTAGAGCCTCAAAACACGGTTAAAACTATAATTGTTATATCCTGGACGGTCCGTCTTTGCATCCATAGGTCTGTCTATGATTTGACAGTGGTTACACTGGCCAGCCGGGCTGGTAGACTGACATGTTTACCCGGGTCCAAAATCTAGGATCCACGTGGTCTTTTTAAAGGATGGGCCCCTATCTCTTAAAGGCCCTAGGATCCACGTGGTCTTTTTAAAGGATGGGCCCCTATCTCTTAAAGGCCCTAGGATCCATGTGGTCTTTTTAAAGGATGGGCCCCTATCTCTTAAAGGCCCTAGGATCCATGTGGTCTTTTTAAAGGATGGGCCCCTATCTCTTAAAGGCCCTGTTATCCACGTGGTCTTTTTAAAGGATGGGCCCCGATCTCTTAAAGGCCCTAGGATCCATGTGGTCTTTTTAAAGGATGGGCCCCGATCTCTTAAAGGCCCTAGGATCCATGTGGTCTTTTTAAAGGATGGGCCCCGATCTCTTAAAGGCCCTGTTATCCATGTGGTCTTTTTAAAGGAAGGGCCCCTATTTACAGTCGTGGTCAAAAGTTTTGAGAATGACACAAATATTAATTTTCACAAAGTCTGCTGCCTCAGTTTTTACTCCAGAATGTTATGAAGAGTGATCAGAAGTCCCTCTTTGCCGTGAAAATGAACTTAATCCCCCAAAAACATTTCCACTGCATTTCAGCCCTGCCACAAAAGGACCAGCTGACATCATGTCAGTGATTTTCTCGTTAACACAGGTGAGAGTGTTGACGAGGACAAGGCTGGAGATCACTCTGTCATGCTGATTGAGTTAGAATAACAGACTGGAAGCTTTAAAAGGAGGGTGGTGCTTGAAATCATTGTTCTTACTCTGTTAACCATGGTTACCTGCAAGGAAACACGTGCCGTCATCATTGCTTTGCACAAAAAGGGCTTCACAGGCAAGGATATTGCTGCTAATAAGATTGCACCTAAATCAACCATTTATCGGATCATCAAGAACTTCAAGGAGAGAGGTTCAATTGTTGTGAAGAAGGCTTCAGGGCGCCCAAGAAAGTCCAGCAAGCGCCAGGACCGTCTCCTAAAGTTGATTCAGCTGCGGGATCGGGGCACCACCAGTGCAGAGCTTGCTCAGGAATGGCAGGAGGCTGGTGTGATTGCATCTGCACGCACAGTGAGGCAAAGACTTTTGGAGGATGGCCTGGTGTCAAGAAGGGCAGCGAGGAAGCCACTTCTCTCCAGGAAAAACATCAGGGACAGACTGATATTCTGCAAAAGGTACAGGGATTGGACTGCTGAGGACTGGGGTAAAGTCATTTTCTCTGATGAATCCCCTTTCCGATTGTTTGGGGCATCCGGAAAAAAGCTTGTCCGGAGAAGACAAGGTGAGCGCTACCATCAGTCCTGTGTCATGCCAACAGTAAAGCATCCTGAGACCATTCATGTGTGGGGCTGCTTATCAGGCAAGAGTTTGGTGACGAACAATGCCGTTTCCAGCATGATGGAGCACCTTGCCATAAGGCAAAAGTGAGAACTAAGTGGCTTGGGGAACAAAACATCGACATTTTGGGTCCATGGCCAGGAAACTCCCCAGACCTTAATCCCATTGAGAACTTGTGGTCAATCCTCAAGAGGCAGGTGGACAAACAAAACCCCACAAATTCTGACAAACTCCAAGCATTGATTATGCAAGAATGGGCTGCCATCAGTCAGGATGTGGCCCAGAAGTTAATTAACAGCATGCCAGGGCAGATTGCAGAGGTCTTGAAAAAGAAGTGTCAACACTGCAAATATTGACTCTTTGCATAAACTTAATGTAATTGTCAATAAAAGCCTTTGACACTTATGGAATGCTTGTAATTATACTTCAGTATACCATAGTAACATCTGACGAAAATATCTCATAACACTGAAGCAGCAAACTTTGTGAAGACCAATACTTGTGTCATTCTCAAAACGTTTGACCACGACTGTATATGGACACTCAATAACTATGGTCATTTTTAATGGTGAGTTTACAAACATATATTATGATAAATAGATTTGAAACTTGTATTTCATTATGGTAAATGGTGAAATAAGTATAGCCAGTTATAATTGTAATGGCTTAGCAGATAATAAGAAAAGACAATCAGTATTTACCTGCTAAAAGAGAAGGAATATAATATCTATAGTTTACAGGAAACTCATTCAACATCTTTAGATGAAGTTGTGTGGAGAAAGGACTTGGGGGGGGGGATATACTTCTCCCATGGGCAAAGAAACTCAAAAGGGGTGATGATTTTAATTAACAATAATTTCAATCCCAATGTGCAAATTGTCCAAACAGAGCTGCAAGGAAGGTGGATCCTTTTAAATATCTTATTGGACCATAGCCCAATTTGGCTCTATACGGTCCAAATAATGATGATCCACACTTCTTTCAATATATATACAGTATAATAATTTACCAAGTTTACAGGCAATACACAACTATTATTATGGAGGGAGATTATAATACGGTTTTAAATACCTCAATGGACCGTAAAGGAAATCACACTACAAACTATCACCCTCATGCACTTAAGGAAATCACGAATATCATGGATATATTAGAACTAGTGGATATATGGAGGCTTAAATATCCTGACCTAGTGAGATATACATGGCGGAGGCACAATCAAGCTAGTCGTCTTGACTAATCCACAACGTGGGACCGAAAGTGATTCCTAATAATACAGTACTCATGTCCAGTAATAGCAACACTCTTTTCATTCCATGTGTCACTGATGACCTCTGCCTCAACTCTGCCTATTTCTACAGATGGACTGGAGATGCTTTCGTCAGACGGCAGCCTCGGTCGTTTGATGGGGAGACCAGAATTGGGTAGGTTTTATCTGACCTGTTCAATCTTCAACATAGTACCGGTTTGTGTGTCAGATATCACCTATCCTAACTACTATTGGTAACAGAACAGTGACTATGTGTGTTTGTGTTCACAGAAACATGTATGGAGCCAGCACATGGAGACTTGGAAGATGATGTGATGAAGTCCAGACTGACAGACGGGCTTGATACTGATGTCTCTGAATGGAGAGAGTCCTGGCACTCTGACAGACAGGCTTGATACTGATGTCTCTGAATGGAGAGAGACCTGGCACTCTGACAGACGGGCTTGATACTGATGTCTCTGAATGGAGAGAGTCCTGGCACTCTGACAGACGGGCTTGATACTGATGTCTCTGAATGGAGAGAGACCTGGCACTCTGACAGACAGGCTTGATACTGATGTCTCTGAATGGAGAGAGTCCTGGCACTCTGACAGACGGGCTTGATACTGATGTCTCTGAATGGAGAGAGACCTGGCACTCTGACAGACGGGCTTGATACTGATGTCTCTGAATGGAGAGTGTCCTGGCACTCTGACAGACGGGCTTGATACTGATGTCTCTGAATGGAGAGAGACCTGCCACTCTGACAGACGGGCTTGATACTGATGTCTCTGAATGGAGAGAGACCTGGCACTCTGACAGACGGGCTTGATACTGATGTCTCTGAATGGAGAGAGTCTATATATACAGGGGGGTACCGGGGGCAGTGCAAATAGTCCGGGTAGCCATGATTAGCTGATCAGGAGTCTTATGGCTTGGGGGTAGAAGCTGTTGAGAAGTCTTTTGGACCTAGACTTGGCACTCCGGTACCGCTTGCCGTGCGGTAGCAGAGAGAACAGTCTATGACTAGGGTGGCTGGAGTCTTTGACAATTTTGAGGGCCTTCCTCTGACGCCGCCTGGTATAGAGGTCCTGGATGGCAGGAAGCTTGGCTCCAGTGATGTACTGGGCCGTACGCACTACCCTCTGTAGTGCCTTGCGGTCGGAGGCCAAGCAGTTGCCATACCAGGCGGTGATGCAACCAGTCAGGATGCTCTCGATGGTGCAGCTGTAGAATTTGAGGATCTGAGGACCCATGCCGAATCTTTTCAGTCTCCTGAGGGGGAATAGGCTTTGTCGTGCCCTCTTCACGACTGTCTTGGTGTGTTTGGACCATGATAGTTCGTTGGTGATGTGGACACCAAGGAACTTGAAGCTCTCAACCTGTTCCACTACAGCTCCGTCGATGAGAATGGGGGCGTGCTCAGTCCTCTTTTTTTTCCTGTAGTCCACAATCATCTCCTTTGTCTTGGTCACGTTGAGGGAGAGGTTGTTATCCTGGCACCACACGGCCAGGTCTCTGACCTCCTCCCTATAGGCTGTCTCATCGTTGTCGGTGATCAGGCCTACCACTGTTGTGTCGTCGGCAAACTTAATGATGGTGTTGGAGTCGTGCCTGGCCATGCAGTCATGGGTGAACAGGGAGTACAGGAGGGGGCTGAGCACGCACCCCTGAGGGGCCCCCGTGTTGAGGATCAGTGTGGCAGATGTGTTGTTACCTACCCTTACCACCTGGGGGCGGCCCGTCAGGAAGTCCAGGATCCAGTTGCAAAGGGAGGTGTTTAGTCCCAGGATCCTTAGCTTAGTGATGAGCTTTGAGGGCACTATGGTGTTGAATGCTGACCTGTAGTCAATGAATAGCATTCTCACGTAGGTGTTCCTCTTGTCCAGGTGGGAAAGGGCAGTGTGGAGTGCACTAGAGATTGCATCATCTGTGGATCTGTTGGAGCGGTATGCAAATTGGAGTGGGTCTAGAGTTTTCAAGCCCTGCCACATCCGACGAGCATCAGAGCCGGTGTAGTACGATTCAATCTTAGTCCTGTATTGACTCTTTGCCTGTTTGATGGTTCGTCGGAGGGCATAGCGAGATTTCTTATAAGCGTCCGGGCTAGAGTCCCGCTCCTTGAAAGCGGCAGCTCTACCCTTTTAGCTCAGTGCGGATGTTTCCTGTAATCCATGGCTTCTGGTTGGGGTATGTACGTACAGTCACTGTGGGGATGACATCATTGATGTACTTATTGATGAAGCCAGTGACTGATGTGGTGTACTCCTCAATGCTATCTGAAGAATCCCGGAACATGTTCCAGTCTGTGCTAGCAAAACAGTCCTGTAGCTTAGCATCTGCGTCATCTGACCCCTTTTTTATTAACCGAGTCACTGGTGCTTCCTGCTTTAGTTTTTGCTTATAAGCAGGAATCAGGAGGATAGAGTTATGGTCAGATTTGCCAAATGGAGGGCGACGGAGAGCTTTGTACGCGTCTCTGTGTGTGGAGTAAAGGTGGTCTAGAGTTTTTTTTCCTCTGGTTGCACATTTAACATGCTGGTAGAAATTAGGTAGAACAGATTTAAGTTTCCCTGCATTAAAGTCCCCGGCCACTAGGAGCGCTGCCTCTGGATGAGCGTTTTCCTGTTGACTTATGGCCTTATACAGCTCATTCAGTGCAATCTTAATGCCTTAATCTTGGTTTGTGGTGGTAAATAGACAGCTATGAAAAATATAGATGACATGACATAATAATATAATAATAATATGCCATTTAGCAGACGCTTTTATCCAAAGCGACTTACAGTCATGCGTGCATAATTTTTTTTTTTGTGTATGGGTGGTCCCGGGGATCGAACCCACTACCTTGACGTTACAAGCGCCGTGCTCTACCAGTTGAGCTACAGAGGACCACATGTTACCTTCAGGCTCTGATCAGTCCCTACACCCAAACAAGGGCATTGCGTTCATCCACCTCTGGCCTGCTGGCTCCCCTACCTCTGCGGAAGCATAGTTCCCGCTCAGCCCAGTCAAAACTGTTCGCTGCTCTGGCACCCCAATGGTGGAACAAGCTCCCTCACGACGCCAGGACAGCGGAGTCACTCACCACCTTCCGGAGACATTTGAAACCCCACCTCTTTAAGGAATACCTGGGATAGGATAAAGTAATCCTTCTACCCCCCCTTACCCCACCCCAAAGAAAAATAATAAAAATACATATTGTAAAGTGGTTATCCCACTGGCTATCATAAGGTGAATGCACCAATTTGTAAGTCGCTCTGGATAAGAGCGTCTGCTAAATGACATAAATGTAAAATGTATGTAAATGTAACCCCATTACCACCAGACAGGAAGGTATGACCACTCTGACATGTTACCAAGGTAACCCCATTACCACCAGACAGGAAGGTATGACCACTCTGACATGTTACCAAGGTAACCCCATTACCACCACACAGGAAGGTATGACCACTCTGACATGTTACCAAGGTAACCCCATTACCACCAGACAGGAAGGTATGACCACTCTGACATGTTACCAAGGTAACCCCATTACCACCAGACAGGAAGGTATGACCACTCTACCATGTTACCAAGGTAACCCCATTACCACCAGACAGGAAGGTATGACCACTCTGACATGTTACCAAGGTAACCCCATTACCACCACACAGGAAGGTATGACCACTCTGACATGTTACCAAGGTAACCCCATTACCACCACACAGGAAGGTATGACCACTCTGACATGTTACCAAGGTAACCCCATTACCACCAGACAGGAAGGTATGACCACTCTGACATGTTACCAAGGTAACCCCATTACCACCACACAGGAAGGTATGACCACTCTGACATGTTACCAAGGTAACCCCATTACCACCAGTCTAAATGCTGATAGGCACATTATCTGTATCTGCTGGGAAAGACAATGAAAGGTGAACATTGTTAAATTATCAGAACACTGCTTCTATAATATTATGTAAAGGGTTGTTTATTCTACATGGGCCTGTTACTACATTTGAAAGTTATCAAAACACTTAGTTTAGAATATCTACATGAATTCAGCAATTGCGTTCTTCTCATATTACTCTGTAGGCTACTGACCTATGCAAAGCTTCCTCCAGCATCTCGCCATACAACCTGCCTGTAGTTATTGAACTCAACCTGCAGGAGGTGTGTTTGTTTTGATTGAGTGGGGGAAACAGCTGTGGGCAAGGTTCTGACAGCTGGGTGTGTCTTGGTGGGTGGGGCAAAGACACACCCACATCAAACCACACCCCCAAGCAAACTGTCATGGCTGGCAGCATTTCTTGAGGAGCAAGCCAAAATTCGAGGCCAAATCAGCGGGTGCAGTTCTCCTTTAAGGACTGGCAGTAGCTTGATTTGTATGACAGTGTGAGACAAGCCTTTTACATTCGGACTAGACGGGGCACGCATGTTGATTTTGTCCATCCATTCCAGACGCGATCAGGATACGCAGGTTGAAATATCAAAACGAACTCTGAACCAATTATATTCATTTGGGGACAGGTCGAAACACATGAAACATTCATGGCAATTTAGCTAGTTGGCTTGCTGTTTCTTGCTAATTTGTCCTGGTATATAAACAGTGGGTTGTTTTTTACCTGAAATTCACAAGGTCCTTTCTTTCTGGATCTTTGTAGAATTTGGAACTATTTTGAGTCACACAAAATCGTGTGTTCTCTACCTCTACTCTGACAATTAATCCACAGATAAAAGTGGAAACCTAGTTAGTTTCTAGTAATCGCTCCTTCTTCAGTCTTCTTCTGTGGACTGTATATGGTGGTCACAACCAGCTTTAAGGTGCATTACAACCACCAACTGGACTGGAGTGTGGACCTCAGTTCATCTGTCAATCACCCACATGGGTACATGCTCCTAAAAACCAATGAGGAGAGGGGAGAGGCGGGACTTGCAGCGCGTCACAAATAGAAACCAGTTTTATTTTATCTACGCAGACCCACGCGAGCAGTTTGGATGAAATGATTGAATAACATGTATGTGTACATTTCTTTTGCAACGCACGCGTTAGTGTTCAGCAAGTTAGCAGGGAACCGTTACTGTTTGCTGTCATTTTCAAGCTCTCCACTGTCCTCAAATGATAAGCGAGAGATTGCGGGTTTCAACCAACCAGAGCACACGGTGAGTAGAGTCACCACCTCTGGAGTTGCAGGCACATGGGTGTTTAAACTAGAGATAGGTTTTTTTTTTGCATTGGATGCGTCTCATTTCACCACATCCGCCTATGTAACACTTCCGCATCTGCGGTGACAGAGCTAGAGCATTGTTTGTCAGATCATAAGAATTCCCGAAAACCGGTCTTCTCAAAAAAGGGTCGGAACGGTTTGGCCTACACAATATTACCCATCTGTGTAAAGGTGAGACTCGCACGGACATGTCGGTTGAAAAAATTAGTGGATGTATATATGGAGCCTGTTTAGTGACTAAAATAAGGGGTTAAATACATATAAAAAAATATATATATATATATATAAAATGTTTCCTGATCTTGCTTATATCTCTCAGATATAGGACAGACACTTTAGAACATTTACATTTAGATTTACATTTAGAACACTTCCTTTAGATTTCTTTGGGGGGACTATCTGTTGTTCCATGTAGTGAATCTGTTATTCATTGTGTTTGTATGGGCTAATAGCAGTAAGGAATGTTTTATTATGCTCAGACATCGACCTTAAGGGTTCAATAGAAAGTTGTCAGCTGTTGACCTATGTGAAGCTAGCCACAATAAGAATTAGCCACAGTAGTGGAATTTGCGGTTTGCCTTCAAAATTAAAGTCCCTCATTGAAAGTGATGCAAATGTATACATTTACATTTACATTTTAGTAATTTAGCAGACGCTCATATCCAGAGCGACTTACAGTTAGTGAGTGCATACATTTTCATACTGGCCCCCCTGTGGGAAACGAACCCACAACCCTGGCGTTGCAAGCGCCATGCTCTACCAACTGAGCTACAGGGTGGAATCATGCCATATTTGGACTAGATAATGCTAAACAAGGTTGGAATGTTTATATAAATTCAACAAAACACAATTAGTTAATTTGACAAAAAAAGTTAAAATCTGTTAATGTCACTGTGGATGTACTAGACTTCAGAATTGCATTGGGGGCATAATTATTTTACACTTTTTACAGCTGTACCTATGGACTGTGGATGAATGAAATGGCGAATCAGGCTACTCAGTGACACCCACAGAACACAACTGTGAAGTTTAGACATATATTAGTCCCGCAAATAAGAGCTACGATGCTAATATGTGTGTAAACTCTTCACAGTTGTGTTCTGTGGGTGTCACCGAGTAGACTGATTCACCATTTCATTGATCCACAGTCCATAGGTACAGCTGTACAGTGAAATGAATCTCCCCAATGCAATTCTGAAGACTTGTATATCTACAATGCGATTTCAAATTTTTGTCGAATTAAATAATTATTGTATTTTGTTGCATTTATGTAACAACATTCCAACCCTGTTTAGCATTACCTAGTACAAATATGGCACGATTCCACTATTTGTGTCCGTTTGCATCACTTTCAATGAATAACTTTTATTTTGAAGGCAAATCTCAAATTCCAATATTGTGGCTCATCCTTATTGTGGCTAGCGTCACATAGGTGCTGGCGTGTATACTTCAAGCGCACAGGAGTGCTATATTCACCGTCTGCCGAAGTTCAACCACGTAAAGGTAAGACAATTGTGTATTTCTGACATTTACGGGTCCTTCACTACAACCAGCATTGCTACTACTTTTCTCCGTCGTTGATTGGAGCTCAACTGTCGACACAGGCTTTCCTGCATTTGGTCAGAAAACTGAATGGGGGGGAAAAAACCATAGGGGAAAGAACGCCATAGCAGTCAGTTACATCATAATATACAATTTACTAGTCTGTTCATTGTTACAAACTTGGAAATCGGAAATGTAGCCGATCGGAATTTATGCTTCATTTTGCGTAGAAGAGAGATCTGTTCTGAAGTGCGCAACAGTCTTCAGACATTTCGGTCTTTACCTCACTTTTGCACTGAACATGGACTGATCATTACGCAAAAAATCTGTTTATTTAATCTGTGACAAATTGTCATTGAAAATATAACACATAATTTTACACCTCAGTCTGCAGTGAAGATGTTTTTCTCTGACTGTTACCCTTCAATAAGATGGCAGCCTACGTGAAAATAGACAATTACTGTACTATTTACTCGGACAATATTGTAGGCCTTATCAATCATGTATTCTGTCTCTTATAAACATTGATTGATAATATCCCTTACACACCTGAGCAGGTAACCTACAGCCAGGTGAGCCAGGGTTGGGGTGACCTAGTGTTTAGACTAGAGGGCATTCCCCTGGCAGAGCTCTGCCTAGTTGCCCTTGTCTCCTCAAGGTGCTTTTTTCTCTCAGCGTTTCACATTGCACATTCCTATTAGGCTGTCCTTTTAATGCTTCACCCGATCACCTGTTTCTTAACTCTCTCATATATTATTTTCTTACATTGTAAAACTTTTGCTACCCGCCCAACAATGGTCTCACGGGTAAGTAGTGTGTGTGTGTGACAGCTTAAACAGAGAATGACATATGAGTCTCCTAGGTCGGGACACTCTCTCCTGGGTTTAAATCTATATCACTCCGACAGTCTCCTAGGTCGGGACACTCTCTCCTGGGTTTAAATCTATATCACTCCGACAGTCTCCTAGGTCGGGACACCCTCTCCTGGGTTTAAATCTATATCACTCCGACAGTCTCCTAGGTCGGGACACTCTCTCCTGGGTTTAAATCTATATCACTCCGACAGTCTCCTAGGTCGGGACACTCTCTCCTGGGTTTAAATCTATATCACTCCGACAGTCTCCTAGGTCAGGACACTCTCTCCGGGGTTTAAATATATATCACTCCGACAGTCTCCTAGGTCAGGACACTCTCTCCGGGGTTTAAATCTATATCACTCCGACAGTCTCCTAGGTCGGGACACCCTCTCCTGGGTTTAAATCTATATCACTCCGACAGTCTCCTAGGTCGGGACACTCTCTCCTGGGTTTAAATCTATATCACTCCGACAGTCTCCTAGGTCGGGACACTCTCTCCTGGGTTTAAATCTATATCACTCCGACAGTCTCCTAGGTCAGGACACTCTCTCCGGGGTTTAAATATATATCACTCCGACAGTCTCCTAGGTCAGGACACTCTCTCCGGGGTTTAAATCTATATCACTCCGACAGTCTCCTAGGTCGGGACACTCTCTCCGGGGTTTAAATCTATATCACTCCGACAGTCTCCTAGGTCGGGACACTCTCTCCTGGGTTTAAATCTATATCACTCCGACAGTCTCCTAGGTCGGGACACTCTATCCGGGGTTTAAATCTATATCACTCCGACAGTCTCCTAGGTCGGGACACTCTCTCCGGGGTTTAAATCTATATCACTCCGACAGTCTCCTAGGTCGGGACACTCTCTCCGGGGTTTAAATCTATATCACTCCGACAGTCTCTAGGTCAGGCGGACTCCTAGGTCGGGACACTCTCTCCGGGGTTTAAATCTATATCACTCCGACAGTCTCCTAGGTCGGGACACTCTCTCCTGGGTTTAAATCTATATCACTCCGACAGTCTCCTAGGTCGGGACACTCTATCCGGGGTTTAAATCTATATCACTCCGACAGTCTCCTAGGTCGGGACACTCTCTCCGGGGTTTAAATCTATATCACTCCGACAGTCTCCTAGGTCGGGACACTCTCTCCGGGGTTTAAATCTATATCACTCCGACAGTCTCCTAGGTCGGGACACTCTCTCCTGGGTTTAAATCTATATCACTCCGACAGTCTCCTAGGTCGGGACACTCTCTCCTGGGTTTAAATCTACCTGATACATTTTGACTGTCAACTCTTAAACGGTAAATCTGCAGTTCAAACAACAACAAAGCGGACACCCCCCGCCACTATTTTGGTAAATAGTCTGGGGATTAAATCAACAGCTGTAGTGGACGATGTAGAGAGGAGATCCTGGGAATGAAGGAGTACCTATGCCCTATATAGTGCACTACTTTTCACCACAGCCCTACGCACCAAGGTCAAAGGGAGTAGTGCACTATATATCAGATAGGGTGCCAAGGTAGTGCACTATATATCAGATAGGGTGCCATTTTTAGTAGCCTTATATAGACTGGATGTCCTATGAATGAAGGGCTCCTTCCTTATTTAACAGAACAACAACAGATTATCTGTCAGTGTGTCTAGGTATGAACAGGGAAGGATTTAAAGTGTGTTCAATAAACAATGTTTCTCCTGCTCTAAAGGTCTGGGCCCGGTTTTCCCCCGACAGCGATGGGGCTTAGGAGTGTTTTTAACAATTCATCTTTCCTACAAAGGCAGAAGATGTAAAATGCGTTTCCCAAAACACCACGCAGAGAGAACGGTTGCTAAATGCATAGTTGGGAGCATGTGTCGATACTGATAGGATCGAAAGAAAGGGAGTGCTGCTCTCAGATCAGCTTTCTCTATTCAAATCTTTCTTTTAACATTAGAATTACAGTATTCCGAAATACTGGCGACGGATCAGCTCCTAGAGAGGCATTATACGGCTGCACATATTGAGGCAGCTCATTCTAATGCTTACCCAATAAAAATGCACAAATCACGGATTTTGACCAGGGGGAATAGGGTGCCACAGTAGTGACCAGGGGGAATAGGGTGCCACAGTAGTGACCAGGGGGAATAGGGTGCCACAGTAGTGACCAGGGGGAATAGGGTGCCACAGTAGTGACCAGGGGGAATAGGGTGCCACAGTAGTGACCAGGGGGAATAGGGTGCCACAGTAGGGACCAGGGGGAATAGGGCGCCACAGTAGTGACCAGGGGGAATAGGGCGCCACAGTAGTGACCAGGGGGAATAGGGTGCCACAGTAGGTTTCCAGTTGCTAGACTAGAGCTCCTTGGATTGTGATATTAAGCTCTCCCATAGTCTGGAGGTCATTAATAGTAGATAGCTGGGGCGGCAGGTAGCTTAGTGGTTAAGAGCGTTGTGCCAGTAACCGAAAGGTCGCTGGTTCTAATCCCCGAGCCGACTAGGTGAAAAACCTGTCGATGTGCCCTTGAGCAAGGCACTTAACCCTAATTGCTCCTGTAAGTCGCTCTGGATAAGAGCGTCTGCTAAATGACCAATTTATTTTATTTATTAATGAGTTACTATGTTTTTACCTTTTTATTTTCAGGGTTCAACACCTGCCAATAGGATAATTTTGAGGTCCACCCTGAAGTAGAATATATCCATCTGAGAGACCAGGTAACAATCCTGCATAGTTGTAGCTCATTTTACAGCCAGACTGCTTCATAGCCACGCACTATACCTGTGTTGCTGATCATTTCTCCTCTCCTGCTCTCTCCACAGCACATGACGATGTCGTTGTTTGCCCGTGAAAAACTGTCTATGCACCTGCGGCACAGAATGGGGGTGTTTGTGAGCAGAGTGAAAGCAACGGAGCTCATGGCCAATCTCCCTTGCCTTACACCTTCTGACAGGGTGAGTAGCTTCTGGCTGGGTGAGTAGCTTCTGGCTGGGTGAGTAGCTTCTGGCTGGGTGAGTAGCTTCTGGCTGGGTGAGTAGCTTCTGGCTGGGTGAGTAGCTTCCGGCAGGGTGAGTAGCTTCTGGCAGGGTCAGTAGCTTGGTGAGTAGCTTCTGGCAGGGTGAGTAGCTTCTGGCTGGGTGAGTAGCTTCTGGCTGGGTGAGTAGCTTCTGGCTGGGTGAGTAGCTTGGTCAGTAGCTTCTGGCTGGGTGAGTAGCTTCTGGCTGGGTGAGTAGCTTCTGGCTGGGTGAGTAGCTTCTGGCTGGGTGAGTAGCTTCTGGCTGGGTGAGTAGCTTCTGGCTGGGTCAGTAGCTTGGTGAGTAGCTTCTGGCTGGGTGAGTAGCTTCTGGCAGGGTGAGTAGCTGGGTGAGTAGCTTCTGGCAGGGTGAGTAGCTGGGTGAGTAGCTTCTGGCAGGGTGAGTAGCTTCTGGCAGGGAGAGTAGCTTCTGGCAGGGTGAGTAGCTTCTGGCAGGGTGAGTAGCTTCTGGCTGGGTGAGTAGCTTCTGGCTGGGTGAGTAGCTTCTGGCAGGGTGAGTAGCTTCTGGCAGGGTCAGTAGCTGGGTGAGTAGCTTCTGGCAGGGTGAGTAGCTTCTGGCAGGGTGAGTAGCTTCTGGCAGGGTGAGTAGCTTCTGGCAGGGTGAGTATCTTCTGGCAGGATGAGTAGCTTCTGGCAGGGTGAGTAGCTTCTGGCAGGGTCAGTAGCTGGGTGAGTAGCTTCTGGCAGGGTCAGTAGCTGGGTGAGTAGCTTCTGGCAGGGTCAGTAGCTGGGTGAGTAGCTTCTGGCAGGGTCAGTAGCTGGGTGAGTAGCTTCTGGCAGGGTCAGTAGCTGGGTGAGTAGCTTCTGGCAGGGTCAGTAGCTGGGTGAGTAGCTTCTGGCAGGGTCAGTAGCTGGGTGAGTAGCTTCTGGCAGGGTGAGTAGCTTCTGGCAGGGTCAGTAGCTGGGTGAGTAGCTTCTGGCAGGGTGAGTAGCTTCTGGCAGGGTCATTAGCTTCTGGCAGGGTGAGTAGCTGGGTGAGTAGCTTCTGGCAGGGTGAGTAGCTTCTGGCAGGGTCAGTAGCTGGGTGAGTAGCTTCTGGCAGGGTGAGTAGCTGGGTGAGTAGCTTCTGGCAGGGTGAGTAGCTTCTGGCAGGGTGAGTAGCTTCTGGCAGGGTCAGTAGCTGGGTGAGTAGCTTCTGGCAGGGTGAGTAGCTTCTGGCAGGGTCAGTAGCTGGGTGAGTAGCTTCTGGCAGGGTCAGTAGCTGGGTGAGTAGCTTCTGGCAGGGTCAGTAGCTGGGTGAGTAGCTTCTGGCAGGGTGAGTAGCTTCTGGCAGGGTCAGTAGCTGGGTGAGTAGCTTCTGGCAGGGTGAGTAGCTTCTGGCAGGGTCAGTAGCTGGGTGAGTAGCTTCTGACAGTGTGAGTAGCTGGGTGAGTAGCTTCTGGCAGGGTCAGTAGCTGGGTGAGTAGCTTCTGGCAGGGTCAGTAGCTGG
Source organism: Coregonus sp. 'balchen' (assembly GCA_902810595.1). NCBI lineage: Eukaryota > Metazoa > Chordata > Actinopteri > Salmoniformes > Salmonidae > Coregonus > Coregonus sp. 'balchen'. The sequence continues at coordinate 1,417,705 of LR778277.1, forward strand.
GTGAGTAGCTTCTGACAGGGTTAGTAGCTTCTGGCAGGGTCAGTAGCTGGGTGAGTAGCTTCTGTCAGGGTCAGTAGCTGGGTGAGTAGCTTCTGGCAGGGTCAGTAGCTGGGTGAGTAGCTTCTGACAGGGTTAGTAGCTTCTGGCAGGGTGAGTAGCTTCTGGCAGGGTCAGTAGCTGGGTGAGTAGCTTCTGGCAGGGTGAGTAGCTGGGTGAGTAGCTTCTGGCAGGGTGAGTAGCTGGGTGAGTAGCTTCTGGCAGGGTGAGTAGCTTCTGGCTGGGTGAGTAGCTTCTGGCAGGGTCAGTAGCTGGGTGAGTAGCTTCTGGCAGGGTCAGTAGCTGGGTGAGTAGCTTCTGGCAGGGTCAGTAGCTGGGTGAGTAGCTTCTGGCAGGGTGAGTAGCTTCTGGCAGGGTCAATAGCTGGGTGGGTAGCTTCTGGCAGGGTCAGTAGCTTCTGGCAGGGTGAGTAGCTTCTGGCAGGGTCAGTAGCAGGGTGAGTAGCTTCCGGCAGGGTGAGTAGCTTCCGGCAGGGTGAGTAGCTTCTGGCAGGGTGAGTAGCTTCTGGCAGGGTGAGTAGCAGGGTGAGTAGCTTCCGGCAGGGTGAGTAGCTTCTGGCAGGGTGAGTAGCTTCTGGCAGGGTGAGTAGCAGGGTGAGTAGCTTCTGGCAGGGTGAGTAGGCAGGGTGAGTAGCTTCTGGCAGGGTGAGTAGCTTCTGGCAGGGTCAGTAGCAGGGTGAGTAGCTTCTGGCAGGGTGAGTAGCTGGGTGAGTAGCTTCTGGCAGGGTGAGTAGCTTCTGGCAGGGTCAGTAGCTGGGTGAGTAGCTTCTGGCAGGGTCAGTAGCTTCTGGCAGGGTGAGTAGCTTCTGGCAGGGTCAGTAGCAGGGTGAGTAGCTTCCGGCAGGGTGAGTAGCTTCTGGCAGGGTGAGTAGCTTCTGGCAGGGTGAGTAGCAGGGTGAGTAGCTTCTGGCAGGGTGAGTAGGCAGGGTGAGTAGCTTCTGGCAGGGTGAGTAGCTGGGTGAGTAGCTTCTGGCAGGGTGAGTAGCTGGGTGAGTAGCTTCTGGCAGGGTGAGTAGCTTCTGGCTGGGTGAGTAGCTTCTGGCAGGGTCAGTAGCTGGGTGAGTAGCTTCTGGCAGGGTCAGTAGCTGGGTGAGTAGCTTCTGGCAGGGTGAGTAGCTTCTGGCAGGGTCAGTAGCTGGGTGGGTAGCTTCTGGCAGGGTCAGTAGCTTCTGGCAGGGTGAGTAGCTTCTGGCAGGGTCAGTAGCAGGGTGAGTAGCTTCCGGCAGGGTGAGTAGCTTCTGGCAGGGTGAGTAGCTTCTGGCAGGGTGAGTAGCAGGGTGAGTAGCTTCCGGCAGGGTGAGTAGCTTCTGGCAGGGTGAGTAGCTTCTGGCAGGGTGAGTAGCAGGGTGAGTAGCTTCTGGCAGGGTGAGTAGGCAGGGTGAGTAGCTTCTGGCAGGGTCAGTAGCTTGGTGAGTAGCTTCTGGCAGGGTGAGTAGCTTCTGGCTGGGTGAGTAGCTTCTGGCTGGGTGAGTAGCTTCTGGCTGGGTGAGTAGCTTCTGGCTGGGTGAGTAGCTTCTGGCTGGGTGAGTAGCTTGGTGAGTAGCTTCTGGCTGGGTGAGTATCTTCTTGCTGGGTGAGTAGCTTCTGGCTGGGTGAGTAGCTTCTGGCTGGGTGAGTAGCTTCTGGCTGGGTGAGTAGCTTCTGGCAGGGTGAGTAGCTTGGTGAGTAGCTTCTGGCTGGGTGAGTAGCTTCTGGCAGGGTGAGTAGCTGGGTGAGTAGCTTCTGGCAGGGTGAGTAGCTGGGTGAGTAGCTTCTGGCAGGGTGAGTAGCTTCTGGCAGGGAGAGTAGCTTCTGGCAGGGTGAGTAGCTTCTGGCAGGGTGAGTAGCTTCTGGCTGGGTGAGTAGCTTCTGGCTGGGTGAGTAGCTTCTGGCAGGGTCAGTAGCTGGGTGAGTAGCTTCTGGCAGGGTGAGTAGCTTCTGGCAGGGTGAGTATCTTCTGGCAGGATGAGTAGCTTCTGGCAGGGTGAGTAGCTTCTGGCAGGGTCAGTAGCTGGGTGAGTAGCTTCTGGCAGGGTCAGTAGCTGGGTGAGTAGCTTCTGGCAGGGTCAGTAGCTGGGTGAGTAGCTTCTGGCAGGGTCAGTAGCTGGGTGAGTAGCTTCTGGCAGGGTCAGTAGCTGGGTGAGTAGCTTCTGGCAGGGTCAGTAGCTGGGTGAGTAGCTTCTGGCAGGGTGAGTAGCTTCTGGCAGGGTCAGTAGCTGGGTGAGTAGCTTCTGGCAGGGTGAGTAGCTTCTGGCAGGGTCATTAGCTTCTGGCAGGGTGAGTAGCTGGGTGAGTAGCTTCTGGCAGGGTGAGTAGCTTCTGGCAGGGTCAGTAGCTGGGTGAGTAGCTTCTGGCAGGGTGAGTAGCTTCTGGCAGGGTCAGTAGCTGGGTGAGTAGCTTCTGGCAGGGTGAGTAGCTGGGTGAGTAGCTTCTGGCAGGGTGAGTAGCTTCTGGCAGGGTGAGTAGCTTCTGGCAGGGTCAGTAGCTGGGTGAGTAGCTTCTGGCAGGGTGAGTAGCTTCTGGCAGGGTCAGTAGCTGGGTGATTAGCTTCTGGCAGGGTCAGTAGCTGGGTGAGTAGCTTCTGGCAGGGTCAGTAGCTGGGTGAGTAGCTTCTGGCAGGGTGAGTAGCTTCTGGCAGGGTCAGTAGCTGGGTGAGTAGCTTCTGGCAGGGTGAGTAGCTTCTGGCAGGGTCAGTAGCTGGGTGAGTAGCTTCTGACAGTGTGAGTAGCTGGGTGAGTAGCTTCTGGCAGGGTCAGTAGCTGGGTGAGTAGCTTCTGGCAGGGTCAGTAGCTGGGTGAGTAGCTTCTGACAGGGTTAGTAGCTTCTGGCAGGGTCAGTAGCTGGGTGAGTAGCTTCTGTCAGGGTCAGTAGCTGGGTGAGTAGCTTCTGGCAGGGTCAGTAGCTGGGTGAGTAGCTTCTGACAGGGTTAGTAGCTTCTGGCAGGGTGAGTAGCTTCTGGCAGGGTCAGTAGCTGGGTGAGTAGCTTCTGGCAGGGTGAGTAGCTGGGTGAGTAGCTTCTGGCAGGGTGAGTAGCTGGGTGAGTAGATTCTGGCAGGGTGAGTAGCTTCTGGCTGGGTGAGTAGCTTCTGGCAGGGTCAGTAGCTGGGTGAGTAGCTTCTGGCAGGGTCAGTAGCTGGGTGAGTAGCTTCTGGCAGGGTCAGTAGCTGGGTGAGTAGCTTCTGGCAGGGTGAGTAGCTTCTGGCAGGGTCAGTAGCTGGGTGGGTAGCTTCTGGCAGGGTCAGTAGCTTCTGGCAGGGTGAGTAGCTTCTGGCAGGGTCAGTAGCAGGGTGAGTAGCTTCCGGCAGGGTGAGTAGCTTCTGGCAGGGTGAGTAGCAGGGTGAGTAGCTTCCGGCAGGGTGAGTAGCTTCTGGCAGGGTGAGTAGCTTCTGGCAGGGTGAGTAGCAGGGTGAGTAGCTTCTGGCAGGGTGAGTAGGCAGGGTGAGTAGCTTCTGGCAGGGTGAGTAGCTTCTGGCAGGGTCAGTAGCAGGGTGAGTAGCTTCTGGCAGGGTGAGTAGCTGGGTGAGTAGCTTCTGGCAGGGTGAGTAGCTTCTGGCAGGGTCAGTAGCTGGGTGAGTAGCTTCTGGCAGGGTCAGTAGCTTCTGGCAGGGTGAGTAGCTTCTGGCAGGGTCAGTAGCAGGGTGAGTAGCTTCCGGCAGGGTGAGTAGCTTCTGGCAGGGTGAGTAGCTTCTGGCAGGGTGAGTAGCAGGGTGAGTAGCTTCTGGCAGGGTGAGTAGGCAGGGTGAGTAGCTTCTGGCAGGGTGAGTAGCTTCTGGCAGGGTCAGTAGCTGGGTGAGTAGCTTCTGGCAGGGTCAGTAGCTTCTGGCAGGGTGAGTAGCTTCTGGCAGGGTCAGTAGCTGGGTGAGTAGCTTCTGGCAGGGTCAGTAGCTTCTGGCAGGGTGAGTAGCTTCTGGCAGGGTCAGTAGCAGGGTGAGTAGCTTCTGGCAGGGTCAGTAGCAGGGTGTGTAGCTTCTGGCAGGGTGAGTAGCTTCTGGCAGGGTGAATAGCTTCTGGCAGGGTGAGTAGCAGGGTGAGTAGCTTCTGGCAGGGTGAGTAGCTTCTGGCAGGGTGAGTAGCAGGGTGAGTAGCTTCTGGCAGGGTGAGTAGCTGGGTGAGTAGCTTCTGGCAGGGTGAGTAGCTTCTGGCAGGGTGAGTAGCTTCTGGCAGGGTGAGTAGCAGGGTGAGTAGCTTCTGGCAGGGTGAGTAGCTTCTGGCAGGGTGAGTAGCAGGGTGAGTAGCTTCTGGCAGGGTGAGTAGCAGGGTGAGTAGCTTCTGGCAGGGTGAGTAGCTTCTGGCAGGGTGAGTAGCTGGGTGAGTAGCTTCTGGCAGGGTGAGTAGCTGGGTGAGTAGCTTCTGGCAGGGTGAGTAGCTTCTGGCAGGGTGAGTAGCTTCTGGCAGGGTGAGTAGCTGGGTGAGTAGCTTCTGGCAGGGTGAGTAGCTGGGTGAGTAGCTTCTGACAGGGTGAGTAGCTTCTGGCAGGGTGAGTAGCTGGGAGAGTAGCTTCTGACAGGGTGAGTAGCTGGGTGAGTAGCTTCTGACAGGGTGAGTAGCTTCTGGCAGGGTCAGTAGCTGGGTGAGTAGCTTCTGGCAGGGTGAGTAGCTCGGTGTTTAGCTTCTGGCAGGGTGAGTAGCTTCTGGCAGGGTCAGTAGCTGGGTGAGTAGCTTCTGGCAGGGTGAGTAGCTTCTGGCTGGGTGAGTAGCTGGGTGGATGTTGTTGGTCATTTAGGACATGTTTTATTCAGATTATCAATCCAATTATTACAATATTTTTATTTTTATCTGATGTATAATCTGAACCAGATTATGTACCTGGTAAATAAATATATGAACTATATTTTCTAATGTGTTTTAATTAAACAAATATCCTTCATTGTACTTTCAGGAGGAGATCCAGGCCAAGAAGGACTTCTCTGGTAACTATGCGGCGATTCAACTCCTGCTGGACTATGTGCAGAAGAGAATGAACTGGCCAGAAGAGTTGATATCAGCCCTGGTGGTTTTGGAACATCAGGACCTGGCTGATGAACTGAGGGCAGAGTGGAACAAGCACAACCAGAACAGTACGTCACCATCAAATCAAACTTTATTTAAAGTGCATTTAAAACTGGACACTAGGATCTCTGTTGTGACTCAGTTCAACATTGTGGATATGATGAGAGAGGACATGTGTTTTTTTGTGTGGGCTGTTGCTCAATAAACAGTTGACGTATTTGAATGCTGTCCAGAACTGTGTTTTGGGGTGAATAAAGCAAATCCAATGTTTCTTCCATCATGTTTCACCATTACAATAAATGTCAAACGGAACATGGTGCTCATTATGTGTTAGTAATGGTGACATGCCTCAATCTGCTACTGTTTCTCTTACTTCCATAGATCCCTCACCTCCTTCAGCTGCTGTAATCAGGGCCCATGTTCATCCAGCTCCTTCTACCAGCCCAGAGAGCTCTGAGGGGTCCCCATCTTCTCTGGTCCTCCCAGCTCAGCCAGCCCCACCAGAGGTAGCTGTCCCCCCTGTGGAAGCCCCACCTGAAAATTCACCCCATCCTAAAGTAGCCCCAGAGGCTTCGCCACCTCCTGTGGTGGCTGCCCAGCCAGAAGCCCCCCCAAGCTCAGTTCCTGAGGCTCCCGTGGCTGTCTCCTCTTCAGAGCCAGCCCCACAGGCTCCCGAAGCAGCAGTGAGCCCTGAAATAGCCTCAGAGGCAGCACCTTCCGCTGTCGCTGCCCCTCAAGCAGAGCCCCAAGCAGCCCCGTCTCCTGTCTCAGCGGAGGAGCCCACAGTGATCTCTGTACCTCCAGTCTCCCACTCTGAAGAAGCTGCCTCATCCCAGCCTGGTCATATTGAAACTGTCAGTCTGGGGGACAACTCATCTCACGGTGATGCTGCAACACAGATGGCCCTGTCTGAAACCACTCCCACGTTGCCTGTCTCAGACCTAGCCCTGTCCCAAACTGAATCCACCCCCACCCCTGCTGCCTTGGCCACAGCCCAGTCCCAAACTGAATCCACCCCCACCCCTGCTGCCTTGGCCACAGCCCAGTCCCCTGACAGACGTCCGGTTCAGGACACCTCGCCACCAACAGCCAAAGTGACTACCTTCCACCAGGAGGCTGTCGAGGACTCTGATCCAACCCAGGTAAATAATAATATTAGTGTTTCTCTAGTTTAGCCTTTTGCCTCCAGCACCTTCATTAATCAGCTCTGAGTGGGTTGTAGATTCTGCCTATTGCCTGTGTGTTTGGTTAATAAAATGATTTGTAATTTTGCTGAGTAGATTGAATCTTACTGAATTCAAGTTGGTAATGAAATGAAATCTGTTGACCACATCTACACTGAAACTGAAGACAGTAAAAACATTGAGAAGCAGGAACTAAAAGATCTCTCTCCTGCAGGTGACTGAAGATGAGCAGCACACTGAGCCGGCTCAGAGCCCCCCGAGCCAGCTCTCCTCCCCGGCCGTGGACCCAGTGAACCAGGATGACATTTTCTTCAGCAAGCCTGAAGTCCTCCTCAGTGAGATCATGGACAGCCAGCCATACTCAGGGGACTCAACACGTCTACAGAGGTCTGTGTCAGGCCTGGAACCTGCTACGGCTGATGTGACCAGTCCTGTTGTGGTCCCAGACCCCGTCCCACACCCCGTCCCTACTGCCACCCCTCTGCCATGTCGGGAGAATGGCGTTCCAGAGGAAATAACAGAACCCCTGTCCCATAACGAGCCCCAAGAGGACACCTACGAGTCCCTCTGCCTGAGCTCCCTGGGGGACCAGGAAGTGCTGCTCAATGTAGTTCACGTGTCTGAGGACGCCTCCATCCAGAACAACGACGGCCAGACACCGAGCATGCTGGGTATTGTAGTCCACGTGTCCGAGGAGCCATGTATCCAGAATCAGGATGGCCAAACACAGAGCATGCTGGGTAATAATGATATGTGTGTGTCTGAAACCCCCCCGCCAGTTCAGAACCACAACAGCCAATCCCAGATCACACCTCTCTCTGGATCTACAGACCTTGTCCTGTCGTCTGGTCCGAACCAGCACGGCCAAACTGAGGACAGTCTGGGGAAAGCAGTTAGTAAGTCTGAAGAATCTCCGGGTCTGATTATGATTGGCCAAAACACCTCAACAAAACATCCTGATGCTCCTCCCCGAGCTCCTATTGGCTCTGTCCCCATCATCAACGGCTCTTCCTTGGCTGAGAACCATCATCTCCTGGAGCCTGTCATGATGAAGACCATGATGGAGGCTAGCGCTGTCCCTGAACTGAAGCAGAAGCAGGAGGAGAGAGGAGGAGGAGGAGGAAGAGGAGGAGGAGGAAGAGGGAGCTACTACCTTCTGGGGGCTGCTGTAGTGGCCTCAGCCCTGTTCGTGGCCTGGAGGATGAAGAAATAACAACCAGGGTTTTGGAGAGGTTGTCTCGAATGGCACCATATTATATATCAAGTCAGAGTGAGGAGCCTTGTCTTAGCCTCCTGTCCTCTCCTGTTTCTGTAGCTTGAGGCAGCTTGAAGTATAATTACACAACCTGGACAAGGCCAGGGCAAAATTTGTGCACTATATAGGGAATAGGGTACCATTTGGGACAGAACCGGAGTATTGCAAAAAACAAGGGAATAGTTCAATATGTTAAGAGATTATTATATTGGTGCCTTAATGTATTGATAGGAGTGAAGGAGCTGAAATGAACTATTTATGGGTGAGGCAATGAGTTCAACCCAATAAAAACCAATATACACTGAGTGAACAAAACATTAAGAACACCTGCTCTTTCCATGACATAGACTGACCAGGTGAATCCAGGTGAAAGCTATGATCCCTTAATGATGTCACTTGTTAAATTCACTTCAGTCAGTGTAGATGAAGGGGGAGGAGACCGGTTAAATAAATGTTTTTAAGCCTTGAGACAATTGAGACATGGATTGTGTATGTGTGCCATTCAGAGGGTGAATGGGCAAGACAAAAGATATGTGTCTTTGAACGGGGTATGGTAGTAGGTGTTAGGTGCACAGGTTTGAGTGTGTCAAGAACTGCAACGCTGCTGGGTTTTTCACACTCAACAGTTTCCTGTGTGTATCAAGAATGGTCCACCACCCAAAGGACATCCAGCCAACTTGACACAACTGTGGGAAGCATTGGGGTCAACATGGGCCAGCATCCCTGTGGAACGCTTTCGACACCTTGTAGAGTCCATGCCCCGACAAATTGAGGCTGTTCTGAGGGCAAAAGGGGGTGCAACTCAATATTAGGAAGGTGTTCCTAATGTTTTGTACACTCAGTGTAAGTACCTATCCAGGACTTTGATCGACGGTCTAAATCAATGAATCATTAGTAGCATGATACAGTATGTCCTAGTTGGGATAAATAAAATGTATCTTTTAGGTTGAATTTAGAAGCCCAAGTGATTATTTGCCCACCATATACATATACCATATACATATATACATAGGCCTAAGCTGCTTAATCAGGAAACATTTTACATTTTAGTCATTTAGCAGACGCGCTTATCTAGAGAGACATACAGTAGTGAGTGCATACATTTTCACCCCCCATTATAATGAATGATAAGTGGCTGCGCTCTTTGAAGGTCTTTACTACTGAATAGTGTCTGTAAACAGGCCTCAGGCCATCATCAGTGTGAATGTCAGCACACACACCTGGCTTCTACAGTATTTCAAGGATAATTTCATGTCACATGACCAAGAAAGAAAACATCAGAAAATCTATGAATCAGTGCATAATCTAGATCAGTGGTCACCAACCGGTCGATATCCTGGTCGATCTCCAAATACACTACATGGCCAAAGATGTTCGACCTGCTCGTCAAACATCTCATTCCAAAATCATGGGCATTAATATGGAGTTGGTCCCCCCTTTGCTGCTATAACAGCCTCCACTCTTCTGGGAAGGCTTTCCACTAGATGTTGGAACATTGCTGCGGGGACTTGCTTCCATTCAGCCTCAAGAGCATTAGTGAGGTCGGGCACTGATGTTGGGCAATTAGACCTGGCTCGCAGTCAGCGTTCCAATTCACCACAAAGGGGTTCGATGAGGTCGAGGTCAGGGCTGTGTGCAGGCCAGTCAAGTTCTTCCATACCGATCTCGACAAACCATTTCTGTATGGACCTCGCTTTTGTGCACGGGGGCATTGTCATGCTGAAACAGGAAAGGGCCTTCCCCAAACTGTTGCCACAAAGTTGGAAGGACAGAATCGTCTATAATGTCATTACATTTACATTTTAGTCATTTAGCAGACGCTCTTATCCAGAGCGACTTACAGTTAGTGAGTGCATACATTATTATTTATTTTATTTTATTTTTTATACTGGCCCCCCGTGGGAATCGAACCCACAACCCTGGCGTTGCAAACGCCATGCTCTACCAACTGAGCTACATCCCTGCCGGCCATTCCCTCCCCTACCCTGGACCAATTGTGCGCCGCCCCATGGGTCTCCCGGTCGCGGCCGGCTACGACAGAGCCTGGATTCGAACCAGGATCTCTAGTGGCACAGCTAGCACTGTGATGCAGTGCCTTAGACCACTGCGCCACTCGGGACACTACATTGTATGCTGTAGCTTTAAGATGTATCTTCACTGGAACTAAGGGGCCTAGCCCGAACCATGAAAAACAGCCCCAGACCATTATTCCTCCTCCACCAAACTTTACAGTTGGCACTATGCATTCAGGCAGGTAGTGTTCTGGCATCCGCCAAACACAGATATGTCCGTTGGACGGCCAGATGCTGTTTCCACAGCCATGGAGCTCCTGACAAACAGTGATTGTGCTGAGGCAGTTTGGAACTCGGTAGTGAGTGTTGCAACCGAGGACAAATGTTTGTCTATGGAGATTGCATGGTGGTGTGCTCGATTTTATACACCTGTCAGCAACTGGTGTGGCTGAAATAGTTAAATCCACTCATTTAAAGGGAAGTCCACATACTTTCGACCATTTGCGTTCCTATTTTTTGTATTCGTTTTGCGCTGTTGACGGTAGCTGCACTTGATTTAGCAGCCCTAGCGCCGGGAAGGAAAAGTGTTCCCATTTTGAACCATTTCATGTGTCTGAAGGTAGAACTCTGCCCAGAGAGCCAATCAGATAGCTCAGATCAATCACCGTGTCAGCAGTTTCTTAACGCCATAAAAAGAACGCACAGCAAAGTTGATAATGTCAGATTTCAAAACGTTTCAAACCACGACTAGAGAGAGACTCAATGAATACGGCAAAGAGCTGCTGTTTTAGTGAGTAAGTTCATGTTTTAAGTTGTTTTTCAGCACTGCCAACACTTTGTTCAACCGTTTTATAAGCCATAAAATGCCCGTTTTCGATAAGCTTGCATTGGTATTATTGCGGCTTGTCTTTTTTAATATCAAGGAATATTTCACTTTCTCTGGTTATAGGAGTAACAACATGAATTGGTGCTTGAGGCAGAAGTAATGCAGTGTGACTTTAGTTTGGCCATCAGCTGGAAGACTGTCCCCTTTTTCAGCGGAGAGAGGGGGGACGGTGAGTCGGGTGAGAGGCAGCCTCATAAGTAATACAACAAATGATCTATACCAGTGTGATCATGTACCTAAAATGTTGAAATATAATTTGAAAATGGTTTGAGAACAACATTGGCAGGGCTATTCAATATGCAGTGATAATGTACTGGGCCTATAGCCTACTCCACAAACCTCATTGCTACAGAACTGTTGTTAATTAGTTAATGCTGCATAGACTTACGTTTTTTAAGTCAATCTGAGAGGTAGATCTCGGCTTGCATTTTGACTCGAAGTGATCTCGACTCAGAAAAGGTGGGTGACCTATTATTTAGTCTATAAACTGTGATTGACTACACACTCCAGTAGATGCACCGCCAACGTTTTTTTTTTAGGAACGCCATAAGAATATTATAGAAGAAGAAGATTGGCTCAGCGGGGAGAGACTGACACAGCTGCCGAAACCTAAAACGGACCTTTACCTTATTTTAATATATTCTGAAATGAAATATGGTTTTGGGCGTCAGGTCTTTTCAGAGGTCCTCTTGTTGTGAAACGGACTGGCTAATCAAAACATCGGTGAAAAATGATCTAGCCTGCAAGATCGATTTTTATCTGGCTAGCTTGTTTGTCAACTAACTGTTATCGCAGTCGAAACACAGAAGGTATACTGTACTAATTGTATATCAAGTCACACTTCCTTCAGTTTCCTAATAGCTAGCTAGCGAGCTAACTGCAAGTCATATGAGACCAGTGCAAGTCAGTGTCCGCTTTTTGATATGTGGCCATGTCATTTTGAATTTTTAAAATGTTGGCTAACTACAGTGCTTGACTTGGGATGAGTGCAGGAGCTGTCTTTTTCCAAGTCAGTCCATTAGACCAGGGTTTCCCAAACTCGGTCCTAGGGTCAGGATAAAGATGAGTCTGTGACAGTAGGAGTGAAGTTTTTGGAAAAAGTGGAACCTTGTCTTTTGGCTGATCCATTTGTGGTTTCAGGGTGGGTGAAAACAGAATTGGGTGCTGTGGAATCGGTGAGGGTAACCAGAAGTGGTCGAGTGATAATTGTTTCTGCTGGTCAGAGGGAGAAGGCGCTCCATATTTAACTAATGGGGGCAAGAGATCTCAAGAAAAGGGTGCCATAGAAAGGCGTGATTACTGGGGTAGCAGTAAATGTGAAAGCTGACCAACTGAAGGGGAAGATTCCCGGTGTTTGTGATGCTCGTCGTTTGGTGCGACGCAGACAGGGTGGCGAGAGTGGTGAAACAGAAGGGTCATTGTCTGTTGTTTTGTTTTGATGTTGAGTCTTTGCCCGACAAAGTGAAGTTAGGATATATAAGTTATCCAGTACGAGCTTTTGTACCGAATACATTACGTTGTTACAGGTGTCAAGCTTATGGGCATGTGGCAGCAGTATGTAGGAGGGAGGTGTGAGAAGTGTGCAGAAAGGCATGAGACAAAGGAATGTATAGCATTGGGGAAAGTAGTGGTATGTGTTAATTGTAGGGGTGCCCATGGGGCTGGGGATCAGAAATGTCCCGTGCGAGAGAAGCAAGTTGAGGTTTCCAGGGTTACAGTAGTGAAGAAGTTGTCATATGCTGAGGCAGTGAAGAGAGTAGAGGAAGATGGGTCAAGGGGGAAGGATCCTGAGAGGAGTGGTGGGAGTAGTAGATCTATACCAGTACAGAGGGATAGGCCAACAAGGGATATATGTTTCAGTAAGATTGGATTTTTAGCGTTTATAGCAATGGTAATCAACTGCAGGGATGGAATGTAAGTCGCAGAAAATAGAGGTTGTGGTGGCAGCTGCAGAGAGGTATTTGGGTGTGCGAGACTTGACCTCAGAAGAGTTACAGGGAGTGTTGAGTGGTGGTGTCCCATCATTTCAGGCTGTTGGAACATCTACCCACCTGCGTCATTGAAAGATGAACTGAGGTCCACACTCCAGTCCAGTTGGTGGTGTTAATGCACCTTAAAGTTGGTTGCCAACCGCCATATAAACTCCAAAGAAGAAGAAGAAGCCATTACTAGAAAAAAACTCTGTTTACTCTTTTATCTAATTAATAATTAATTGTCGGAGTAGAGGACCTTGTGCATTTCAGGTAAAATAACAACCCAATGTTTATTTCCCAGGACAAATAAGCTAGCAACAGCATAAATGTTTAATGCTTTTCGACCTGTCCCCAAATTAATAGTTGGTTCCGAGTTCGTTTTGATATTTCAACCTGTGTGTCCTGATCGCGGCTGGTGTGGGTGGACGCCCGGTCTAGTCAGTATGTAATATAAGGGAGTTCTACTCCAGTCCAGTAGGTGGCGGTAATGCAACATGTATTGGATGCCAACCGCCGTTAAACCGCATCGAAGAAGAAGCTTTGACGATTTTGCAAAATATTCGTCAATTAGGCTATATTTTTAATGACATGGCTACTGTTTTAATAGAGGGGAAGCCCAGCTTTTCAACGGTACAGATTTATTTAGGCTAGCTACGGTGCCGGTGGAAAGGCGACAACCACATGAATGCTTAGTTAGATATAGGTAACTTGTAGCAGTTTTTCGCTAGTTATGTTTTGAATTGGCTATCTAGTTAGTCTGTCTGGCGTTATTTTATACCTGCTGCTGAAACGTCACACTTCCGTTTCTCCGGCAACGGCCCATTCACACTGGCACACACAGACACGCACTGAATGGTCATTACGATAATGGCTGATACGTCACTTTACCCCTACCTACATGTACAAATTACATCGACCAACCTGTACCCCCGCACATTGACTCTGTACCGGTACACCCTGTATATAGCCTCGTTATTTTATTGTGTTATTATTATTTTATTTTTTTACTTTAGTATATTTAGTAAATATTTTCTTAACTCTATTTCTTGAACTGCATTGTTGGTTAAGGGCTTGTAAGTAAGCATTTCATGGTAAAGTCTGCACCTGTTGTATTCCGCACATGTGACAAATAACATTTGATTTGATGTAGATTTTTAAGTGATTTATAATATTTAAAAGTGTCCCTTCATGAATTACATTAACAACAATTATTAAACTAACTTCCATGACCTTACAAACCCTCATTTGACAATTTGGAACATGGCATCATGCCGTCCAGGTTGGCGCATTCTCAATCTGGATCGGCCCACTGTCACGGACAGATTCACAGGCTAGCGGAAAATAACCTGGAACAAAGTGGAATCAGGAAAATAATGCACACTCGCCATTGCTATTCAGTGCTGAACCCGCCTTCATTCCGGACCGTTCCGTTCCAAGTGGCTAGCTATATGCTTTAGTATTCCGGATAGTAGCTCGTATCCCGTTTAAGGTCTTATTCGGGATAAACGGTTTAGATGCATGTTTGATATCCCGCGCATGAGTATGCCTGTATAAACAGAATATTCCTCATTTATGTTAATATGGGTTAAATGGAATAGTAATTGAATTGTGGACACTGACTGTACGTAACAGTGTTGCTTCCGTCCCTCTCCTCGCCCCTACCTGGGCTTGAACCAGGGACCATCTGCACACATCGACAACAGTCACCCTCGAAGCACCGTTACCCGTCGCTCCACAAAAGCCGCGGTCCTAGCAGAGCAAGGAAGAAACAACTACTTCAAGGTCTCAGAGCGAGTGACGTCACCGATTGAAACGCTACTAGTGCGCACCGCTAACTAGCTAGCCATTTCACACCGGTTACATGTAGGCCTATAACCTCTCACATGTAGCCTAATATAATATTAACTCCTGCAGAATTATGCATTTCTTGCAGTTAAATGATACAACAAATGTTAATTTTGTTTCGGGAACTGGAGTGGAGAAATATCATTTATTTCTTTCAGCATCTCTTGAGAGAATGTGAGTGCGCGTGTAATGTGTTGTCTTTGACACTGTTATGCAAGCAGACAGTATTTCAACCACATAATATATGCACCCAAGATGAACTGAAGTCTTATCAGAAATGTGTTTCATCTTTTCCTTTCCTTAAAACCTGTCAAACTGATTACATCTTTCTGCTGTTTTGGAGTTATTGCAGTTAATCCCCGGTCCCTAAATGAAACAGACAACTTTACCAGTGTTAACTATACTGAACAAACATATAAATGCAACCATTTCAAATATTTTACTGAGTTACAGTTCCTATAAGGAAATCGGTCAATTTAAATAAATTCATTAGGCCCTAATCTATGGATTTCACAGGACTGGGAGACCTGGGGGCCAGGGAGACCTGGGAGAGGCCTGGGAGACCTGGGAGATGCCTGGGAGACCTGGGAGAGGCCTGGGAGACCTGGGGGCCTGGGGGTCCTGGGAGACCTGGGGGTCCTGGGAGAGGCCTGGGAGACCTGGGGGTCCTGGGAGACCTGGGGGTCCTGGGAGACCTGGGGGTCCTGGGAGACCTGGGGGCCTGGGGGAGGCCTGGGAGACCTGGGAGGCCTGGGAGGCCTGGGGGGCCTGGGAGACCTGGGGGCCTGGGAGACCTGGGGGCCTGGGGGTCCTGGGAGACCTGGGGGCCTGGGAGACCTGGGGGCCTGGGGGTCCTGGGGGGCCTGGGGGTCCTGGGAGACCTGGGGGTCCTGGGAGACCTGGGGGCCTGGGGGAGGCCTGGGAGACCTGGGAGGCCTGGGAGGCCTGGGGGTCCTGGGAGACCTGGGGGCCTGGGGGTCCTGGGAGACCTGGGGGCCTGGGGGAGGCCTGGGAGACCTGGGGGGCCTGGGAGAGGCCTGGGGGCCTGGGAGACCTGGGGGTCCTGGGAGACCTGGGGGGCCTGGGGGCCTGGGAGACCTGGGGGCCTGGGGGTCCTGGGAGACCTGGGGGCCTGGGGGTCCTGGGAGACCTGGGGGCCTGGGAGACCTGGGAGACCTGGGGGCCTGGGGGTTCTGGGAGACCTGGGGGTCCTGGGAGACCTGGGGGCCTGGGGGAGGCCTGGGAGACCTGGGAGGCCTGGGAGACCTGGGGGCCTGGGGGTCCTGGGAGAGGCCTGGGGGCCTGGGAGACCTGGGGGCCTGGGGGTCCTGGGAGACCTGGGGGGCCTGGGAGACCTGGGGGAGGCCCAAACAATGTGTGCACAAAATTTGAGAGAAAGAAAAAAATTGTGCGTATGGAAAATTTCTGTGATCTTTTAATTTAGCTCATGAAACATGGGACCAACACTTTACATGTTGCGTTCATTTTTTTGGTTGAGTGTAGATTACTAATGTGTTCATTCTATCGATGTAAGACATTATTCTGCTGAGCACTACTTTATTCGCAGTTGTAAATGAGAACTTGTTCTCAACTGACTTACCTGGTTAAATAAAGGTGACAAGTTATGACAGAAGAGAAGCTGCATGTATCTAACTATAGTTGACAAACCAAATGTTGGAAATAGGGATGAAAATAGGCTATAGGGTCTGTAAGGGTTAGGTTACGGTCTGTAAGGGTTAGGTTACGGTCTGTAAGGGTTAGGTTACGGTCTGTAAGGGTTAGGTTACGGTCTGTAAGGGTTAGGTTACGGTCTGTAAGGGTTAGGTTACGGTCTGTAAGGGTTAGGTTACGGTCTGTAAGGGTTAGGTTACGGTCTGTAAGGAGGATCAGCTAAATCAATTATTATGGAATTATGGTGGATCAAACTGCACAGGTAGCCTACTTTTTGAAGTGATTTGTTTGACAATCAGATGAAAACATCACACAACACCCCATGATGTGTGAAACTGAGCCTGCGCAGAATGCGAAAGACAACAGTGAACGGGATAAGGTGTTTACATGCCACAGTATCCCGTCTAAGATCAGCATAGCCCAGGCATCTTATACGGGGTTTTCATAACTGGGATACAAGCTTTTTCAGGTTATTGTAAAACGGGATATGATGTTTAGATGACTAAACTCAAAAACGGAATACTTCAGTATCCCGAATAACAACGGGATATTCCTGTGCATGTAAACGTGGTCAGTGAAAACAGCTAACTAGCTAGTTGTCTTGTAATGTCTACATGTGTCCATCAGAAAAAAATGATCTCATGCAATTTGCGTTTTGCAGCAGCCAGGCAGACAAGACCGCGTCTCCAGGAACACGGTTCCTTTGCTCCATTGCTTAGGAGGACAGTGCATAGCGGTCCCATCGCATAGCGGTCCCATCGCATAGCGGTCCCATCGCATAGCGGTCCCATCGCATAGCAGTCTACTCTTCCATTTGGCATATTTCTCAGAAGCGTTAATGTATTGAAGAAGATTGTTCTGCAAATAGCTTTGTCATGAATCATGATTACATGACATTTTAAGAATCTGATGACAACAGTTGACAGATGTAATATCTAACTATACTGTAGTTATATATTAGTCTCCACTCTTCCTGTCTCTGTCTCGTCTCTGTCCTGTCTCCCTCTCGTCTCTGTCCTGTCTCTGTCTCCACTCTTCCTGTCTCTGTCTCATCTCTGTCTCGTCTCTGTCTCGTCTCTGTCCTGTCCTAAAGCCTTCCCCATTTTGTCTAAACTATATTGTTGACATGTTATTAAAGTGGATTTGCTGTTCTTCCTCTTCCTGTCTTCCCCTGGTTTGGGATGGACAGTGACACCCTGGTGTAGCTCTGGCCATTCCACCAATCAGGCTTTTATGGTAGTGGCCAGATGGAAGCCACTCCTCAGTAAAAGGCACATGACAGCCCGCTTGGAGTTGAGAAACAAGATTCTCTGGTCTAATGAAACCAAGATTGAACTCTTTGGCCTGAATGCCAAGCGTCACGTCTGGAGGAAACCTGGCACCATCCTTACGGTGAAGCACAGTGGTGGCAGCATCATGCTGTGGGGATGTTTTTCAGTGGCAGGGAGACTAGTTAGGATAGAGGGAAAGATGAACGGAGCAAAGTACAGAGAGATCCTTGATGAAAACCTGCTCCAGAGCACTCAGGACCTCAGACTGGGGCGAAGGTTCACCTTCCAACAGGACAACGACCCTAAGCACACAGCCAAGACTTCAACAAAGTACTGAGTAAAGGGTCTGAATACTTATGTAAATGTGATATTTCACACTTTTTTTTTTTTTGCAAACATTTCTAAAAACCTGTTTTTGCTTTGTCATTATGGGGTATTGTGTGTAGATTGATGTGGAAAACCCCCCAATTTAATCCATTTTAGAATAAGGCTGTAACGTAACAAAAAAAGTCAAGGGGTCTGAATACTTTCCCAATACACTGGGAGGCTTACAGGGATAATGGTATACACAGTACTCCACCAATTATACATGTTTCCTCTCAATGCTTCTTGTATTCCCCAAAAAGTATGTGTATATACATTTTACATAAATGCACTGTAATTTAAGCTTTAAAACGTAAGGTTTCTCTGCCTCATGGCAAAATGTTCGAAATTGCTGGAAATTAGCTTGAAAATTGCAACATTTTCTCAGATGCCAAGAGGCAGGCCTTTACAATGTTACTTCCCAGGGCCCAAGAGGCAGGCCTTTACAATGTTACTTCCCAGGGCCCAAGAGGCAGGCCTTTACAATGTTACTTCCCAGGGCCCAAGAGGCAGGCCTTTACAATGTTACTTCCCAGGGCCCAAGAGGCAGGCCTTTACAATGTTACTTCCCAGGGCCCAAGAGGCAGGCCTTTACAATGTTACTTCCCAGGGCCCAAGAGGCAGGCCTTTACAATGTTACTTCCCAGGGCCCAAGAGGCAGGCCTTTACAATGTTACTTCCCAGGGCCCAAGAGGCAGGCCTTTACAATGTTACTTCCCAGGGCCCAAGAGGCAGGCCTTTACAATGTTACTTCCCAGGGCCCAAGAGGCAGGCCTTTACAATGTTACTTCCCAGGGCCCAAGAGGAAGGCCTTTACAATGTTACTTCCCAGGGCCCAAGAGGCAGGCCTTTACAATGTTACTTCCCAGGGCCCAAGAGGCAGGCCTTCACAATGTTACTTCCCAGGGCCCAAGAGGCAGGCCTTCACAATGTTACTTCCCAGGGCCCAAGAGGCAGGCCTTTACAATGTTACTTCCCAGGGCCCAAGAGGCAGGCCTTTACAATGTTACTTCCCAGGGCCCAAGAGGCAGGCCTTTACAATGTTACTTCCCAGGGCCCAAGAGGCAGGCCTTCACAATGTTACTTCCCAGGGCCCAAGAGGCAGGCCTTTACAATGTTACTTCCCAGGGCCCAAGAGGCAGGCCTTTACAATGTTACTTCCCAGGGCCCAAGAGGCAGGCCTTCACAATGTTACTTCCAGGGCCCAAGAGGCAGGCCTTCACAATGTTACTTCCCAGGGCCCAAGAGGCAGGCCTTTACAATGTTACTTCCCAGGGCCCAAGAGGCAGGCCTTCACAATGTTAACTTCCCAGGGCCCAAGAGGCAGGCCTTTACAATGTTACTTCCCAGGGCCCAAGAGGCAGGCCTTTACAATGTTACTTCCCAGGGCCCAAGAGGCAGGCCTTTACAATGTTACTTCCCAGGGCCCAAGAGGCAGGCCTTTACAATGTTACTTCCCAGGGCCCAAGAGGCAGGGCAGGCCTTTACAATGTTACTTCCCAGGGCCCAAGAGGCAGGCCTTTACAATGTTACTTCCCAGGGCCCAAGAGGCAGGCCTTTACAATGTTACTTCCCAGGGCCCAAGAGGCAGGCCTTTACAATGTTACTTCCCAGGGCCCAAGAGGCAGGCCTTTACAATGTTACTTCCCAGGGCCCAAGAGGCAGGCCTTCACAATGTTACTTCCCAGGGCCCAAGAGGCAGGCCTTCACAATGTTACTTCCCAGGGCCCAAGAGGCAGGCCTTCACAATGTTACTTCCCAGGGCCCAAGAGGCAGGCCTTCACAATGTTACTTCCCAGGGCCCAAGAGGCAGGCCTTCACAATGTTACTTCCCAGGGCCCAAGAGGCAGGCCTTTACAATGTTACTTCCCAGGGCCCAAGAGGCAGGCCTTCACAATGTTACTTCCCAGGGCCCAAGAGGCAGGCCTTCACAATGTTACTTCCCAGGGCCCAAGAGGCAGGCCTTCACAATGTTACTTCCCAGGGCCCAAGAAGCAGGCCTTTACAATGTTACTTCCCAGGGCCCAAGAGGCAGGCCTTTACAATGTTACTTCCCAGGGCCCAAGAGGCAGGCCTTTACAATGTTACTTCCTAGGGCCCAAGAGGCAGGCCTTTACAATGTTACTTCCTAGGGCCCAAGAGGCAGGCCTTTACAATGTTACTTCCCAGGGCCCAAGAGGCAGGCCTTCACAATGTTACTTCCCAGGGCCCAAGAGGCAGGCCTTTACAATGTTACTTCCCAGGGCCCAAGAGGCAGGCCTTCACAATGTTACTTCCCAGGGCCCAAGAGGCAGGCCTTCACAATGTTACTTCCCAGGGCCCAAGAGGCAGGCCTTTACAATGTTACTTCCCAGGGCCCAAGAGGCAGGCCTTCACAATGTTACTTCCCAGGGCCCAAGAGGCAGGCCTTCACAATGTTACTTCCCAGGGCCCAAGAGGCAGGCCTTTACAATGTTACTTCCCAGGGCCCAAGAGGCAGGCCTTCACAATGTTACTTCCCAGGGCCCAAGAGGCAGGCCTTTACAATGTTACTTCCCAGGGCCCAAGAGGCAGGCCTTTACAATGTTACTTCCCAGGGCCCAAGAGGCAGGCCTTTACAATGTTACTTCCCAGGGCCCAAGAGGCAGGCCTTTACAATGTTACTTCCTAGGGCCCAAGAGGCAGGCCTTTACAATGTTACTCCCAGGGCCCTTACAATGTTACTTCCCAGGGCCCAAGAGGCAGGCCTTTACAATGTTACTTCCCAGGGCCCAAGAGGCAGGCCTTTACAATGTTACTTCCTAGGGCCCAAGAGGCAGGCCTTTACAATGTTACTTCCCAGGGCCCAAGAGGCAGGCCTTTACAATGTTACTTCCCAGGGCCCAAGAGGCAGGCCTTCACAATGTTACTTCCCAGGGCCCAAGAGGCAGGCCTTCACAATGTTACTTCCCAGGGCCCAAGAGGCAGGCCTTCACAATGTTACTTCCCAGGGCCCAAGAGGCAGGCCTTCACAATGTTACTTCCCAGGGCCCAAGAGGCAGGCCTTCACAATGTTACTTCCCAGGGCCCAAGAGGCAGGCCTTCACAATGTTACTTCCTAGGGCCCAAGAGGCAGGCCTTTACAA
Source organism: Coregonus sp. 'balchen' (assembly GCA_902810595.1). Lineage (NCBI taxonomy): Eukaryota > Metazoa > Chordata > Actinopteri > Salmoniformes > Salmonidae > Coregonus > Coregonus sp. 'balchen'. The sequence goes on from LR778277.1 coordinate 1,438,293, forward strand.
TGTTACTTCCCAGGGCCCAAGAGGCAGGCCTTCACAATGTTACTTCCCAGGGCCCAAGAGGCAGGCCTTCACAATGTTACTTCCCAGGGCCCAAGAGGCAGGCCTTCACAATGTTACTTCCCAGGGCCCAAGAGGCAGGCCTTCACAATGTTACTTCCCAGGGCCCAAGAGGCAGGCCTTCACAATGTTACTTCCCAGGGCCCAAGAGGCAGGCCTTCACAATGTTACTTCCCAGGGCCCAAGAGGCAGGCCTTCACAATGTTACTTCCCAGGGCCCAAGAGGCAGGCCTTCACAATGTTACTTCCCAGGGCCCAAGACTTGGTTCATCCGGCCATGCACTGCCGAGCCCAAGACTTGGTTCATCCGGCCATGCACTGCCGAACTCATATTAAAACACCTTGTATGTTATTTTTATCTCACTCAAGTTGTGTTCTGGTTATGAGGGGGTCCCTGATGAAACAGTTAGAGAACTCCTGCAAACAGTCAGTGGAAGATTTTAGCAGGAAAGAAATAGTGCAGATCTTCTAGTGTCTGTCGTGTTTTGTGATGATAAATAAATAAATTTTTGTGATGATGACACACTGACAGGAAATGTAGGGGATTGGCTCATCTCTCTCAGAAACATGTTAATACATTGGTAAGCTGGGGGGAAGCATTTCTTGTTTTAAGATACCACCTGATCAGAATTCTCCTAATGTCTCTGATATTAATATAGTTGTGTGTGAATACAATACATATCCATCTTTTTTTAGAAAGACTGCACTCTCTTATAATGATACATTTAGGAAAATAACCTGTTCTGTTCTCTCCTCTCAGATGGCTGACCACCTGTTCTCTCCTCTCAGATGGCTGACCACCTGTTCTCTCCTCTCAGATGGCTGACCACCTGTTCTCTCCTCTCAGATGGCTGACCACCTGTTCTCTCCTCTCAGATGGCTGACCACCTGTTCTCTCCTCTCAGATGGCTGACCACCTGTTCTCTCCTCTCAGATGGCTGACCACCTGTTCTCTCCTCTCAGATGGCTGACCACCTGTTCTCTCCTCTCAGATGGCTGACCACCTGTTCTCTCCTCTCAGATGGCTGACCACCTGTTCTCTCCTCTCAGATGGCTGACCACCTGTTCTCTCCTCTCAGATGGCTGACCACCTGTTCTCTCCTCTCAGATGGCTGACCACCTGTTCTCTCCTCTCAGATGGCTGACCACCTGTTCTCTCCTCTCAGATGGCTGACCACCTGTTCTAAGGACTAGGTATGGTTAGTAGTTAGTAGTTACTGGGACTAGGTAAGGACTAGGTAGGGTTAGTAGTTAGTAGTTACTGGGACTAGGTAAGGACTAGGTAGTGTTAGTAGTTACTAGGACTAGGTAAGGACTAGGTAGGGTTAGTAGTTAGCAGTTACTGGGACCAGGTAGTGTTAGTAGTTAGTACATTTACATTTTAGTCATTTAGCAGACGCTCTTATCCAGAGCGACTTACAGGAGCAATTAGGGTTAAGTGCCTTGCTCAAGGGCACATTTACGTCATTTAGCAGACGCTCTTAAACAGAGCGACTCACAAATTGGTGCATTCACCCTATAGGCAGTGGGATAACCACTTTACAATTTTGGGGGGGGGGGGGGGGGGGGGGGGGGGGGGGGGTAGAAGGATTACTTTATCCTATCCCAGGTATTCCTTAAAGAGGTGGGGTTTCAAATGTCTCCGGAAGGTGGTGAGTGACTCCGCTGTCCTGGCGTCGTGAGGGAGCTTGTTCCACCATTGGGGTGCCAGAGCAGCGAACAGTTTTGACTGGGCTGAGCGGGAACTATGCTTCCGCAGAGGAAGGGGAGCCAGCAGGCCAGAGGTGGATGAACGCAATGCCCTCGTTTGGGTGTAGGGACTGATCAGAGCCTGAAGGTACAGAGGTGCCGTTCCCCTCACTGCTCCATAGGCAAGCACCATGGTCTTGTAGCGGATGCGAGCTTCAACTGGAAGCCAGTGGAGTGTGTGGAGGAGGGGGGTGACGTGAGAAAACTTGGGAAGGTTGAACACCAGACGGGCTGCGGCATTCTGGATGAGTTGTAGGGGTTTAATGGCACAGGCAGGGAGGCCAGCCAACAGCGAGTTGCAGTAGTCCAGACGGGAGATGACAAGTGCCTGGATTAGGACCTGTGCCGCTTCCTGTGTAAGGCAGGGTCGTACTCTCCGAATGTTGTAGAGCATGAACCTGCAGGAGCGGGTCACCGCCTTGATGTTAGCGGAGAACGACAGGGTGTTGTCCAGGGTCACGCCAAGGCTCTTCGCACTCTGGGAGGAGGACACAACGGAGTTGTCAACCGTGATGGCGAGATCATGGAACGGGCAGTCCTTCCCCGGGAGGAAGAGCAGCTCCGTCTTGCCAGGGTTCAGCTTTAGGTGGTGATCCGTCATCCATACTGATATGTCTGCCAGACATGCAGAGATGCGATTCGCCACCTGGTTATCAGAAGGGGGAAAGGAGAAGATTAGTTGTGTATCGTCAGCGTAGCAATGATAGGAGAGGCCATGTGAGGATATGAAAGAGCCAAGTGACTTGGTGTATAGGGAGAAAAGGAGAGGGCCTAGAACTGAGCCCTGGGGGACACCAGTGGTGAGAGCACGTGGTGCGGAGACAGCTTCTCGCCACGCCACTTGGTAGGAGCGACCGGTCAGGTAGGACGCAATCCAGGAGTGAGCCGCGCCGGAGATGCCCAGCTCGGAGAGGGTGGAGAGGAGGATCTGATGGTTCACAGTATCAAAGGCAGCAGACAGGTCTAGAAGGACAAGAGCAGAGGAGAGAGAGTTAGCTTTAGCAGTGCGGAGAGCCTCCGTGACACAGAGAAGAGCAGTCTCAGTTGAATGACCAGTCCTGAAACCTGACTGGTTTGGATCAAGAAGGTCATTCTGAGAGAGATAGCAAGAGAGTTGGCTAAAGACGGCATGCTCAATAGTTTTGGAAAGAAGGGAAAGAAGGGTAGTTACTGGAACTAGGTAAGGACTAGGTAGGGTTAGTAGTTAGTAGTTACTGGGACCAGGTAAGGACTAGGTAGGGTTAGTAGTTACTGGGACTAGGTAAGGACTAGGTAGGGTTAGTAGTTAGTAGTTACTGGGACCAGGTAAGGACTAGGTAGGGTTAGTAGTTACTGGGACCAGGTCAGGACTAGGTAGGGTTAGTAGTTAGTAGTTACTGGGACTAGGTAAGGACTAGGTAGGGTCAGTAGTTAGTAATTACTGGGACTAGGTAAGGACTAGGTAGGGTTAGTAGTTAGTAGTTACTGGGACAAGGTAAGGACTAGGTAGGGTTAGTAGTTACTGGGACTAGGTAAGGACTAGGTAGGGTTAGTAGTTACTGGGACTAAGTAGGGTTAGTAGTTACTGGGACCAGGTAAGGACTAGGTAGGGTTAGTAGTTACTGGGACTAGGTAAGGACTAGGTAGGGTTAGTAGTTAGTAGTTACTGGGACCAGGTAAGGACTAGGTAGGGTTAGTAGTTACTGGGACCAGGTCAGGACTAGGTAGGGTTAGTAGTTAGTAGTTACTGGGACTAGGTAAGGACTAGGTAGGGTCAGTAGTTAGTAATTACTGGGACTAGGTAAGGACTAGGTAGGGTTAGTAGTTAGTAGTTACTGGGACAAGGTAAGGACTAGGTAGGGTTAGTAGTTACTGGGACTAGGTAAGGACTAGGTAGGGTTAGTAGTTACTGGGACTAAGTAGGGTTAGTAGTTACTGGGACCAGGTAAGGACTAGGTAGGGTTAGTAGTTACTGGGACTAGGTAAGGACTAGGTAGGGTTAGTAGTTACTGGGACTAGGTAAGGACTAGGTAGGGTTAGTTGTTACAGGGACTAAGTAGGGTTAGTAGTTACTGGGACCAGGTAAGGACTAGGTAGGGTTAGTAGTTAGTAGTTACTGGGACTAGGTAGGGTTAGTAGTTAGTAGTTACTGTGACTAGGTAGGGTTAGTAGTTACTGGGACCAGGTAAGGTAGGGTTAGTAGTTAGTAGTTACTGGGACTGGGTAAGGACTAGGTAGGGTTAGTAGTTAGTAGTTACTGGGACTGGGTAAGGACTAGGTAGGGTTAGTAGTTACTGGGACTAGGTAGGGTTAGTAGTTAGTAGTTACTGGGACTAGGTAAGGACTAGGTAGGGTTAGTAGTTAGTAGTTACTGGGACTAGGTAGGGCTAGTAGTTACTGGGACCAGGTAAGGACTAGGTAGGGTTAGTAGTTAGTAGTTACTGGGACTAAGTAGGGTTAGTAGTTACTGGGACCAGGTAAGGACTAGGTAGGGTTAGTAGTTAGTAGTTACTGGGACCAGGTAAGGACTAGCTAGGGTTAGTAATTAGTAGTTACTGGAACCAGGTAAGGACTAGGTAGGGTTAGTAGTTACTGGGACCAGGTAAGGACTAGGTAGGGTTAGTAGTTAGTAGTTACTGGGACCAGGTAAGGACTAGGTAGGGTCAGTAGTTAGTAGTTACTGGGACTAGGTAAGGACTAGGTAGGGTTAGTAGTTAGTAGTTACTGGGACCAGGTAAGGACTAGGTAGGGTCAGTAGTTAGTAGTTACTGGGACTAGGTAAGGACTAGGTAGGGTTAGTAGTTAGTAGTTACTGGGACCAGGTAAGGACTAGGTAGGGTTAGTAGTTAGTAGTTACTTGGACTAGGTAGGGTTAGTAGTTACTGGGACCAGGTAAGGTAGGGTTAGTAGTTAGTAGTTACTGGGACCAGGTGAGGACTAGGTAGGGTTAGTAGTTAGTAGTTACTGGGACCAGGTAAGGACTAGGTAGGGTTAGTAGTTACTGGGACTAGGTAAGGACTAGGTAGGGTTAGTAGTTAGTAGTTACTGGGACCAGGTAAGGACTAGGTAGGGTTAGTAGTTACTGGGACCAGGTAAGGACTAGGTAGGGTTAGTAGTTACTGGGACCAGGTAAGGACTAGGTAGGGTTAGTAGTTAGTAGTTACTGGGACCAGGTAAGGACTAGGTAGGGTTAGTAGTTACTGGGACCAGGTAAGGACTAGGTAGGGTTAGTAGTTAGTAGTTACTGGGACCAGGTAAGGACTAGGTAGGGTTAGTAGTTACTGGGACCAGGTAAGGACTAGGTAGGGTTAGTAGTTAGTAGTTACTGGGACCAGGTAAGGACTAGGTAGGGTTAGTAGTTAGTAGTTACTGTGACTAGGTAGGGTTAGTAGTTACTGGGACCAGGTAAGGACTAGGTAGGGTTAGTAGTTACTGGGACTAGGTAAGGACTAGGTAGGGTTAGTAGTTAGTAGTTACTGGGACCAGGTAAGGACTAGGTAGGGTTAACATTGGGTTAGTCAGATGGTTGTCACTGTCCTCTGTTTCTTTATCCAATCATTGTCATACCAAAGATATTTACTTCTAGATTCAGTTCAAAACAACTTTATTTCACAGTTATCGCCTAGCAGGGATCTTAGAATGTAGGTCACTTCCCTGGGACAGGTTTGTATCTACTTCACTGACTGGTGCTTGCTCTAGCCTGAAGTCCAGAACCTGTTTTCAGGTAACATTCCACTCCTTGTACTCACTCTGTCGAGTCATGAGTCATGACGAGGAGTGGAATGCTAGCTAAACAGACTGCTACCCAGGCTATGGCTGCTCTGCCGCTCCCAGGCTATGGCTGCTCTGCCGCTCCCTCTGTTTGTTGTCCCTGGTGGGTTCCCTGTCTGCCTGCCTGCCTTGAAAGAGACTCTTTGACCGCTCAGTCCCTGTCTGGTAGAATGGTCCTCTGTGCTTTGTGGCTGGAGGCAGGATGAGACAGGGAGCTGTTCCACTGGTGTAGGGGGAAGTTACCCCTAGACAGGTTAGGATGAGACAGGGAGCTGTTCCACTGGTGTAGGGGGAAGTTACCCCTAGACAGGTTAGATTTGCATTTCCCCCCACTAATGGTTCGGATTGGGGAGGGTAAACTGATCCTAGACCTGTGCCTGGAGCTTGTTCTACAAGAGGAGGGAATCTCATATGAAGAGAGGGGTGGGTGTTCTCTTGAACATGGTGCTACTGTCTGTCAAACATAACGGGAGATACCTCCAGTCCTCCTGAACACCCAACAGCCCAACTCCAGTCCTCCTGTACCCCCAACAGCCCAACTCCAGTCCTCCTGAACACCCAACAGCCCAACTCCAGTCCTCCTGTACCCCCAACAGCCCAACTCCAGTCCTCCTGTACCCCCAACAGCCCAACTCCAGTCCTCCTGTACCCCCAACAGCCCAACTCCAGTCCTCCTGTACCCCCAACAGCCCAACTCCAGTCCTCCTGTACTCCCAACAGCACACGTTGTCCGGGTCTACAGAAACAGGAGATAGACTAGTGTCCTGTCCAGGGGGTGTCCTGGTACATCAAGCTGTCTCACTACAGAAACAGGAGATAGACTAGTGTCCTGTCCAGGGGGTGTACTGTACATCAAGTTGTCTCACTACAGAAACAGGAGATAGACTAGTGTCCTGTCCAGGGGGTGTCCTGGTACATCAAGCTGCCTCACTACAGAAACAGGAGATAGACTAGTGTCCTGTCCAGGGGGTGTACTGTACATCAAGCTGTCTCACTACAGAAACAGGAGATAGACTAGTGTTATGTGGGTAAAGAGTTCAATGGGTGTAACTTTTGTTGACAATTTCGATACCTTTTGGAAACAAAACACGTTTTATAAGGAGGATGGGATCCACCCAAATCATTTGGGTTCATGATGTATTTCTGTCTTGTAGTTTTAGGAACATGATGTATTTCTGTCTTGTAGTTTTGGGAACATGATGTATTTCTGTCTTGTAGTTTTGGGAACACGGTGTGTAAAGAGAAGTGGCAGTCCATCTCTACAGAGGACCGAGCCAGAGCCACCCTGGTCTCAATAATGTTTGGTTGTTCAGGGTGGTGTTTGGTTGTTCAGGGTGGTGTTTGGTTGTTCAGGGTGGTGTTTGGTTATTCAGGGTGGTGTTTGGTTGTTCAGGGTGGTGTTTGGTTGTTCAGGGTGGTGTTTGGTTGTTCAGGGTGGTGTTTGGTTGTTCAGGGTGGTGTTGGATGTTCAGGGTGGTGTTGGATGTTCTCTCTTTGCCTTCAGCCTCTTTATGATGCTGCCTTGTGGAATCTGGATCAAGCAGCATCGTACAGGGCTCTGAAGGCGCCGGGCTCTGAAGGCGCCGGGCTCTGAAGGCGCCGGGCTCTGAAGGCGCCGGGCTCTGAAGGCGCCGGGCTATGAAGGCGCCGGGCTATGAAGGCGCCGGGCTATGAAGGCGCTGGGCTATGAAGGCTCTGAAGGTGCTGGGCTCTGAAGGCGCTGGGCTCTGAAGGCGCTGGGCTCTGAAGGCGCTGGGCTCTGAAGGCGCTGGGCTCTGAAAGCGCTGAAGGCGCTGGGCTCTGAAGGCGCTGGGCTCTGAAGGCTCTGAAGGCGCTGGGCTCTGAAGGCGCTGGGCTCTGAAGGCTCTGAAGGCGCTGGGCTCTGAAGGCGCTGGGCTCTGAAGGCTCTGAAGGCGCTGGGCTCTGAAGGCACTGGGCTCTGAAGGTGCTGGGCTCTGAAGGCGCTGGGCTCTGAAGGCTCTGAAGGCGCTGGGCTCTGAAGGCGCTGGGCTCTGAAGGCGCTGGGCTCTGAAGGCGCTGGGCTCTGAAGGCGCTGGGCTCTGAAGGCGCTGGGCTCTGAAGGCGCTGGGCTCTGAAGGCGCTGGGCTCCGAAGGCGCTGGGCTCTGAAGACGCTGGGCTCTGAAGGCGCTGGGCTCTGAAGGCGCTGGGCTATGAAGGCGCTGGGCTCTGAAGGCTCTGAAGGCTCTGAAGGCGCTGGGCTCTGAAGGCGCTGGGCTCTGAAGGCTCTGAAGGCGCTGGGCTCTGAAGGCTCTGAAGGCGCTGGGCTCTGAAGGTGCTGGGCTCTGAAGGCGCTGGGCTCTGAAGGCTTTGAAGGCGCTGGGCTCTGAAGGCGCTGGGCTCTGAAGGCGCTGGGCTCTGAAGGCTCTGAAGGCGCTGGGCTCTGAAGGCGCTGGGCTCTGAAGGTGCTGGGCTCTGAAGGCTCTGAAGGCGCTGGGCTCTGAAGGCGCTGGGCTCTGAAGGCGCTGGGCTCTGAAGGCGCCGGGCTCTGAAGGCGCCGGGCTATGAAGGCGCTGGGCTATGAAGGCGCTGGGCTATGAAGGCGCTGGGCTCTGAAGGCGCCGGGCTCTGAAGGCGCCGGGCTCTGAAGGCGCCGGGCTATGAAGGCGCCGGGCTCTGAAGGCGCCGGGCTCTGAAGGCGCCGGGCTCTGAAGGCGCTGGGCACTGAAGGCTCTGAAGGCGCTGGGCTCTGAAGGCTCTGAAGGCGCTGGGCTCTGAAGGCGCTGGGCTCTGAAGGCGCTGGGCTCTGAAGGCGCTGGGCTCTGAAGGCTCTGAAGGCGCTGGGCTCTGAAGGCTCTGAAGGCGCTGGGCTCTGAAGGCGCTGGGCTATGAAGGCGCTGGGCTCTGAAGGTGCTGGGCTCTGAAGGCTCTGAAGGCGCTGGGCTATGAAGGCACTGGGCTCTGAAGGCGCTGGGCTCTGAAGGCTCATAAGGCGCTGGGCTCTGAAGGCGCTGGGCTCTGAAGGCGCTGGGCTCTGAAGGCGCTGGGCTCTGAAGGCGCTGGGCTCTGAAGGCTCTGAAGGCGCTGGGCTCTGAAGGCTCTGAAGGCGCTGGGCTCTGAAGGCGCTGGGCTCTGAAGGCTCTGAAGGCGCTGGGCTCTGAAGGCTCTGAAGGCACTGGGCTCTGAAGGCGCTGGGCTCTGAAGGCTCTGAAGGCGCTGGGCTCTGAAGGCGCTGGGCTCTGAAGGAGGTGCTGACTAACGACACACCCAAAGAACATTATTTAGTGTAGAGGTGCTGACTAACGGTGAATAGACTGGAAGCTATAAACACAGAGAGTCGCACACTATGGGTAAACCACACCCAATAAATTACTGGGAGTTTATACATTTGAGTGTAATTCCATCACAAATAGTCTGATAAAAGCTGCATTAGCCTTTAACCGAACCATCCAGACAGAAGGGACTTTAGAAGCATCTCTCTGCCACCATCAGATGGTTTAGCCAGGGCTCGACATGAACGCTTGTTCGCTTGCCCAGGGCAATTGGTAGCTCAATTGGTTGAGCACGGCGCTTGTAACGCCAGGGTAGTGGGTTCGATCCCCGGGACCACCCATACGTAAAAATGTATGCACACATGACTGTAAGTCGCTTTGGATAAAAGCGTCTGCTACATGGCTTATTGTTATAAGTAATTTTTTTCCCTTGACAAGCAGATTATAGACAAGCAGTTGTACAAATGGACAGGAAAAAATAAAATGAAAAATCACAATATCAAACAATGGCGAAGGTGCATAAAGATGGCGGTCCCTTACCACAAACACCTCGTCTGCTGTATTGAACATTGCTCTCCGTTACTCTTTTTTTTGTATTAGCACAGTATACATGATCCCAATTCTAGCTCCAAGACGGAGTCAATTTGAGAACTAAAAAGTAGACTGTGCTGATTTATTGGCACATTGAACCACGTCGCACGTCGTAGTTTAACAACTCTGTGGGTAGTGTTAAAAACAGACATATCTGAACTCCTCTATCGTTATGCAGCTTCACGGTTAGGCTACTCCGCTCAGAATCGGATCAAAGTGTCTGCATTGACAGGCACAAGAGCGGTCTTTCAATCACAATATGCGTTTTTTTGTTGTTGTTGATCAAAGCGAGCACATTTGTTAACATTCATTGCTATTTACTGAGTTATTTGCCCAGTTATAGCCCATAAAATCCTGTAAAAGTCATGGTGTGGGCATCACCGTGTGTGTGCCAGTGGGCCGTTGCCAGAGGAGAGAGAGAGACATTTGAGCAGCAGGTAAAATAACGATATACAACAGACAGAATAGATAACCAGCCTAACTATATTTTGAATTTGCTATCTCGCTAGTTAACTATTTAAGCTATTAGCATGTATTAATGTCATTGTCATGCAGGGCTGGATGAAGAAATCATAGGCCCAGGGGCTTGTTCTATGTTTTACCAGTCAAGGTGATGGCGGACGCCTCGTCGTGGCAATAGCCTATCTCAAGATGAGCTACTTCGAAAAAACAGTGCTGCTGTTCACTAAAAATCGGGAGTAGAGAAAAGTGTTTCTATTGGTTCTACACACAGATTAGTCTTCTCTTTTCAGCAGTACACATTGCTTTCCAAACTGTACCTTGTTCCCGCGATTGATTTTTGAAATTTGCAAAAGGCAAAACCTACCATAGAAATATTATCCCAGAGATGGCAGTTCCCATTCAAGTCAGAACTAGCAGCCAGTGTACTGCTAGTGTAGCCATGAGTTGAACAGTCAACTTGCCAAGGTAAGATCTTCCAAAACCCTTCTATGGATTATAGAACATGACTGTAGGCATACCGGTAACTGCCAAAATAAAGGGAACACTTGAGTAAATGAGTGATACAAAGTATATGTTATGTTGTGGGGTGCATTTTCCTGGCATGGTTTAGCTCCACTAGTAGAATCTATGCTCTGGCAGGTCGTGGTGGCCCAACACCCTATCAAGACACTTTATGTTGGTGTTTCCTTTATTTTAGCAGTTAAGTGTATGTGCTTGTGATAACGTTTAATCCACAGCTATTTTGTTAGAAACTATTGATCCTCTCTCGCAAAATGTAGCTCTCTGGTTTATTTTGAACACTGAGAGTGGGCTCCTGGTATGTTGTAGCCTATAGCAAGTTGGTATGTTGCGTAGAGATGCAGACAGTCCTGTTGGTACGTTGTGTAGAGATGCAGACAATCCTGTTGGTACGTTGTGTAGAGATGCAGACAGTCCTGTTGGTATGTTGTGTAGAGATGCAGACAATTCTGTTGGTATGTTGTGTAGAGATGCAGACAAGCCTATGGAGACATGCTTTTTAAAATCAGACCCATCTTTCACTCCATAGACCAATGTTTCCCTCTGTTGGTGACATAACATGTACAATGTGCAAAGAAAAGTGTGTAATAGATTTATTTTGTATGTATCGAAAATAAATTATTTTAATGTCAGGGGTGGTGCTTATTTAAAGTCTACTTTTATTTGTTGCAAATCCAAATGTTTTAGATTAAATATGAATTAACACTGACATGTTTTTAGAAAGCTGTCTTAACTAAGTCAGATTTATCTCTAGGATATATCTTCTTGGAAATAGAAATACTTAAAATGTCCTCTGTAGCTCAGCTGGTAGAGCACGGCGCTTGTAACGCCAAGGTAGTGGGTTCGATCCCCGGGACCACCCATACACAAAAAAGAAATGTATGCACGCACGACTGTAAGTCGCTTTGGATAAAAGCGTCTGCTAAATGGCATATTATAAAATGATCGATGTTCAATAACATTTACACAATAATTCATGTTATAAAAGCGTTAGGTTTGCGTTATGAAAGTGGAAAATGTGTTACAGAATCATCCATGAAAGGGGCAGTGTCTTCAGGGAACAGTTCCACCACTCCCTCCTGCTCTGCGGAAGGCTGTACAGCTGGCAATTTACAGACTAGTGGGGTGAAAGTCAGAATTGGCTAACCCAACGCTTCTATAAGGGGCATAAATCAAGACGAAACCATTTTTTTCTCCATTTTCATTTTGATATATTTTGTCGACGTTTGAAAACACTAGAGGGAATTCTAATTTTGTATAGAAGAGTCTGTCCCTGGAACCATCTAAAACCGTTATAAACTTTCAAGGCTGGACACTGTAACCGGTAGGTGCAAGCTTGTTTCGTTAGGGTAAAACAAATGTCGTCGGGGCAGTGATGTGACACTTGCTAAAATAAATCTCCTCATTCTTCCTTTCCAAATAATACATGTTATATATGTAGACTCACTTCTTGGCAACATTTGAAACGTTCAGGAAAGATGAGCAGCTGTGGTAACCTAAATCAACAGCTAGACAGTAGAGGTCCCATGTCGTGTGTGGGATATTATCAACACAGGTAATGATAGTTGTCTTTTCAGATCTGTCCCAAAAGCAAGCAAGTCTGTCCTGTCTGCCACAGAACCACCCTATTGGTGTTTTAATGCTGATGACTACGGTATTGGTGTGTAGTCTTAACATTTTCTTCTTGGAAGTTTTCTGAATCTCAGTGGCTGAGTAAATTCTCACGTATTAATCTGCCATTTACCTGTAAAGTGTCCTGATAACCTCTATAATAGTAGTAATCCTGTAGCGTTAATAGCCTTATTTCATAAATTGTCCTTTGGAGAGAGAGCAACCTGGTCTCAGAGCATTTCGTATTATTCTGTATGTAAATCCGAAAGTAGAGAGAGTTTCAAGTGGTTTCCACTAGATAAAACAGCCACAAAGTCTACATTGGCTTTTTGGGCTTAATTTAGGGTTCGGTATAAGGTTAGCAGTGTGGTTATGGTTAGGTTAAAATAAGATTTTAACTAAGATAAATTGGTGGTTTAGACATAATTATGACTTTGTGGCTGTTAACTAGAGACAATCGCTTCGAATGTTAAAATTCCTGATTTTCTTTCAAGAGCTATTGCCTGTCACTCACAGGGCAGTTTTTTTTTTTTTTTTTTACAAACCTAACGCAATGGTAAATCCTAGAGCTGGCTGTAGGGTTATAGGTCCGGGGGTTTTGTCACTGCTATTTTCACTGCTGGAATTATGAACGCAATAGCTGGCGGTGGCGCGACAGGGCTGGGTTTTGATGAATTCATAAATGATAAATAAATGATAGGTGTGACGAGGGCTTGGCCACTTACTGGCCAATCAACCCATTTCATACTGCTGTTGTCTCAAGTTCTGTAGGTTATTGACGGTCTTTGCATTGTACCAACTCCAAATTCAGCTGGGAAAAGTTACCGTCCTTGTCCATTGATACAGTTTATTAAATAGCATATTTCATTTAATTTACATTTCAGTCATTTAGCAGACGCTCTTATCCAGAGCGACTTACAGTTAGTGAGTGCATACATTTTTCATACTGGCCCCCCGTGGGACTCGAACCCACAACCCTGGCGTTGCAAGCGCCATGCTCTACCAACCGAGCTACAGGGGATAGGCTACAGTAATGAGTAAGAACAACAGTAAAAACGTTTATTTTGTATTTTTTATCCAGTGTTTGCTCCATATGTTAGGAGTGTTGACAGTCAACACTGTTGTAATTGGCTTCAACGAGTAGAGGCCTTTACGCATCACACTTCTCCTCAATAATAAATACTAGGCTCCTGTAAATGGTATGTGTGAGGCACGTTCGAAATAAGCCAGATATAGCCTAGGACTACCGTTGATATGGCCTTATTGGACTGAATAATTTGAATATGTTTGGAGGAGAGCGTCTTTGGTAACCAGACGGGGATCTCTTTGGGAATGGGGATGGATACAAGCTGAATGGAGTAGCATATATACTGCAGGTAGGGATACAAGCTGAATGGAGTAGCCTATATACTGCAGGTAGGGATACAAGCTGAATGGAGTATGTACTGCAGGTAGGGATACAAGCTGAATGGAGTAGCATATATACTGCAGGTAGGGATACAAGCTGAATGGAGTAGCATATATACTGCAGGTATGGATACAAGCTGAATGGAGTAGCATATATACTGCAGGTAGGGATACAAGCTGAATGGAATAGCATATATACTGCAGGTAGGGATACAAGCTGAATGGAGTAGCATATATACTGCAGGTAGGGATACAAGCTGAATGGAGTAGCATATATACTGCAGGTAGGGATACAAGCTGAATGGAGTAGCATATATACTGCAGGTAGGGATACAAGCTGAATGGAGTAGCATATATACTGCAGGTAGGGATACAAGCTGAATGGAGTAGCATATATACTGCAGGTATGGATACAAGCTGAATGGAGTAGCATATATACTGCAGGTAGGGATACAAGCTGAATGGAATAGCATATATACTGCAGGTAGGGATACAAGCTGAATGGAGTAGCATATATACTGCAGGTAGGGATACAAGCTGAATGGAGTAGCATATATACTGCAGGTAGGGATACAAGCTGAATGGAGTAGCATATATACTGCAGGTAGGGATACAAGCTGAATGGAGTAGCATATATACTGCAGGTAGGGATACAAGCTGAATGGAGTAGCATATATACTGCAGGTAGGGATACAAGCTGAATGGAGTAGCCTATATACTGCAGGTAGGGATACAAGCTGAATGGAGTAGCATATACAGTGGGGAAAAAAAGTATTTAGTCAGCCACCAATTGTGCAAGTTCTCCCACTTAAAAAGATGAGAGAGGCCTGTAATTTTTCATCATAGGTACACGTCAACTATGACAGACAAAATGAGGAAAAAAAATCCAGAAAATCACATTGTAGGATTTTTTATGAATTTATTTGCAAATTATGGTGGAAAATAAGTATTTGGTCAATAACAAAAGTTACTCAATATATACCCTTTGTTGGCAATGACACAGGTCAAACGTTTTCTGTAAGTCTTCACAAGGTTTTCACACACTGTTGCTGGTATTTTGGCCCATTCCTCCATGCAGATCTCCTCTAGAGCAGTGATGTTTTGGGGCTGTCGCTGGGCAACACAGACTTTCAACTCCCTCCAAAGATTTTCTATGGGGTTGAGATCTGGAGACTGGCTAGGCCACTCCAGGACCTTGAAATGCTTCTTACGAAGCCACTCCTTCGTTGCCCGGGCGGTGTGTTTGGGATCATTGTCATGCTGAAAGACCCAGCCACGTTTCATCTTCAATGCCCTTGCTGATGGAAGGAGGTTTTCACTCAAAATCTCACGATACATGGCCCCATTCATTCTTTCCTTTACACGGATCAGTCGTCCTGGTCCCTTTGCAGAAAAACAGCCCCAAAGCATGATGTTTCCACCCCCATGCTTCACAGTAGGTATGGTGTTCTTCGGATGCAACTCAGCATTCTTTGTCCTCCAAACACGACGAGTTGAATTTTTACCAAAAAGTTATATTTTGGTTTCATCTGACCATATGACATTCTCCCAATCCTCTTCTGGATCATCCAAATGCACTCTAGCAATCTTCAGACGGGCCTGGACATGTACTGGCTTAAGCAGGGGGACACGTCTGGCACTGCAGGATTTGAGTCCCTGGCGGCGTAGTGTGTTACAGATGGTAGGCTTTGTTACTTTGGTCCCAGCTCTCTGCAGGTCATTCACTAGGTCCCCCCCGTGTGGTTCTGGGATTTTTGCTCACCGTTCTTGTGATCATTTTGACCCCACGGGGTGAGATCTTGCGTGGAGCCCCAGATCGAGGGAGATTATCAGTGGTCTTGTATGTCTTCCATCTCCTAATAATTGCTCCCACAGTTGATTTCTTCAAACCAAGCTGCTTACCTATTGCAGATTCAGTCTTCCCAGCCTGGTGCAGGTCTACAATTTTGTTTCTGGTGTCCTTTGACAGCTCTTTGGTCTTGGCCATAGTGGAGTTTGGAGTGTGACTGTTTGAGGTTGTGGACAGGTGTCTTTTATACTGATAACAAGTTCAAACAGGTGCCATTAATACAGGTAACGAGTGGAGGACAGAGGAGCCTCTTAAAGAAGAAGTTACAGGTCTGTGAGAGCCAGAAATCTTGCTTGTTTGTAGGTGACCAAATACTTATTTTCCACCATAATTTGCAAATAAATTCATAAAACATCCTACAATGTGATTTTCTGGATTTTTTCTCTCAATTTGTCTGTCATAGTTGACGTGTACCTATGATGACAATTACAGGCCTCTCTCATCTTTTTAAGTGGGAGAACTTGCACAGTTGGTGGCTGACTAAATACTTTTTTTCCCCACTGTATACTGCAGGTAGGGATACAAGCTGAATGGAGTAGCATATATACTGCATGTAGGGATACAAGCTGAATGGAGTAGCATATATACTGCAGGTAGGGATACAAGCTGAATGGAGTAGCCTATATACTGCAGGTAGGGATACAAGCTGAATGGAGTAGCATATATACTGCAGGTAGGGATACAAGCTGAATGGAGTAGCATATATACTGCAGGTAGGGATACAAGCTGAATGGAGTAGCATATATACTGCAGGTAGGGATACAAGCTGAATGGAGTAGCATATATACTGCAGGTAGGGATACAAGCTAAATGGAGTATGTACTGCAGGTAGGGATACAAGCTGAATGGAGTAGCATATATACTGCAGGTAGGGATACAAGCTGAATGGAGTATGTACTGCAGGTAGGGATACAAGCTGAATGGAGTAGCATATATACTGCAGGTAGGGATACAAGCTGAATGGAGTAGCATATATACTGCAGGTAGGGATACAAGCTGAATGGAGTAGCCTATATACTGCAGGTAGGGATACAAGCTGAATGGAGTAGCATATATACTGCAGGTAGGGATACAAGCTGAATGGAGTAGCATATATACTGCAGGTAGGGATACAAGCTGAATGGAGTAGCATATATACTGCAGGTAGGGATACAAGCTGAATGGAGTAGCATATATACTGGCAGGTAGGGATACAAGCTGAATGGAGTAGCATATATACTGCAGGTAGGGATACAAGCTGAATGGAGTAGCATATATACTGGCAGGTAGGGATACAAGCTGAATGGAGTAGCATATATACTGGCAGGTAGGGATACAAGCTGAATGGAGTAGCATATATACTGCAGGTAGGGATACAAGCTGAATGGAGTAGCATATATACTGCAGGTAGGGATACAGCTGAATGGAATAGCATATATACTGGCAGGTAGGGATACAAGCTGAATGGAGTAGCATATATACTGCCGGTAGGGATACAAGCTGAATGGAGTAGCATATATACGCAGGTAGGGATACAAGCTGAATGGAGTAGCATATATACTGCAAGTAGGGATACAAGCTGAATGGAGTAACATATATACTGCAGGTAGGGATACAAGCTGAATGGAGTAGCATATATACTGCAGGTAGGGATACAAGCTGAATGGAGTAGCATATATACTGCAGGTAGGGATACAAGCTGAATGGAGTAGCATATATACTGCAGATAGGGATACAAGCTGAATGGAGTAGCATATATACTGCAGGTAGGGATACAAGCTGAATGGAGTAAGCATATATACGCAGGTTAGGGATACAAGCTGAATGGAGTAGCATATATACTGCAGGTAGGGATACAAGCTGAATGGAGTAGCATATATACTGCAGGTAGGGATACAAGCTGAATGGAGTAGCATATATACTGCAGGTAGGGATACAAGCTGAATGGAGTAGCATATATACTGCAGGTAGGGATACAAGCTGAATGGAGTAGCATATATACTGCAGTAGGGATACAGCTGAATGGAGTAGCATATATACTGCATGTAGGGATACAAGCTGAATGGAGTAGCATATATACTGCAGGTAGGGATACAAGCTGAATGGAGTAGCATGATATTACTGCAGGTAGGGATACAAGCTGAATGGAGTAGCTAATACTGCAGGTAGGGATACAAGCTGAATGGAGTAGCATATATACTGCAGGTAGGGATACAAGCTGAATGGAGTAGCATATATACTGCAGGTAGGGATACAAGCTGAATGGAGTAGCATATATACTGCAGATAGGGATACAAGCTGAATGGAGTAGCATATATACTGCAGGTAGGGATACAAGCTGAATGGAGTAGCATATATACTGCAGGTAGGGATACAAGCTGAATGGAGTAGCATATATACTGCAGGTAGGGATACAAGCTGAATGGAGTAGCATATATACTGCAGGTAGGGATACAAGCTGAATGGAGTAGCATATATACTGCAGGTAGGGATACAAGCTGAATGGAGTAGCATATATACTGCAGGTAGGGATACAAGCTGAATGGAGTAGCATATATACTGCAGGTAGGGATACAAGCTGAATGGAGTAGCATATATACTGCATGTAGGGATACAAGCTGAATGGAGAGTAGCATATATACTGCAGTAGGGATACAAGCTGAATGGAGTAGCATATATACTGCAGGTAGGGATACAAGCTGAATGGAGTAGCATATATTACTGCAGGTAGGGATACAAGCTGAATGGAGTAGCATATATACTGCAGGTAGGGATACAAGCTAAATGGAGTATGTTACTGCAGGTAGGGATACAAGCTGAATGGAGTAGCATATATACTGCAGGTAGGGATACAAGCTGAATGGAGTATGTACTGCAGGTATGATACAAGCTGGAATGGAGTAGCATATATACTGCAGGTAGGGATACAAGCTGAATGGAGTAGCATATATACTGCAGGTAGGGATACAAGCTGAATGGAGTAGCCTATATACTGCAGGTAGGGATACAAGCTGAATGGAGTAGCATATATACTGCAGGTAGGGATACAAGCTGAATGGAATGGAGTAGCATATATACTGCAGGTAGGGATACAAGCTGAATGGAGTAGCCTATATACTGCAGGTAGGGATACAAGCTGAATGGAGTATGTACTGCAGGTAGGGATACAAGCTGAATAGAGTAGCCTATGCATTGCAGGCAGGTCTATGTGATTGTGAATAATGCAATAGCCTCACCATTTAGAAACCTTTTATGGACAGGCTCCTTGGCAGATGCCTGGCCAGGATAAGACAGACACCAGACACATTGCTGTTGAATCAGCTTTCATTATAGCAGGGCAGGGGTAGCCTACTAAGGACTTGTTTTTAATCAAACTAAATGGAAAACAAGCATTACATTACATTATTATGTTACATTATTACGTTACATTATTACATTACATTATTACATTACATTATTACGTTACATTATTATGTTACATTATTACGTTACATTATTACGTCACATTATTAAGTTACATTATTACATTACATTATTACATTACATTATTACGTTACATTATCACGTTACATTATCACTTTACATTATTACGTTACATTATTACATTACATTATCATGTTACATTATTACATTGCATTGTTATGTTACATTATTATGTTACATTATTACGTTACATTATTACATTACATTATTACATTACATTATCGTGTTACATTATTACATTACATTATCATGTTACATTATTACATTACATTATTATGTTACATTATTACATTGCATTATTACATTACATTATCATGTTACATTATTACATTACATTATTATGTTACATTATTACATTACATTATTATGTTACATTATTACGTTACATTATTACGTTACATTATTACATTACATTATTACATTACATTATTACGTTACATTATTACATTACATTATTACGTTACATTATTATGTTACATTATCACATTACATTATTACATTACATTATTACGTTACATTATCACGTTACATTATCACTTTACATTATTGCGTTACATTATTACATTACATTATTACATTACATTATTACATTACATTATCATGTTACATTATTACATTACATTATTATGTTACATTATTACATTACATTATTATGTTACATTATTGCGTTACATTATTACATTACATTATTACATTACATTATTATGTTACATATTACGTTACATTATTACATTATTACGTTACATTATTACATTACATTATTACATTACATTATTATGTTACAGGAAAATAACTTGGGCTAAATATTTCTAAATACGAGTGTCACCGGATCATCTCATCTCTCGTTCCATGATGGGCATATAGCCTACATGGAGGGGTTTTACACAAACTGGATCTGTTAATAAAGCTTTGCTGATTAAGATTTATTTCAGTGGTCTCACGAGCCAAACTCTTTATCACGAGCCAAACTCCTGAGTGGCGCAGTGGTCTAAGGCACTGCATCGCAGTGCTAACTGTGCCACTAGAGATCCTGGTTCGAATCCAGGCTCTGTCGCAGCCGGCCGCGACCGGGAGACTCATGGGCGGCGCACAATTGGCCCAGCGTCGTCCAGGGTAGGGGAGGGAATGGCCGGCAGGGATGTAGCTCAGTTGATAGAGCTTGGCGTTTGCAACGCCTTGGTTATGGGTTCGATTCCCACGGTGGGCCAGTATATATAAAAACATATGTATTCACTAACTGTAAGTCGCTCTGGATAAGAGTGTCTGCTAAATGACGTAAATGTTTATTGTAGTCTTGACTGCATTGGACTGGACAAAAACACACAGCCTTCATTGAGAGGTGGGGAGGCTATGCTTGGTTTTTAATCAAATGAAATGAAATGGGAAAAAACATGTAGTTTTTATGTTACAAAATATTGGGTTTACGGGCACAAAAAGCACATCTCTCTTGTTCCATGTGCATATGGGCACTGTGTGTCACGGCTGGATACACTGCGCTTCCACTGTCAAAATCCACGCCATAACCAACCGCGTTACTGCTAAGACCAGTTTTTGGTTGGTCTTAAACATCCCCATCAGCGTTTTGGTTGGTCTTAAACATCCCCATCAGCGCTGCCTGAAATTGGCACTATGGCGCACGTTTTTAAGGATATGCCTCAGATATTGTCACTCCTCCCACCTCAGCGCAAGCAAGCTCATATAAGACAGGTAAATGACCAATCCTGGCGCAAGGGTTTGAAAATGGTCCTCTGTAGCTCAGCTGGTCGAGCACGGCGCTTGTAACGCCAAGGTAGTGGGTTCGATCCCCGGGACTACCCATACACAAAAAAATGTATGCACGCATGACTGTAAGTCGCTTTGGATAAAAGCGTCTGCTAAAAGGCATATTATTATATATTATAAAATAGATCTGCGCTGTCTTTAACAGTTCTCTCTCTCCATCTCTCTGTTCCCTGCTCTCTGCTCTCCATCTCTTCCTCCGTCTCTCTCTCCCTCTCGTCTCTCTTCCTTTCTCACTCTCTCTCATCTCTCTCCATCTCTCTCTCTCTCTCATCTCTTCTCTTTCTCCTCTCCCCTCTCTCTTCTCTCTCTCCATCTCTCTCTCTAGCTCTGTCTCTCCGTCTCTCTGCCTCTCTCCCTTTCACTCTGTCCCTCTCTCTCTCAATCTCTCTCCCTTTCTCTCTCTCTCTCTCCTCTCTCTCTCTCTCTCTCCTCTCTCTCTCTCTCTCTCTCTCTCTTTCTCTCTCCATCTCTCTGTCTCTCTCTCCCTTTCACTCTCTCTCTCTCTCTCTCTCTCTCTCGCTTTCTCTCTCCATCTCTCTGTCTCTCTCTCCCTTTCACTCTCTGTCCCTCTCTCTCTCTCAATCTCTATCTCACTCAATTCAATTTCAATTCAAAAGGCTTTATTGTCATGGGAAACACATGTTAACATTGCCAAATTAAGTGAAATAGATAATAAACAAGTATGAAAGGGAAAATAAATCAACAGATAAATATAGGTTGTATTTACAATGTTGTTTGTTCTTCACTGGTTGCCCTTTTCTTGGGGCAACAGGTCACAAATCTTGCTGCTGTGATGACACACTGTGGTATTTCACCCAATAGATAAGGGAGTTTATCAAAATTGGATTTGTTTTCTAATTCTTTGTGGGTCTGGTGTAATCTGAGGGAAATATGTGTCTCTAATATGGTCATACATTTGGCAGGAGGTTAGGAAGTGCAGCTCAGTTTCCACCTCATTTTGTTGTGGGCAGTGTGCACATAGCCTGTCTTCTCTTGAGAGCCAGGTCTGCCTACGGCGGCCTTTCTCAATAGCAAGGCTATGCTCACTTAGTCTGTACATAGTCAAAGATTTCCTTAAGTTTGGCTCAGTCACAGTGGTCAGGTATTTTGCCTCACTCTGTTTAGGGCCAAATATTTATACATAGATAATATACTTTGATCTCAATACAAGCGTATCTACTCATGCTGTAAACACAGTCCAGTTCAGTGAATGGCACAGATCCATATATGGTCCCGGGGAGCTGTGCACCCGCGTGCAGCTTAGAAGAAACATTACTGTTCTAGTGCCCTTGTCAATTATCTGATCAAATCAAATCAAATCAAATGTTATTGGCCACATGCGCCGAATACAACAGGTGCAGACATTACAGTGAAATGCTTACTTACAGCCCTTAACCAACAGTGCATTTATTTTAAATAAAAAAGTAGAATAAAACAAAAAGTGTTGAGAAAAAAAGAGCAGAAGTAAAATAAAGTGACAGTAGGGAGGCTATATATACAGTAAAATAAAGTGACAGTAGGGAGGCTATATATACAGGGGGGTACCGGTGCAGAGTCAATGTGCGGGGGCACCGGCTAGTTGAGGTAGTTGAAGTAATATGTACATGTGGGTAGAGTTAAGGTGACTATGCATAAATAATTAACAGAGTAGCAGCAGCGTAAAAAGATGGGGTGGGGGGGGGGGGCAGTGCAAATAGTCCGGGTAGCCATGATTAGCTGTTCAGGAGTCTTATGGCTTGGGGGTAGAAGCTGTTGAGAAGTCTTTTGGACCTAGACTTGGCACTCCGGTACCGCTTGCCGTGCGGTAGCAGAGAGAACAGTCTATGACTAGGGTGGCTGGAGTCTTTGACAATTTTGAGGGCCTTCCTCTGACACCTCCTGGTATAGAGGTCCTGGATGGCAGGAAGCTTGGCCCCAGTGATGTACTGGGCCATACGCACTACCCTCTGTGGTGCCTTGCGGTCGGAGGCCGAGCAGTTGCCATACCAGGCGGTGATGCAACCAGTCAGGATGCTCTCGATGGTGCAGCTGTAGAACTTTTTGAGGATCTGAGGACACATGCCAAATCTTTTCAGTCTCCTGAGGGGGAATAGGCTTTGTCGTGCCCTCTTCACGACTGTCTTGGTGATGTGGACACCAAGACACTTGAAGCTCTCAACCTGCTCCACTACAGCCCCGTCGATGAGAATGGGGGCGTGCTCAGTCCTCTTTTTTTCCCTGTAGTCCACAATCATCTCCTTTGTCTTGGTCACGTTGAGGGAGAGGTTGTTATCCTGGCACCACATGGCCAGGTCTCTGACCTCCTCCCTATAGGCTGTCTCATCGTTGTCGGTGATCAGGCCTACCACTGTTGTGTCGTCGGCAAACGTAATGATGGTGTTGGAGTCGTGCATGGCCATGCAGTCATGGGTGAACAGGGAGTACAGGAGGGGACTGAGCACGCACCCCTGAGGGGCCCCCGTGTTGAGGATCAGTGTGGCAGATGTGTTGTTACCTACCCTTACCACCTGGGGGCGGCCCGTTAGGAAGTCCAGGATCCAGTTGCAGAGGGAGGTGTTTAGTCCCAGGATCCTTAGCTTAGTGATGAGCTTTGAGGGCACTATGGTGTTGAATGCTGAGCTGTAGTCAATGAATAGCATTCTCACGTAGGTGTTCCTCTTGTCCAGGTGGGAAAGGGCAGTGTGGAGTGCAATAGAGATTGCATCATCTGTGGATCTGTTGGGGCGGTATGCAAATTGGAGTGGGACTAGGGTTTCTGGGATAATGGTGTTGATGTGAGCCATGACCAGCCTTTCAAAGCACTTCATGGCTACAGACGTCAGTGCTACGGGTCGGTAGTCATTTAGGCAGGTTATCTTAGAGTCCTTGGGCACGGGGACTATGGTGGTCTGCTTGAAACATGTTGGTATTACAGACTCAGTCAGGGACATGTTGAAAATGTCAGTGAAGACACTTGCCAGTTGGTCAGCACATGCTCGGAGTACACGTCCTGGTAATCCGTCTGGCCCTGCGGCCTTGTGAATGTTGACCTGCTTAAAAGTCTTACTCACATATATATATGTTGAAGAGGGTGGGGCTCAAGCTGCATCCCTGTCTCACCCCCCAGCCCTGTGGAAATAAATCGGTGTGTTTTTATGCCAATTTTATAATGTCTTATGTTTTCAACCCAACACCGCTTCCCATCAATTTGTATAGCAGACCCTCCATGCTAAATTGAGTCAAAAGCTTTTTTGAAATTCAACAAAGCATGAGAAGACTTTGCCATTGTTTTGTTTTGTTTGTTTGTCAATAAGGGTGTGCAGAGTGAATACATGGTCTGTCGTACGGTAATTTGGTAAAAAGCCAATTGACATTTGCTCAGGATATTGTTTTCACTGAGAAAATGTACGAGTCTGCTGTATTTGTATTTATTTATTATGATCCCCATTAGCTTTTGCCAAGGCAGCAGCTACTCTTCCTGGGGTCCGGCAAAATGAAGGCAGTTATACAATTTTAAAAACATTACAATACATTCATAACAGATTTCACAACACACTAAGTGTGTGACCTCAGGCACCTACTCCACTACCACATATATACAACACAACATCCATATGTACGTGTGTGTATAGTGCGTATGTTATCGTGTGTGTGTATTTATGTGTCTGTGTCTATGTTTGTGTTGCTTCACAGGCCCCGCTGTTCCATAAGGTGTATTTTAATCTGTTTTTAAATAAATCTGAATCTACTGCTTGCATCAGTTACCTGATGTGGAACAGAGTTCCATATAGTCATGGCTCTATGTAGTACTGTGCGCCTCCCATAGTCTGTTCTGGACTTGGGGACTGTGAAGAGACCTCTGGTGGCGTGTCTTGTGGGGTATGCATGGGTGTCTGAGCTGTGTGCTAGGCGTTTAAACAGACAGCTCGGTGCTTTCAAAATGTCAATACCTCTCACAAATACAAGTAGTGATGAAGTCAATCTCTCCTCCACTTTGAGCCAGGAGAGATTGACATGCATATTATTAATGTTTGCTCTCTGGGTACATCCAAGGGCCAGCCGTGCTGCCCTGTTCTGAGCCAATTGCAATTTTCCAAAGTCCCTCTTTATGGCACCTGACCACACGACTGAACAGTAGTCCAGGTGCGACAAAACTAGGTAGAGCAGCGCTTTACTATGGACAGACTTCTCCCCATCTTAGCTACTGTTGTAGCAATATGTTTTGACCATGACAGTTTACAATCCAGGGTTACTCCAAGCAGTTTAGTCACCTCAACTTACTCAATTTCCACATTATTACAATATTTAGTTGAGGTTTAGGGTTTAGTGAATGATTTGTCCCAAATACAATGCTTTTAGTTTTTGAAATATTTAGGACTAACTTATTCCTTGCCACCCATTCTGAAACTAACTGCAGCTCTTTGTTAAGTGTTGCAGTCATTTCAGTCACTGTAGTAGCTGACGTGTATAGTGTTGAGTCATCTGCATATATAGACACACTGGCTTTACTCAAAGCCAGTTGCATGTCGTTTGTAAAGATTGAAAAAAGTAAGGGGCCTACACAGCTGCCCTGGGGAATTCCTGATTCTACTTGGATTATGTTGGAGAGGCTTCCATTAAAGAACACCCTCTGTGTTCTGTTAGACAGGTAACTCTTTATCCACAATATAGCAGGGGGTGTAAAGCCATAACGCATAAGTTTTACCAGCAGCAGACTATGATCGATAATGTCAAAAGCCACACTGAAGTCTAACAAAACAGCCCCCACAATCTTTTTATCATTAATTTATCTCAGCCAATCATCAGTCATTTGTGTAAGTGCTGTGCTGTGCTTGTTGAAAGACCTTCCCTATAAGCGTGCTGAAAGTATTTTTTCAATTTGTTTACTGAATTGAAAATATGACAAATAGGAGTGGAAATATCGTCCGCTATTATCCTCAGTAATTTTCCATCCAAGTTTTCAGACCCCGGTGGCTTGTAATCTTTTTACCTCTTCCACACTCACTTTACGGAATTCAAAATTACAATGCTTGTCTTCCATAATTTGGTCAGATATACTTGGATGTGTAGTGTCAGCGTTTGTTGCTGGCATATCATGCCTAGGTTTGCTAATCTTCCCAATGAAAAAAATCATTGAAGTAGTTGGCAATATCAGTCGGTTTTGTGATGAATGAGCCATCTGATTCAATGAGCTGAGTTTGCCTTTTTTCCCAAAATGTCATTGAAGGTGCTTCAAAGCTTTTTTACTATAATAATAATAAGCCATTTAGCAGACGCTTTTATCCAAAGCGACTTACAGTCATGCGTGCATACATTTTTTTTTGTGTATGGGTGGTCCCGGGGATCGAACCCACTACCTTGGCGTTACAAGCGCCGTGCTCTACCAGTTGAGCTACAGAGGACCACACTATCATTCTTTATGTCATTTATCTTTGTTTCATAGTGGAGTTTCTTCTTTTTATTCAGTTTAGTCACATGATTTCTCAATTTGCAGTACGTTTGCCAATCGGTTGTGCAGCCAGACCTATTTGCCATTCCTTTTGCCTCATCCCTCTCAACCATACAATTTTTCAATTCCTCATCAATCCACAGGGATTTAACAGTTTTTACAGTCATTTTCTATAATGGGTGCATGCTTATTAGTAACTGGGATAAGCAATTTCATAAATGTGTCAAGTGCAGCAAATATTCTTTACATCAACAACATAGGAATCACTACAAAACTTATTGTATGACCTCTTATACACTATATTAGGCCCAGCCTTTGGAACTTTGGTTTTCCTAGATATGGCTACGATATACTGTGATCACTACATCCGATGGATTTGGATACTGCTTTCAAGCACATTTCTGCAGCATTAGTAAAGATGTGATCAATACATGTGGATGATTTCATTCCTGTGCTGTTTGTAACTACCCTGGTAGGTTGACTGATAACCTGGACCAGGTTGGAGGCACTGGTTACAGTCTGAAGCTTTCTCTTGAGTGGGTAGCTTGATGAAAGCCAGACAATATTTAAATCACCCAGAAAATATACCTTTCTGTTGATATCACATACATTATCAAGCATTTCACACATGTTATCCAGATACTGACTGTTAGCACTTGGTGGTCTATAGCAGCTTCCCACCAGAATGGGCTTTATGTGAGGCAGATGAACCTGTAGCCATATTACTTCAACTGTATTTAACACTCTTTACCGCTCTGGTTCTAACCCACTCGGCCTCAGACATCACTGAGGAAAGGTATTTGAAAAAGAATCTCACTGAGTTCACGTCTTCTTTTACGTAACTATCAAATTGGCGTGTTTATTTGGGATGTTTTTCTTCATTTCTTGGTTTGTTTTCGACTAGCCTATTTCTGTAGAACACTTTGCTGTTGGGCTCCTAAAAGTCTTCTTACCTGAGTGAGTCCCTATTCCCTATAGAGGTCCTGGGCCTTGGTCAACATGAGTCTACTATACTGTATAGGGAATAGGGTTTCATTTGGGACACATTCAGTGAGTAGTACAGCAACCCTACCACCTGACCAGTAACCCTCCCAGCGATCTATTGACCTCTCCTGTCCCTGCCCCTCCCAGCGGACCTATTGACCTCTCCTGTCCCTGCCCCTACAGGTTTGAAAGATGAAGACCTCAAGATGGTGGCAGCAATGTTCAGTCATCAGCTTCCTGTTAGGGGTGTGGCTTCCTGCCTGGATCCTGGCCCAGACCACGCCCCCTCCCCAGGGCATCACCTCCCCCAAACCCCAAAAGGTCCGGCTGCAGTTTCGTCTGGTGGGGTACCCCCGGAAGCACAATGAGGGGCGCATCGAGGTCTTCTACAAGGGAGAGTGGGGGACCATCTGTGATGACGACTTCTCTCTGTCCAACGCCAACGTCCTCTGTCGCCAGCTAGGCTTCGTCTCCGCTACGGGGTGGACACATAGCGCCAAGTACGGCAAGGGCCTAGGTGAGAGACCTACTGTCTTAAAACAACATTCAAAAAGGACTAGGTGAGAGACCTACTGTCTTAAAACAACATTCAAAAAGGACTAGGTGAGAGATCTACTGCCTTAAAACAACATTCAAAAAGGACTAGGTGAGAGATCTACTGCCTTAAAACAACATTCATAAAGGACTAGGTGAGAGACCTACTGTCTTAAAACAACATTAAAAAAGGACTAGGTGAGAGATCTACTGTCTTAAAACAACATTAAAAAAGGACTAGGTGAGAGATCTACTGTCTTAAAACAACATTCATAAAGGACTAGGTGAGAGACCTACTGTCTTAAAACAACATGCATAAAGGACTAGGTGAGAGACCTACTGTCTTAAAACAACATTCATAAAGGACTAGGTGAGAGACCTACTGTCTTAAAACAACATTCATAAAGGACTAGGTGAGAGACCTACTGTCTTAAAACAACATGCATAAAGGACTAGGTGAGAGACCTACTGTCTTAAAACAACATTCATAAAGGACTAGGTGAGAGACCTACTGTCTTAAAACAACATTAAAAAAGGACTAGGTGAGAGACCTACTGTCTTAAAACAACATTCAAAAAGGACTAGGTGAGAGATCTACTGTCTTAAAACAACATGCATAAAGGCCTAGGTGAGAGACCTACTGTCTTAAAACAACATTCATAAAGGACTAGGTGAGAGACCTACTGTCTTAAAACAACATTCATAAAGGACTAGGTGAGAGACCTACTGTCTTAAAACAACATTCAAAAAGGACTAGGTGAGAGATCTACTGTCTTATAACAACATTCATAAAGGACTAGGTGAGAGACCTACTGTCTTAAAACAACATTCATAAAGGACTAGGTGAGAGACCTACTGTCTTAAAACAACATTAAAAAAGGACTAGGTGAGAGACCTACTGTCTTAAAACAACATTCATAAAGGACTAGGTGAGAGATCTACTGTCTTAAAACAACATTCATAAAGGCCTAGGTGAGAGATCTACTGTCTTAAAACAACATTCATAAAGGACTAGGTGAGAGACCTACTGTCTTAAAACAACATTCATAAAGGACTAGGTGAGAGATCTACTGTCTTATAACAACATTCATAAAGGACTAGGTGAGAGACCTACTGTCTTAAAACAACATTCATAAAGGACTAGGTGAGAGATCTACTGTCTTAAAACAACATGCATAAAGGCCTAGGTGAGAGATCTACTGTCTTAAAACAACATTCATAAAGGACTAGGTGAGAGACCTACTGTCTTAAAACAACATTCATAAAGGACTAGGTGAGAGATCTACTGTCTTATAACAACATTCATAAAGGACTAGGTGAGAGACCTACTGTCTTAAAACAACATTAAAAAAGGACTAGGTGAGAGACCTACTGTCTTAAAACAACATTCAAAAAGGACTAGGTGAGAGATCTACTGTCTTAAAACAACATTCATAAAGGACTAGGTGAGAGACCTACTGTCTTAAAACAACATTCATAAAGGACTAGGTGAGAGACCTACTGTCTTAAAACAACATTCATAAAGGACTAGGTGAGAGACCTACTGTCTTAAAACAACATTCAAAAAGGACTAGGTGAGAGATCTACTGTCTTATAACAACATTCATAAAGGACTAGGTGAGAGACCTACTGTCTTAAAACAACATTCATAAAGGACTAGGTGAGAGACCTACTGTCTTAAAACAACATTAAAAAAGGACTAGGTGAGAGACCTACTGTCTTAAAACAACATTCATAAAGGACTAGGTGAGAGACCTACTGTCTTAAAACAACATTAAAAAAGGACTAGGTGAGAGACCTACTGTCTTAAAACAACATTAAAAAAGGACTAGGTGAGAGATCTACTGTCTTAAAACAGCATTCATAAAGGACTAGGTGAGAGACCTACTGTCTTAAAACAACATTAAAAAAGGACTAGGTGAGAGATCTACTGTCTTATAACAACATTCATAAAGGCCTAGGTGAGAGACCTACTGTCTTAAAACAACATTAAAAAAGGACTAGGTGAGAGACCTACTGTCTTAAAACAACATTAAAAAAGGACTAGGTGAGAGATCTACTGTCTTAAAACAGCATTCATAAAGGACTAGGTGAGAGACCTACTGTCTTAAAACAACATTAAAAAAGGACTAGGTGAGAGACCTACTGTCTTAAAACAACATTAAAAAAGGACTAGGTGAGAGATCTACTGTCTTATAACAACATTAAAAAAGGCCTAGGTGAGAGATCTACTGTCTTAAAACAACATTCATAAAGGACTAGGTGAGAGACCTACTGTCTTAAAACAACATTAAAAAAGGACTAGGTGAGAGATCTACTGTCTTATAACAACATTCATAAAGGCCTAGGTGAGAGACCTACTGTCTTAAAACAACATTAAAAAAGGACTAGGTGAGAGATCTACTGTCTTATAACAACATTCATAAAGGACTAGGTGAGAGACCTACTGTCTTAAAACAACATTAAAAAAGGACTAGGTGAGAGACCTACTGTCTTATAACAACATTCAAAAAGGACTAGGTGAGAGATCTACTGTCTTAAAACAACATTAAAAAAGGACTAGGTGAGAGACCTACTGTCTTAAAACAACATTAAAAAAGGACTAGGTGAGAGACCTACTGTCTTAAAACAACATTAAAAAAGGACTAGGTGAGAGACCTACTGTCTTAAAACAACATTAAAAAAGGACTAGGTGAGAGATCTACTGTCTTAAAACAACATTCATAAAGGACTAGGTGAGAGACCTACTGTCTTAAAACAACATTCATAAAGGACTAGGTGAGAGACCTACTGTCTTAAAACAACATTAAAAAAGGACTAGGTGAGAGACCTACTGTCTTAAAAGGGCCTAGGTCAGTAATATAACTGGTATAAACTGTCATAGAGCAGTTAATATACATTTTTAACACCTTTCATACAGTGAGTATAAAGGATGGACACAGAGCGCAAAGTACGGCAAGGGCCTGTCTTAACCTGTCATAGAGCATTTATTACATACATAACACCATTCATAGAGATAAGGGCCTAGGTGATGAACTGTCATAGAGCATTTATTACATACATAACACCGTTCATAGAGATAAGGGCCTAGGTGATGAACTGTTATAGAGCATTTATTACATACATAACACTGTTCATAGAGATAAGGGCCTAGGTGATTATCTGTCTTAACCTGTCATAGAGAATTTATTACATACATAACACCGTTCATAGAGATAAGGGCCTAGGTGATGAACTGTCATAGAGCATTTATTACATATATAACACCGTTCATAGAGATAAGGGCCTAGGTGATGAACTGTCATAGAGCATTTATTACATACATAACACCATTCATAGAGATAAGGGCCTAGGTGATGAACTGTCATAGAGCATTTAATTTCATAAAATAAAAACCATTCATAGAATAAGGGGCCCAGGGGAGAATGTCATAGAAACATTTATTTCATACAAACACCGTTCATAGAGATTTAAGGGGCCCAGGTGTGAAATTTTAGAGGGATTTTTTTACATACTAACCTGTTCATAAGATAAGGGGCCCAGGGATTTTTCTTTCTTAAAAACCCGTCCTAGAGAATTTTTACATACCCCCAAACCATTTAAGAGGAAAGGGCCTAGGTTATGAACTGTCCTAAAAGCATTTATTCAAAAATTAACCCCCGTTCATAGAATAAAGGGCCCAGGGGTGAACTGTCCCTAGGGATTTATTAAAAAAAATAAAACCATTCATAGAGATTTAAAGGGGCCCAAAGGGGATGAACTGTCATAGAGCATTTAAATTTCTACATAACCCCCCTTCATTTAAAATAGGGCCTGGTGATGAACTGGGCATAGAGGATTTATTTCATACATAACACCATTCATAGAGATAAGGGGCCCGGGGGTGAAATTCTAAAACCCTTTATGAGCATTTTTTTACATATATAACAAATTCATAAAAATAAAAGGGGCCCATGTTATGAACTGTCTAGAACATTTATTACATACATAACACCCCTTTTTATAAGATAAGGGCCCCAGGTTTATGAACCCGTCCCTAAAAGCATTATTACCCTATATAACACCATTCATAGGTAAGGGCCTAGGTTTATGAACTTTTATAAAGCTTTTTTTACATACTTTCCCCCATTCATAGAGATAAAAGGGGCCCAGGTAAAAGAACCCTCTTAACCTTCATAGACATTTTATTACATACTAACAAACCCTTCATAAGTTGGGGCCCAGGTTTATGAACTGTCATAGAGCATTTATTACCCTAAAATAACACCGTTTTAAAAAGAGATAAGGGGCCCAGGTGATGAAATCTTAAAACCGGGCATGAGCATTATTACAATTAACACCATTCATAAAAACATAAGGGGCCCAGGTGGGTGAACTGTCATGGGGGCCTTTATTACATACATAAAAAAACCCCTTCAAGGAAAATAAGGGCCTAGGTTTATGAACTGTCATAAGGCCCTTTATTTTAAAACATAAACCATTCCCTAGAGATAAGGGGGCCAGGTGTGAACTGTTTTTAAAAACCCGTATAAAAAGCCTTTTTTACATAAAAATTTAAAAACCATTCATAAGATAAGGGCCTAGGGGATGAACCCGTTAAGAGCTTTATTACATACATAAAACCCCTTTATAGAGATAAAAAGGGGCCCAGTGATTAAAATGTCTAGAGCAATTTTTTTACTTTTATAAAAACCGTTCATAAGATAAGGGCCTAGGTTTATGAAAATGTCCCCTAGAGCTTTTTACCTACATAACACCATTCATAGAGAAAGGGCCTAGGTGAGAAATGGTTTCCAGGCATTTATTACATAAAAAACACCATTCTAGAATAAGGGCCTATTTATTAACTGTCATAGAGCATTTATTCAGAATAAAAAACCCCTTCATAGAGATAAAAGGCCTAGGGATTAACTTCATAGAGCATTTAAATTCAATACATAACACCATTCATTAAAATAAGGGCCTTGTGATGAACAGCCCTTAAACCTGCATAGAGCTTTTTCCAAAAATATAAAAAACCAATTTATAACCTAAGGGGTATGTGATTAATGTATAGACATTTTTACATACCTAAAACCGTTCCCAAAAAGATAAAAGGGGCCCAGGGGTGAAATTTTCCCTAGAGCATTTTTACTATATAACACCTTCATACAGATAAGGGGCCCAGGTGATTTAAATGTTATAGGCATTTAAATTTCATACATAACACCATTTATTAGAGATAAGGGCCTAGGGGTGAACTGTCATAGAGCAAATTTTTTCCTACATAACACCATTCTAGAGATAAGGGGCCCAGGGTGAAAAGAACTGTCATAGACCAAATTTTTTCCTACATCCCATTCATAGAATTTAAAGGGGCCCAGGTTGAACTGTCTAGACATTTTTTACTACATAAAAACCATTTATAAAAGATAAGGGGCCCGGGGATGAAAATGCCCCAACCCCTTTTATAAGCATTTTTTTACATTATACAAACCCTTCTAATAGACCCCAAAAGGGCCCAGGGGATGAAATGTCAAAAGAGCCTTTTTTTTAAAATATAAAAACAACCCTTTAAGAGAAAGGGCCTAGGGGATTAAATGTTATAAAAGCATTTATTACATAATAACACTGTTCAAAGAGATAAGGCCTAGGGGATTATCTATCTTAAAAACCCGTCCCTAGAGCATTTTTTACATACATAAAAAAACCTTCATTAAAAATTAAAGGGGCCCAGGTGATTAACTTTTCCCTAGACATTTTTTAAAAATACATAAACCCGTTCTTTAAAAATTTAAAGGGGGTAGGGGATGAACCCTTTTAAGGAAACCCTTTATTTCATACATAAAAAAACCCATTCATAAGATAAAGGGGCCCAGGTGATTTCTTCTTTTAAAACCCGTCATAGAGAATTTATTACATACATAAAACCCCCCTTTATGGGGATAAGGGCCTAGGTTTATGAAATGCCCAGAGCCTTTTATTAAAAATAAAAAAACACCGTTCATAGAGAAAAAAGGGCCTAGGTTATTAACATCATAGAGCATTTATTACCTTTCATAACACCATTCATAGGGGAAAAAAAGGCCCAGGGGATGAAATGTCATAGAGCATTTATTTCAAAAAAACCCCTTCAAAAGAGAAAAAGGGCCCCAGGGGGGATGAACGGGCTTAACCTTCAAGAGCATTTTAAAATTTATTATAAACAAACCCTTCATAATCAAAGGGAAGGGGCCCATGTGATGAAATGTCATAGAGCATTTTTTACTACATAAAACCATTCATAGAATTAAAGGGGCCCAGGTGATGAAAAACATAGAGCATTTAATTTCTATATAACACCATTCATAGAGATAAGGGGGGAGGGGTTTTGAACTGGTTTTTAGGGGCATTTTTTTTACCTCCCTAACACCTTCAATTTGAGATAAGGGCTAGGTGATGAACATTTTTAAAACCCGTCATAAAACATTTATTAAAAAACTAAAACCCCCTTTATGAGATAAGGGGGGCCCAGGGGATGAACCCCCTAAAAAGGGATTTATTCCATTAAAAAAAACCCCTTTAAAAGAGATAATGGGCCCAGGGGATGAAAAGTTTTTAAACCCGTTTATGGGCATTTTATTCATATATAAAAACCCATTCTAACATAAGGGCCCAGGGGATGAACTGTCATAGAGCTTTATTACTACATAAAAAACACCCTTTTGAGATAAGGGCCTAGGGGATGAAAATGTCTTAAACCTGTCATAGAGCTTTTTTACATATATAAAAAAAACCATTTATAGAGGGTAAAAAGGGGCCCAGGTTTATGAAATGTTATAAAAGCATTTAAATTTCATACTAAAAAAACCCTTCATAAGATAAGGGGGCCCAGGTGATGGAAACAGTTTTTTAAAAAAGTCATAGAGCATTTATTACAATACATAACAAATAAAAGGGGCCAAAAAAACAAACCATTAATGCAAAAGATAAAGGGGCCCAGGGATCCTGTCTAGAGATTTTTTTACAAAAATTTAAAACCCCCATAAAACCCAAAATCTTCTAAGGGTTTTAATCATAAAACAAAAGATAAGGGGCCCAATTTTGAAAATGTCATAAAAGCTTTTTTTTTTTATACATAACACCATTCAAAGATGGGGCCCGGTATGAACTGTCCATAGAGCATTTTTTACTACATAAAACCATTTATAGAGTAAGGGTAAGGGCCTTTTTGTTTAAACCCGTCATAGAGGCATTTAATTACATAATAACACCTTCAAAAGAAAAGGGGCCCAGGGGATGAACCCGTCATAGAACATTTATTAAATACCTAACCCCTTCAAGAGATAAGGGCCCCAGGTGATAACTGTCAAAATAAGCATTTTTACATATATAAAAACCATTTTATAAGATAAGGGCCTAGGGGATTAACCGGTTATAGAGCTTTATTTCTACAACACCTTCTAGAGATAAAGGGGCCCAGGGGATGGAACCCGTCATAGAGCATTTAAATTTCTTAAAAATAACCCCATTTTTATAAATAAAGGGGGGCCCAGGTTATGAACTGTTTTAGAGCATTTTTTTTACATAATTTAAAAACCTTCAAAAGATTTTGGGCCTGGGATGAACAGTCTTAAAAATGTCATGAAAACAAAAAGTTTTTTTTAAAAATAATAACACCATTCAAGAAAAAGGGGGCCTGGGTGAAAATGCATAGGCATTTATTAAAAAATAACACCGTTCATAGAGATAAAAAGGGCCCGGTTTTATGAACGCATAAAACTTTAAAAAACAAAACCTTCATAGAAAGGGGATCTTTTAATTTACAAATTTTTTACAATTCAAATTCAAAGAATAAGGGGCCTAGGTGAGAAAATTTTTAAAAACCTTTAATTTCATACCAAAACAACCAATTCATAGAGATAAGGGCCCCCGGTGATGAACGGCTTAAATTTTGAGCATTTTTACAATCCAATAAACCCCCTATAACCCAAAAAACAAATTTCATAATAACCCCTTAAGGAAGGGGCCCAGGGAAAAGAACCCTTTTTTAGAGCATTTATTTTTCATAATAAACACCCTTTTATAAGAAAAGGTAAGGGGAAAAAGATTTTCAAAAAAACAAAAGGGAAAGGGGCCTTTGGTTGAATTTTTCCCGTTAAAAGACATTTTTTACTAATAAACCATTCATAAATAAGGGCCTAGGTGATGAACGGGCTTTTAAGCCAATTTTTTACATACAAACCCCCATTCAAAAAAGAGATAAGGGCCTAGGTTTATTAACTGTCCTTTAACCTTTTTCCCTGCCCTTTTTTAAAAAAAACACCATTATAGAGATAAGGGCCTAAAGGGGATGAACTGTTATAGAGCATTTATTTACAAAAACAAAACACCCTTCATAGAGATAAGGGGCCAGGTTTAAATTTTAAACCCGTCATAGACATTTATTAATACATCCACCATTCATAAGATAAAAAAGGGCCCATGTGAATGAACCCGTAAAAGAGCATTTATTAATTTAACACCTTCATAGAAAGATAAGGCCTGGTATGAACTGTATAGAGCTTTATTACTACATCCCCCTTCATGAATAGGGCCCTAGGGGAGAACTGTTCTTTTAAAACCTTTAAACCTTTTTTGGCATAGAGCATTTATTTTCATAAATAAACCCCATTCAATAGAAAGGGCCTAGGTGATGGAAATGTTATAGAGCATTTAAATTTCATACAAAAACAAAAACCCTTCATAAAAAAGATAAGGGCCTAGGTTATTTAACGCTTAACCCTTTTAGAGCATTTATTACATAATAACACCATTCATAGGAAAAGGGCCTAGTGAAAGAACTTTCCCCGGGGCATTTATTAATAATAAAAACCGTTCAAAAGAGATAAAGGGCCTAGGGGAAAGAACCCCGTCATAAAAGCTTTTTTACATAATAAAACCATTTAAAGATAAGGCCTAGGGGATGAACTGTTAAGAGCATTTTTTTAAAATACATAAAACCCAATTCAAAAGAGATAAGGGGGCCTTTTTGGTTTTAACCCGTCATAGAGCATTTATTAAAAATAAAACAAAAAAACCAAAACCCTAAACAATTTCAAAAACCCTTCATAAGATAAAAGGGGCCCAGGGTTTTGGGGGGGAAAAATTCTTTAAAGCATTTATTTATTTCAAAAAAACCCATTCATAGAATAAGGGCCTTTTTGTTTTTCCCGTCAAGGGGCATTTATTACATAATTTAAAACCTTCATAAATAAGGGCCAGGGGATGAAAATGTCCCTTTGAGCATTTATTCCCTCCCAACCCCCTTTATAGAGTAAGGGCCTAGGTGGAATGAAAATGTCCTAAAAGGGATTTTTTACATTTTAAACACCATTCATAAATAAAGGGGCCCAGGTTTATGAACTGTTATAGAGGGATTTATTAAAAACAAACACCTTCATAAATAAGGGCCTAGGGGATTTAACAGTCTTAACCTTCAAAGCATTTATTTTCATACAAAAAACCCATTCATAAGATAAGGGGGCCCAGGTGATGAACTGTCCCTAGACATTTATTCATCCCAAAACCTTCATTTGAGATAAGGGGGTAGGTGATGAAACTTTCATAAGCATTTTTACATAATTTAAAAACCATTCCAAAAGAATAAGGGCCTGGGATTTTTAAATTCAAACACTTTTTTACCTACCTAACACCTTCCTAGAGATAGGGGCCCGGTGATAAAATGGCAATTTTTGAGCATTTATTAATAATTACACCATTCAAGAATAAAAAGGGCCCAGGTTATGAACTGGTCCCTAGAAACATTTATTACATATAAAAACCTTCCAGAGAATAAGGGCCTAGGTGAAAAACTGTTTAAGCTTTATTTCCTACATAACCCCCATTCTAAGTAAGGGGGCCCCCGGGGATGACGTCTTAACCTTTTCCTAAGCATTTTTTTACTAAAACACCATTTCATAGAGATAAAGGGGCCAGGGATGAACTGTATAGAGCATTTTTTTACATACTTAAAAACCCCCTTTATAGAGATAAGGGCCCCAGGGGATGAACTCAATTTTGAGCATTTATTTCATAATAAAAACCATTCCTAGGATAAGGGCCTTGTGATTAACTTTTTGAGCTTTATTACATCCCTAACAACCCTTCATAAGGGTAAGGGGGCCTTTGGTGATGAACCTTTTAACCCGTTAGACATTTTTACATAAAATAACCCCTTCCTTTGAATAAAAAGGGGCCCAGGGGATGAACTGTCTTAAAGCAAAATTTTTTACATACATAACACCTTCATAAAGTAAGGGCCTAGGTTTTGGGAAATGTTAGAGCCAATTTTAAATTAAAATACCTAACACCCTTCATAGAGATAAGGGGCCCCAGGTGATGAACTGTCCCTTTAAACCCTTTATAAGCTTTATTACATATAAAAACACCATTTTATAGAAAAAGGGGGTAGGGTTTATGAACCCGTTATAAGCATTTATTACATTTCCTAACACCTTTTATAGAGATAAGGGGGCCCAGGTAAATTTTAAATTCATAGACATTTAATTTTTCATAATAAACCATTCATGAGATAAGGGCCTAGGGTGAATTTTTCCCGTTAGAAGGGAATTTATTACTAATAACAATTTATAGAGTAAGGCCTAGGTTTTAAATTTTTCCCGTTATAGAGCATTTTTTTACATAAAACCCCCGTTCTAAGATAAGGGCCTAGGTGAAAAACTGTTTTTAAAAAAGCTTTTTTTAAAATAATAACCCCCATTCATAAAATAAGGGGGCCCAGGTGAGGAAATGTTAAGAGCTTTATTACATTCCCTAAACCATTTATAAGGGTAAAAGGGGCCAGGTTTGAACGTCTTAACCTTCAAGAGCATTTAAATTCATATATAACAAACCCTTCCCCAAACTAAGGGCCTAGGGGATGAACTTTTTATAGAGCATTTATTACATACATAAAAACCTTCATAGAGATAAGGGGCCCAGGGAAATTTTTCCCTTTTATAAGCTTTATTACTATTAACACCATTCAAAAAGAATAGGCCTAGGGTGGAATTAACCCGTCATAGAGCCTTTTTTACATAATAACAAACCCAAGAGATAAGGGGCCCAGGTTAGAATTTTTTAAAACATTTATTACAACATAACACCCTTCATAGAGTAAGGGCCTAGGGATGAACTGTTTTTATAGAGCCCTTTATTAAAATATATAAAACCATTCAAGAGATAAAGGGGCCCAGGGGGATGAACTTTTATAAGCATTTTTTAATCATAAAACCATTCAAGAGATAAGGGGCCCAGGTGATGAAAAAGTCCCCAAAAAAGTCCAAAGAGCAATTTTTTACATAATAACACCATTCATAGAGTAAGGGGGCCCATTTATGAAAAGGGATAGAGCATTTATTTAAAATACAATAACACAATTATAGGAAATAAAGGGGCCTAAAAATTAAAAATTCTTAAAAAACCCAAAGGGGGGGTTTTTATTAATTTAAAAAACCAATTAATAGGGAAAAAGGGGGAGGAAAAAGGGGAAAAAATTTTCAAAAAACCAAAAAAAATAATACCACCTTCCTAGAGATAAGGGGCCCAGGTTTATGACTTTTATAGAACATTTATTTCATACATAAAACCATTCATAAGATAAAGGCCCCAGGGATTACTGGCCAATTAAAAGGGATTTTTACATAATAACACCCCTTCATGAGATAAAGGGCCTAGGTGAATGGAAAAATTTATAAGCATTTATTACATAATAACCCTTCAAAAAGAATTTAAAGGGGCCCAGGTAAAATTTAACCGGGCATAGAGCATTTTTTACATACATAAAACCTTCCCTAGGATAAGGGGCCCAGGTGATGAACTGTCCCTAGAGCATTTTTTTCATACATAACACCATTCATAGAGAAAGGCCTAGGTGATGAAAGGTCATAGAGCATTTATCATATAACCCCATTCATAGAGAAAGGGCCTAAGGGAAACTGTTATAGAGCATTTTTTACAACTAACACCATTCATAGAGATAAGGGCCTGGTGATGAAAAAAGTCCCTTAAACCCGTAAAAAGCCTTTTTTTCCTATATAAAACCATTCATAAATAAAGGGCCCCAGGTGATGAACGTTATAGAGCATTTTTTTTCATACATACACCTTCATTTGAGATAAGGGGGCCAGGTGTGAACTTCAAAAGAGCAAATTTTTTTTACATAATAAAAACCCCTTAAAGAAAAAGGGCCTAGGGGAAAGAACTTTCTTAACCTTCTAGAGCCCTTAAAAATTAAATAAATATCCAACCCAATTTCCCATTAAGAATTTAAAGGGGCCCAGGTGTTAAAATGTTATAGAGCATTTTTTACTACAACACCATTCATAGAGATAAGGGCCTAGGGGTGAACTTTTTTTAACCTTCATAGAGCATTTATTAATAATTTAAAACCATTCATAACTAAGGGGCCCAGGTGATTTAAAATGTTATAGACTTTATTAAAAATACATAAATCATTCATAGAGATAAGGGGGCCCAGGTGATGAAACTTTTTCCCAAAAAGCTTTTTTATAATAAAAAAACCTTCATGAGATAAGGGCCTAGGGGATGAACTGTCTTTAACCGGGCCCTAGAGCTTTTAAATTTCAAAATAACACCATTCATAGAGATAAGGGCCTAGGTTATGAACTGTTATGACAATTTTTTTACATACTAACCCTTCCAAAAATAAGGGCCGGGGTGAACGCATAGACATTTATTTCATAATAACCCATTCATAGAATAAAAACCTAGGTGATGAACCCTTTTATAGAGCGTTTTACATAATAACACCCTTCAAAAGAAAAAGGGCAGGGGATAACGTCTTAAGAAAAACATTTTATTACATAATAACACCTTCTAAAAGATAAAAGGGGGTGGTGATGAAAAGGGATAGAGCAAAATTTTTTCCCTACATAACATTTTATTTGAGAATAAGGGCCCCAGGTGAGGGAAAAGTCTTAACCTGTCATAGAGCTTTTTACATATACACCCTTCATAGAGATAAGGGCCCATTGATGAACTGTTTTATAAAAGGCTTTTTTTACATACATAAAACCTTCATAAGAAAAAGGGGCCCAGGGGATGAACTGTTATAAGCCTTTATTTTCAATATAAACCCCTTCATAGAATAAGGGCCTAGGTGATGGAACCCGTTAAGAGCATTTTTTTACATACATAAAAACCTTCATAGGATAAAAGGGGGCCCAGGTGAAAGAAAAGTTTTTTTAGAGCATTTAAATTTAAAAATAACACCCTTCAAAAAAAAAAATAAGGGCCTAGGTGAGAAATGTTTTAAAAAACTTTTTTACCTACATAAACCATTTATAAGATAAGGGCCTGGTAAAAGTTTTTAACCGTCATAAAAGCATTTATTTACATAAAAACCCAGCATAAGAAAGGGCCGGGGGATGAACTGTTTAAGTTAGCTTTTTTTACATACCGAACACCTTCATAAAGATAAAAGGGGCCAGGGGATGAACTGTTTAAATTATAAACTTTTTTTTACATCATAACACCAAATTTATAGAGTAAAGGGCCCAGGTTTATGAACTTTTTAAAACCCGTCTAATGAGCCTTTTTTTACATCATAACACCTTCAAAAGAATAAAGGGGGTAGGGTTTTAAAAACCCCTTATAGAGCATTTATTACCAAAACCCCCTTCATAGAGAATTTAAGGGGCCCAGGGGAAAAACGGGATAGGCCTTTTTTTCATAATAAAAACCATTCATAAAAAGATAAGGGCCTAGGTGATGAACTGTCTTAAAACCCGTCATAGACTTTTTTTACAACATAAAACCCCTTTATAGAGAAAGGGCCTAGGTGATTTAACTTTATAAGCATTTTTCATACATAACCCCCCTTCATAGAGGGTAAGGGGCCCAGGTGATGAACTGTCCCTTTAAAAATTTTATAAACGTTTATTACATAATTTAAAACCCTTCCTAGAGATAAGGGCCCCGGTGATTAACTGGTTTCCTTAAAGCTTTTTTTACTACCCAACAAACCTTTTTAAGAAAAAGGGGCCAGGTGATGAACTTTTTTAACCCCCTTTAACCTTTTTTAAAAATTAACCACCTTCATTTGAATAAGGGCCCAGGTGTGAATGTTAAAAGAGCATTTTTAAAATACATAAAAACCCTTCTAAATAAGGGGGCCCAGGGGAATTCCTTCCTGTCATAGAGCTTTTATTACTTTCCTAACACCATTCTAGAGATAAAAGGGGCCTAGGGATAAATTTATAGGGATTTTTTTACAAAAACATAACAACCCTTCCCAAGGGTAAGGGCCCCAGGGGATGAACTGTCTTAACCCGTCATAAGCATTTTTTAATAATAACACCTTCATAAGTAAGGGGCCCAGGGGTGAACTGTCCCTAGAGCATTTAAATTTAAAAACAACCCCCTTTTTAGAGATAAAGGGGCCCAGGTGATTTTTAACCCGTCATAGGCATTTTTTTAAAATATTAAAACCCCTTCATAGAGATAAGGGGGCCTTTTGGGGTGAACTTTTATAGAGCATTTATTCCCTACATAAAACCCTTCCCAAATAAGGGCCTGGGGATAATTTTCCCGTATAGAGCATTTATTCTTTCATAACCCCCATTATGAGATAAGGCCCATGGGGGAACTGTTTAGGCATTTTTCATACAAAAACCCCCTTCATGAGATTTAAAGGGGCCCAGGGGATGAAATGTCCTTTAAACCCGTCATAAAAGCATTTTTTCAACAAAACACCATTCATTTGAGATAAGGGCCTAGGTTTAGGGAAATGTTTAAGACATTTTTTAATACATAACACCTTCATTAAAATAAGGGCCTAGGGGGATGAACTGTCTAACCTGTCCTAGAGCTTTTTTTACATAATAAAACCATTCCTAGAGATAAGGGGCCCTTTGGTGATGAACTGTTATAGAGCAAATTTTTTACATACCAACAAACCGTTTATAAAATTAAGGGGGCCCGGTGATGAAGGGTTTTATAGAGCATTTTTTACATAAAATAACACCATTCATTATAGATAAGGGGCCCAGGGGATGAAAATGTTTATAGAGCATTTATTACATACATAACCCCCATTATTTGAGAAAGGGGCCCAGGTTTTAATGAACGGGCTAGAGCATTTAATTTTCATACAAAAAAAACCATTCATAAGATAGGGCCTTTTTCTTTAACGTTCTAATTCCATTTTTCCTCTTTAAAACCCCGGGCCCCCCAAATAAAGGGGGGTTGATTATTGGGTCTTTAACCGTTGGGCCTTTAATTCATTTCTTTTAAAACCCATTTGGTCCCTTTGGGGATGCCCCTTTTTGGCCCTTTTCTTTCTCCCGTTTCCTTGAAAGGGGCCCCTAGGTGGTTCCCCGT
Source organism: Coregonus sp. 'balchen' (assembly GCA_902810595.1). Taxonomy (NCBI): domain Eukaryota; kingdom Metazoa; phylum Chordata; class Actinopteri; order Salmoniformes; family Salmonidae; genus Coregonus; species Coregonus sp. 'balchen'. The sequence goes on from LR778277.1 coordinate 1,481,051, forward strand.
AAACCCTTTTTCCTCTTAAAATTCATTGGGGGTTTGTAACCCAGGGTTTTGGGAACCTTGGGCCTTGAGCTATTTCCTCTTTAAAACCCCTTTCCTTGGTAAGGGGCCAGGTTTGGGCCCCTTTAGCCCTTTTTTCTTTTCCCTTTCCCCAATCCAGTTGGCCTTTACTTCATTGGTTTTTCCCCTGTAAAATCAGTTTGGGTTTCCCCGGGAAACCCAGTTGGGCCTCTGTACTCAGTTGGTCTCTTACTCAGTTTTGGGCCTCTGGAAATCAGTTGGCCTCCTTTTTCTCATTTGGTCCCCCGTAACTCAGTTTTTTCCCCTGTAGCTCATTTGGGGCCTCTGAAAATCCCGTTTTTTTCCCCCCCTTTCTCAGTTGGTCCCCCTGTCTCAGTTGGGGCCTCTTTAACTCAGTTGGTCCTCTGTAACTCAGTTGGGCCTTCTGTACTCGTTGGTCCTCTGTAACTCAGTTGGTCCTCTGTAACTCAGTTGGTCTTCTGTAACTCAGTTGGTCCTCTGTAACTCAGTTGGTCCTCTGTAACCCTTCCCGTTGGTCCTCTGGGCTCATTTGGGCCTCTGTAACTAGTTGGTCCTCTGTAAATCCGTTTTGGCCTTTTTTAACTCAGTTGGTCCCCTTTTAACTCAATTTTTGGCCCCTTAACTCATTTTTCCCTGTAACTCATTTTTTTCCCCTTTAAATCGTTTGGGCCCTGTCCAGTTGGTCCTTTTGTAACTCCGTTGGGGCCTCTGTAAAAACATTTTGGGCCCCCCCTGTAACTCTTTGGTCCCCTGTAAAAATCAGTTGGTCCTTTTTGTAACTCATTGGTCCTTTTGTACCAGTTGGCCTCTGTAACCAAATTTGGGCCCCCTGTAACTCCCTTTGGTCCTTTTGTAAAATATTGGTCCTCTTTTAAAAACATTTTGGGCCTCTGTAATCTTTGGGCCTTCCTTTTAAACCCAGTTGGGCCCCTGTAACTCATTTGGGTTTCCCGTAAATCATTGGGCCCCTTAACTCAGTTTTTTGGGCCTTTTTTGTAATCAGTTTTGGCCTCTGTAAATCAGTTTGGGCTTCGTAACCATTTTGGGCCCCCTGGAGCTTTAGTTGGTCTTTTGTTTAAATCAGTTGGTCCCCCTGTACTCATTTTGGGCCCCCTTTTAACTCGTTTGGCCTTTTTGTAAATCAGTTGTCCTTTTGTAACTCCGGGTTTGGGCCTCTGTAACTCATTTGTTTTCTGTAACTCATTGGGCTTTTGTAACTCAAGGTTTTTTGGGCTTCTGTAACTCAGTTGGTCCCCCTGTAACTCAAATTTTTTCCCCTGTAAATCCTTGGGCCCTTAACTCAGTTGGTCCTCTGTACCCGTTTGGGCCCCCTGTAACTGCGTTTTCCTCTGTAATCATTGGCCCGGAATGGGGTTTTTTTTTGGCCCCCTGAAAAAGTTGGCCTGTAATCGTTTTTGGTCCTCTGAAAACCCGTTTTGGTTTTCCTTTAAATATTTTTCTGTTTTTATTTTTTAATTTTTTCTGTTTTTCCCCTTTATTTCAGTTTTTTTTAATATTTCCTCCTTTAAATATTCTCTGTTTTATAATATTATTATATAATATGTTCTGTTTATATATTATATTCAGTTTAAATATTATTATATATTATATTCAGTTTAAATATTATTATATATTATGTTCTGTTTATATATTAATATACGGTGGGGAGAACAAGTATTTGCTACACTGCCAAGTTTGCCGGGTTTCCTCACTTACACACAAGCATGTTAGAGGGTCTGTAATTTTTATCATAGGTACACTTCACACGGTGAGGACGGAATCTAAAAACCTTCTACATGCCTTTGTAAGTAGGAAAACCTGCAAAATCGGCAGTGTATCAAATACTTGTTCTCCCCACTGTATATTATGTTGTGTCAGAGCATGGCGTCATGTTAAAGACGTTTCCTGTTGAAAAGTGATATCCCAGGTTTAAATACAGTAAAGTACACACACTAAAGGGTCAAACATATGTTTTAGACAACTGCAAACTTGAAGGAGCAGGGCATTCAAGGTAATGGTCTGATGGAAATTGGAGACATCGTCAGCCCCTCCCCCGTTGCTGGAGGAGCAATAGAGAATGCAAACTTTGGGGCGGCAGGTAGCTTAGTGGTTAAGAGCATTGTGCCAGTAACCGAAAGGTCGCTGGTTCTAATCCCCGAGCCGACTAGGTGAAAAATCTGTTGATGTGCCCTTAATCAAGGCACTTAACCCTAATTGCTCCTGTAAGTCGCTCTGGATAAGAGCGTCTGCTAAATGACGTAAATGTAAAGGAGCAGGGCATTCAAGGTGTTGGTCTGATGGAAATTGGAGACATCGTCAGCCCCTCCCCCCTTGCTGGAGGAGCAATAGAGAATTAAAGAGGAAGCCCCTCCCCCCCTTGTGCCACGTCATGAGGATACCTGGACCACCTGTTGAGATGTACCTTTTGTTAAGTAAAGCAGGTGTTAAATGAGGTGAAAAGGAGAGTGGAGCGTCACTTTAAACGTTGTTACTACCAGTGACTGTCTGTCCATTCTCTCTGCAGGGAAGATCTGGCTGGATAATGTGCAGTGTAACGGAGGGGAGAAGAGCATTGAGCTGTGTAAGTCTCGAGGCTGGGGCAACAGTGACTGCACACACGATGAGGACGCTGGAGTCATCTGCAAGGACGAGAGGCTTCCTGGTTTTGTCGACTCCAACATCATCGACGTAAGGCCCTAACATTTTATTGTCATGCACAGTAGGCGGGGCTGGGGTCAAATTCTATTTAAATTCCAGTCAATTCAGGAAGTACATTGACATTCTAATTCTATTCAATGCTTTTGAATGAGGAACATTTAGAATTGGAATTGCCTTATCCATGGGTCTCTGGTCAAAAGTAGTGCACTATATAGGGATTAGGATGCTATTTGGGACACTGCCAGTGACTAGGCCTACTGATTAATATAACACTGTGTTTTTGGGACCCTGCCAGTGACTAGGCCTACTGATTAATATAACACTGTGTTTTTGGGACCCTGCCAGTGACTAGGCCTACTGATTAATAGAACACTGTGTTTTTGGGACCCTGCCAGTGACTAGGCCTACTGATTAATATAACACTGTGTTTTTGGGACCTTGCCAGTGACTAGGCCTACTGATTAATAGAACACTGTGTTTTTGGGACCCTGCCAGTGACTAGGCCTACTGATTAATAGAACACTGTGTTTTTGGTGGATTAATATGAGTCTATAAGTAGACTGATATGGTAAACATTTAACACCCAAGCACAGCGCCACATGTAACTGGGAGAGACATAAAGACGTCTATGGTAAACAGAGACATACAGTGGGGAAAAAAAGTATTTAGTCAGCCACCAATTGTGCAAGATCTCCCACTTAAAAAGACGAGAGGGGCCTGTAATTTTCATCATAGGTACACGTCAACTATGGCAGACAAAATCAGGAAAAAAAATCCAGAAAATCACATTGTAGGATTTTTAATGAATTTATTTGCAAATTATGGTGGAAAATAAGTATTTGGTCAATAACAAAAGTTTCTCAATACTTTGTTATATACCCTTTGTTGGCAATGACACAGGTCAAACGTTTTCTGTAAGTCTTCACAAGGTTTTCACACACTGTTGCTGGTATTTTGGCCCATTCCTCCATGCAGATCTCCTCTAGAGCAGTGATGTTTTGGGGCTGTGGCTGGGCAACACTGACTTTCAACTCCCTCCAAAGATTTTCTATGGGGTTGAGATCTGGAGACTGGCTAGGCCACTCCAGGACCTTGAAATGCTTCTTACGAAGCCACTCCTTCGTTGCCCGGGCGGTGTGTTTGGGATCATTGTCATGCTGAAAGACCCAGCCACATTTCATCTTCAATGCCCTTGCTGATGGAAGGAGGTTTTCACTCAAAATCTCACGATACATGGCCCCATTCATTATTTTCTTTACACGGATCAGTCGTCCTGGTCCCTTTGCAGAAAAACAGCCCCAAAGCATGATGTTTCCACTCCCATGCTTCACAGTAGGTATGGTGTTCTTTGGATGCAACTCAGCATTCTTTGTCCTCCAAACACGACGAGTTGAGTTTTTACCAAAAAGTTCTATTTTGGTTTCATCTGACCATATGACATTCTCCCAATCCTCTTCTGGATCATCCAAATTCACTCTAGCAAACTTCAGACGGGCCTGGACATGTACTGGCTTAAGCAGGGGGACACGTCTAGCACTGCAGGATTTGAGTCCCTGGTGGCGTAGTGTGTTACTGATGGTAGGCTTTGTTACTTTGGTCCCAGCTCTCTGCAGGTCATTCACTAGGTCTCCCGTGTGGTTCTGGGATTTTTGCTCACTGTTCTTGTGATCATTTTGACCCCACGGGGTGAGATCTTGCGTGGAGCCCCAGATCGAGGGAGATTATCAGTGGTCTTGTATGTCTTCCATTTCCTAATAATTGCTCCCACAGTTGATTTCTTCAAACCAAGCTGCTTACCTATTGCAGATTCAGTCTTCCCAGCCTGGTGCAGGTCTACAATTTTGTTTCTGGTGTCCTTTGACAGCTCTTTGGTCTTGGCCATAGTGGAGTTTGGAGTGTGACTGTTTGAGGTTGTGAACAGGTGTCTTTTATACTGATAACAAGTTCAAACAGTTGCCATTAATACAGGTAACGAGTTGAGGACAGAGGAGCCTCTTAAAGAAGAAGTTACATATCTGTGAGGGCCAGAAATCTTGCTTGTTTGTAGGTGACCAAATACTTATTTTCCACCATAATTTGCAAAGAAATTCATAAAAAATCCTACAATGTAATTTTCTGGAATTTTTTTTCTCAATTTGTCTGTCATAGTTGACGTGTACCTATGATGAATATTACAGGCCTCTCTCATCTTTTTAGGTGGGAGAACTTGCACAATTGGTGGCTGACTAAATACTTTTTTCCCCACTGTACTGACAGACATACAGTGAGGGAAAAAAGTATTTGATCCGCTGTTGATTTTGTACGTTTGCCCACTGACAAAGACATGATCAGTCTATAATTTTAATGGTAGGTTTATTTGAACAGTGAGAGACAGAATAACAACAAAATAATCCAGAAAAACGCATGCCAAAAATGTTATAAATTGATTTGCATTTTAATGAGGGAAATAAGTATTTGACCCCTCTGCAAAACATGATTTAGTACTTGGTGGCAAAACCCTTGTTAGACGTTTCTTGTAGTTGGCCACCAGGTTTGCACACATCTCAGGAGGGATTTTGTTCCACTCCTCTTTGCAGATCTTCTCCAAGTCATTAAGGTTTCGAGCCTGACGTTTGGCAACTCGAACCTTCAGCTCCCTCCACAGATGTTCTATGGGATTAAGGTCTGGAGACTTTTTTCTGGATTTTGTTGTTGTTATTCTGTTTCTCACTGTTCAAATAAACCTACCATTAAAATTATAGACTGATCATTTCTTTGTCAGTGGGCAAACGTACAAAATCAGCAGGGGATCAAATACTTTTTTCCCCTCACTGTAACACTAGCCTCGTTGGACCATACTGATCTCGAGAGATCCCATTCTGTTCCTCTAATGAAACGAGTCAGGATGGTGGATCAGACTAACACAACTGTCTTATTGCTCTGAGGTGTCACAGCAGGTCACAGGCCTCACCCCAGCACTCTGTATGACCCCTGACCCCTCGTTACAGGTGCAGGTGGATGAGAACAAGGTGGAGAAGGTGCGTCTGCGTCCGGTGGTGTTCACCAAGAAGATGCCCGTCACCGAGGGCGTTGTGGAGATTAAGTACAAGGACGGCTGGGCCCAGATCTGTGATGTGGGGTGGACCCCCAAAAATACCCGGGTCATCTGTGGTATGCTGGGGTTCCCCCACGAGAGGAAGGTCAACAAGAACTTCTACAAGTAAGTTTTCCATTTGAAATAAAGTAAGTTTTCCATTTGAAATAAAGTAAGTTTCCCATTTGAAATAAAGTAAGTTTCCCATTTGAAATAAAGTACGTTTCCCATTTGAAATAAAGTACGTTTTCCATTTTAAATAAAGTAAGTATTACATTTTAAGTAAAGTAAGTTTTACATTTTAAATGTACGTTAGTCATTTAGTAGACAAACTTATCCAGAGCGACGTCCAGACGTCATCTGAAGGTAGCAGGGATTCACTCATATCAGTGATTATAGACGGGTTGGTTGTTTAGCAACAAAACAGACGCATGCGCAACTATGGGGCAAAACAGATGGGGTTGACAACATCTTAACTATATTTCGTAATCGTTGCCAAAGGTGCTTCATCAAAGTACTGAGTAAAGGGTCTGAATACTTATGTAAATGTAATATTTCAGGATCTTAAAAAAATAAAAACCTGTTTTCACTTTGTCAATATGGGGTATTGTGTGTAGATTGATGAGGGAAAAGAAAACAATTGAATCCATTTTAGAATAAGGCTGTAACGTAACAACATGTGGAAAAAAGTCAAGGGGTCTGAATACTTTCTGAATGCACTGTATTAAGGGTCTGAATACTTTCTGAATGCTCTGTATTAAGGGTCTGAATACTTTCTGAATGCTCTGTATTAAGGGTCTGAATACTTTCTGAATGCTCTGTATTAAGGGTCTGAATACTTTCTGATGCTCTGTATTAAGGGTCTGAATACTTTCTGAATGCTCTGTATTAAGGGTCTGAATACTTTCTGAATGCTCTGTATTAAGGGTCTGAATACTTTCTGAATGCTCTGTATTAAGGGTCTGAATACTTTCTGAATGCTCTGTATTAAGGGTCTGAATCCTTTCTGAATGCTCTGTATCCGTACAGCTCTCCTCTAAACCTCACAGCACCATACTGTCTGTGTTACGGCTGTTATCATGTATTATCGTGTGTGTGTGTCTGCCCATGCATGTGTGTGTATCATTTTGTGTGGGTGTGCGTGCGTGTGTGTGTACAGCTTGCGTGTGTGTGTGTGTGTGTGTGTGTGTGTGTGTGTGTGTGTGTGTGTGTGTGTGTGTGTGTGTGTGTGTGTGTGAACGTCTGCTCACCATCACAAGTGTCTATGTGATTGGTTGGTGATGTTTCCGTTACAGAAACCGTCTGAGAAAGAGAAGAGCAGAGAGCGAGGCCAAAGCCGAGGTTCAGGTTTCTGCTGGTGCCAGGAATAGGTACATCAGGGAACAACCCACTGTCCTGCCCTTCTCCCCCCAGAGACTGAGGTTGCATCCCAAAACGGCACCCTACTCCCTATGTAGTGCACTACTATAGACCAGAGTCCATAGGGTTAGGGCCCATAGTGTTAGGGCCCATAGGGTTAGGGTCCATAGATACAGGGTCCATAGTGTTAGGGTCCATAGTGTTAGGGTCCATAGTGTTAGGGTCCATAGTGTTAGGGTCCATAGTGTTAGGGTCCATAGGGTTAGGGCCCATAGTGTTAGGGTCCATAGTGTTAGGGCCCATAGTGTTAGGGTCCATAGTGTTAGGGTCCATAGTGTTAGGGCCCAGGGGGTTAGGGTCCATAGTGTTAGGGTCCATAGATACAGGGTCCATAGGGCCCATAGTGTTAGGGTCCATAGGGTTAGGGTCCATAGTGTTAGGGCCCATAGTGTTAGGGTCCATAGTGTTAGGGTCCATAGTGTTAGGGTCCATAGGGCCCATAGTGTTAGGGTCCATAGTGTTAGGGTCCATAGTGTTAGGGCCCATAGTGTTAGGGTCCATAGTGTTAGGGCCCATAGTGTTAGGGTCCATAGGGTTAGGGTCCATAGTGTTAGGGTCCATAGTGTTAGGGTCCATAGTGTTAGGGTCCATAGTGTTAGGGTCCATAGTGTTAGGGCCCATAGTGTTAGGGCCCATAGGGTTAGGGTCCATAGGGTTAGGGTCCATAGTGTTAGGGTCCATAGTGTTAGGGTCCATAGTGTTAGGGTCCATAGTGTTAGGGTCCATAGGGCCCATAGTGTTAGGGTCCATAGTGTTAGGGTCCATAGTGTTAGGGCCCATAGTGTTAGGGTCCATAGGGTTAGGGTCCATAGTGTTAGGGTCCATAGATACAGGGTTCATAGGGCTCTGGTTAAAAGTAGTGCACTATGTAGGGAATAGGGTGCCATTTGGGATGCTGCCTGTGTTTCTGACAGTGGGTTGCCTGCAGTGGTCATAGTAGTAGTAGTAACTTTGTAAAACAGTCGTTTTACCCAGCTCGCTTTCACTGCCTCTCATCCTAGCACTAACATGGTGTGAGTTCATCTAACTAACCTCATCCTAGCACTAACATGGTGTGAGTTCATCTAACTAACCTCATCCTAGCACTAACATGGTGTGAGTTCATCTAACTAACCTCATCCTAGCACTAACATGGTGTGAGTTCATCTAACTCTAACCTCATCCTAGCACTAACATGGTGTGAGTTCATCTAACTCTAACCTCATCCTAGCACTAACATGGTGTGAGTTCATCTAACTAACCTCATCCGAACACTAACATGGTGTGAGTTCATCTAACTAACCTCATCCTAGCACTAACATGGTGTGAGTTCATCTAACTCTAACCTCCTCCTAGCACTAACATGGTGTGAGTTCATCTAACTCTAACCTCATCCTAGCACTAACATGGTGTGAGTTCATCTAACTCTAACCTCATCCTAGCACTAACATGGTGTGAGTTCATCTAACTCTAACCTCATCCTAGCACTAACATGGTGTGAGTTCATCTAACTAACCTCATCCGAACACTAACATGGTGTGAGTTCATCTAACTAACCTCATCCTAGCACTAACATGGTGTGAGTTCATCTAACTCTAACCTCCTCCTAGCACTAACATGGTGTGAGTTCATCTAACTCTAACCTCATCCTAGCACTAACATGGTGTGAGTTCATCTAACTCTAACCTCATCCTGGCACTAACATGGTGTGAGTTCATCTAACTCTAACCTCACCCTAGCACTAACATGGTGTGAGTTCATCTAACTCTTAACTTTAACCTTTCCTAGTCACACAAATGCAACTCAACAAATCTAATTGGCATAGATTGCTCAGGCGGACACATATGATGAAAAAATGTAAAACTGTGTTACATTTTGTGAAGATATTCTCTTTAAAAGAAGGAAGTCCTTTTGAAAAGCCCATTTTATGTGAATAATGTCAGTCTGCCCTCTGATGTCCTCTAATGTCAGTCTGCCCTCTGATGTTTGAATGTGCATTTCTATACTTTAACATAGTTATATTTCTATAGTTTAACTTAGTTCAACATAAACCAGGTTTCCATCTAACCTTTTTATGTGAGTAAAGTTCATGTCGGATAGGAAATGTCACCACAAGCCTGATGGAAACAGAACATTTGTCGGTAAACTTTCCAAACGTCAACAAAACAAAGTACGCTAGACAAGGTGGGATCTTTTTGTGTCGGTAAATTAAATGATGTGAGAAATGATGCCAATATGCTCATGTATTGATATAATAATTGATATCATATATTTTATTATGTCATATATTGATATAATAACCATCATATCAAAGTAAACTTGGAGACGATATGGTGTGAGGTCCTCCCACTACGACTCAGGAAACCATGCAGTTTATTAGACTACAGATGAAATAAGTGGTGAAAGTGCACGGTGATGAGCTTGATGCTCCTTTACAATAAATATCGAAGGTCTTATTCTGGTGACATGATGATCGATGCTTGGCTGCAGTTTGACAAATATAAATAA
>LR778277.1:1493226-1566586 GCA_902810595.1 Coregonus sp. 'balchen'
CCTCCTTCAGACTGACCACTGAGCGTCAGAGGCAGCAGTACCTCCTGCACTCTGTGGCGTGTGTTGGCACTGAGGTCCACCTGGCAGCCTGCCCCATGGAGTTCAACAAGGGTAATTATGGAGGGAGATTAGACTCAGAATTGTGTAAATATATCGAACATACCCTACAAATAAGCACCATGATCAGACCATATTTGTGAGCTATGTTGAATATATTCATGGATCCTGGTTCATATTTGTGAGTTATGTTCTGTGTATTTACAGTACCAGTCAAAAGTTTGTATACACCTACTCATTCAAAGGTTTTTCTTTATTTTTACTATTTTCTATATTGTAGAATAATAGTGAAGACATCAAAACTATGAAATAACACATATGGAATCATGTAGTAACCAAAAAAGCGTTAAACAAATCAACATATATTTTATATTAATAATAGCCACGGTTTGCCTTGATGACAGTTTTGCACACTCTTGGCATTCTCTCAACCATCTTGGCATTCTCTCAACCAGCTTCACCTGGAATGCTTTTCCAACAGTCTTGAAGGAGTTCCCACATATGCTGAGCACTTGTTGCCTGCTTTTCCTTCACTCTGCGGTCCAACTCATCCCAAACCATCTCAATTGGGTTGAGGTCGGGGGATTGTGGAGGCCAGGTCATCTGATGCAGCACTCCATCACTCTCCTTCTTGGTCAAATAGCCCTTACACAGCCTGGAGGTGTTTGGGTCATTGTCCTGTTGAAAAACAAATGATAGTCCCACTAAGCCCAAACCAGATGGGATGGCGTATCGCTGCAGAATGATGTGGTAGCCATGCTGGTTAAGTGTGCCTTGAATTCTAAATAAATCATAGACAGTGTCACCAGTAAAGCACCCCCACACCATAACACCACCTCCTCCATGCTTTGCGGTGGGAACTACACCTGTGGAGATCATCCGTTCACACACACTTCGTCTCACAAAGACACACCGGTTTGAACCAAAAATCTCCAATTTGGGCTCATCAGACCAAAGGACAGATTTCCACCAGTCTAATGTTCATTGCTCGTGTTTTTTGGCCCAAGCAAGTCTCTTCTTCTTATTGGTGTCCTTTAGTAGTGGTTTCTTTGCAGCAATTCGACCATGAAGGCCTGATTCACGCAGTCTCCTCTGAAAAGTTGATGTTGAGATGTGTCTGTTACTTGAACTCTGTGAAGCATTTATTTGGGCTGCAATTTCTGAGGCTGGTAACTATAATGAACTTATCCTCTGCTGCAGAGGTAACTCTGGGTCTTCCTTTCCTGTGGCGGTCCTCATGAAAGCCAGTTTCATCATAGCGCTTGATGGTTTATGCGACTGCACTTGAAGAAACTTTTAAAGTTCTTGAAATGTTCCGTATTGACTGACCTTCATGTCTTAAAGTAATGATGGACTGTCGTTTCTCTTTTATTATTTGAGCTGTTCTTGACATAATATGGACTTGGTCTTTTACCAAATAGGGCTATCTTATGTATACCCCCCCCCCCCCACCTTGTCACAACACAACTGATTGGCTCAAAGAAATTCCACAAATTAACTTTTAAGAAGGCACACCTGTTAATTGAAATGCATTCCAGGTGACTACCTCATTAAGCTGGTTGAGAGAATGCCAAGAGTGTGCAAAGCTGTCATCAAGGCAAAGGGTGGCTATTTGAAGAATCTCAAATATTTTTGTTTAACACTTTTTTGGTTACTACATGATTCCATATGTTTATGTCTTCACTATTATTCTACAATGTAAAACATTTTAAAAATAAAGAAAAACCCTTGAATGAGTAGGTGTGTCCAAACTTTTGACTGGTAGTGTCTGTAATTATGAGTCTAATCTGCCTCCATAGGTAATGCCACAGGGTCCTGTAAGGGCGGCATGCCAGCCGTGGTCAGCTGTGTCCCTGGACCACAGTACGTACAGAACAACGCACTGAAGAAGAAGAAACTGAAAACCACGGTAAAGTACCTGTGTGTGTGTGTGTGTGTGTGTGTGTGTGTGTGTGTGTGTGTGTGTGTGTGTGTGTGTGTGTGTATGTATGTGTGTGTGTGTGTTTGCGCGCGCGCGCCCATTTGTATCTCATTGGAATAGACTTGAAGCTTCAACTAGAGTTTCTGATTATTGTATCTCCATCCCCCGTGTCTCCTCCCCTCCCCTCCCCCGTGTCTCCTCCCCTCCCCTGTGTCTCCTCCCCTCCCCTCCCTGTGTCTCCTCCCCTCCCCTCCCCGTGTCTCCTCCCCTCCCCTCCCCTGTGTCTCCTCCCCTCCCCTGTGTCTCCTCCCCTCTCCTGTATCTCCTCCCCTCTCCTGTGTCTCCTCCCCTCCCCTGTGTCTCCTCCCCTCCCCTCCCCCGTGTCTCCTCCCCTCTCCTGTATCTCCTCCCCTCCCCTGTGTCTCCTCCCCTCCCCTGTGTCTCCTTCACTCCATCACCCGTGTCTCCTCCCATCCCCTGTGTCTCCTTCACTCCATCACCCGTGTCTCCTCCCCTCCCCTGTATCTCTCCACTCCCCTGTATCTCCTCCCCTCCCCTGTGTCTCCTCCCCTCCCCTGTGTCCCCTCCCCTCCCCTGTGTCCCCTCCCCTGTGTCTCCTCCCCTCCCCTCTCCTCCCCTGTGTCCCATCCCCTCCCCTGTGTCCCCTCCCCTTTGTCTCCTCCCCTCCCCTCTCCTCCCCTGTGTCCCATCCCCTCCCCTGTATCTCCTCCCCTACCCTGTGACTCCTCCCCTCCTCCCCTCCCATGTGTCCCCTCCCCGTGTCTCCTCCCCTCCCCTGTGTCCCATCCCCTCCCCTGTATCTCCTCCCCTACCCTGTGACTCCTCCCCTCCTCCCCTCCCATGTGTCCCCTCCCCGTGTCTCCTCCCCTCCCCTGTGTCCCCTCCCCTCCCCTGTGTCCCCTCCCCTCCCCTGTGTCCCCTCCCCTGTGTCTCCTCCCCTCTCCTTCCCTCCCCTGTGTCTCCTCCCCTCTCCTCTCCTCCCCTCCCCTGTGTCCCCTCCCCTGTGTCTCCTCCCCTCCCCGTGTCCCCTCCCCTCCCCTTTGTCTCCTCCCCTCCCCTGTGTCCCATCCCCTCCCCTCCCCCGTGTCCCCTCCCCTCCCCTCCCTTGTCTCCTCCCCTCCCCTGTGTCCTCTCCCCTCCCCTGTATCTCCTCCCCTCCCCTGTGTCTCCTCCCCTCCCCTTTGTCTCCTCCCCTCCCCTGTGTCCCCTCCCCTCCCCTGTGTCTCCTCCCCTCCCCTCTGCTCTCCTCCCCTCTCCTCTCCTCTCCTCTCTCCTCTCATCAGAGTACGGTGAGGCTGAAGGGCGGTGCCAAGCTGGGTGAGGGCAGAGTGGAGGTGCTGAGGAACAATGAGTGGGGCACAGTGTGTGACGACCGTTGGACCCTGCTGTCAGCCAGCGTGGTGTGCAGGGAGCTGGGCTTCGGATCCGCCAAGGAGGCCCTGACTGGGGCTCGCATGGGACAAGGTGAGGACTGAGCACTGTGGTTTAGTCTTATAAGTGTGGAGGAGGTGAAAGTTGGGGAGGAGCAGGTAGCGGACTAGTGGCTATTCATGTATATATTAGTGATGTAAATGCCTTGAGGTGTTTGGATCCCAATACATTATTACACCACTACATATCTACAATATAACACATTATTACACCACTACTCTACCACTACATATCTAAAATACAACACATTATTACACCACTACATATCTACAATACAACACATTATACAACCACTACATATCTACAATACAACACATTATTACAACCACTACATATCTACAATACAACACATTATTACACCACTACATATCTACAATACAACACATTATTACACCACTACATATCTACAATACAACACATTATTACACCACTACATATCTACAATACAACACATTATTACACCACTACATATCTACAATACAACACATTATTACACCACTACATATCTACAATACAACACATTATTACACCACTACATATCTACAATACAACACATTATTACACCACTACATATCTACAATACAACACATTATTACACCACTACATATCTACAATACAACACATTATTACAACACATTATTACCCCACTACATATATACAATACAACACATTATTACACAATCAATTATACAGCAAAATAACAATATTAAAGTGTATGTGTGTGTTAGCATGTGTGTGTGTGTCTCTTCACAGTCCGTGCTGTTCCATAAGGTGTAGTTTTATGATTTTTAAATCTGATTTTACTGCTTGACTGAGTTCCATGATGTGGAATAGAGTTCCATGTAGTCATGGCTCTATGTAGTACTGTGCGCCTCCCATAGTCTGTTCTGGACTTGGGGACTGTGAAGAGACCTCTGGTGGCATGTCTTGTGGGGTATGCATGGGTGTCCGAGCTGTGTGCTAGTAGTTCAAACAGACAGCTCGGTGCTTTCAACATGTCAATACCTCTCACAAAGACAAGCAGTGATGATGTCAATCTCTCCTCTACATTGAGCCAGGAGAGATTGACATGCATATTATTAATATTGGCTCTCCATGTACATTTAAGGGCCAGCTGTGCTGCCCTGTTCTGAGCCAACTGTAATGCCTAATTCCCTCTTTGTGGCACCTGACCACATGACTGAACAGTAGTCCAGGTGTGACAAAACTAGGGCCTGTAGGACCTGCCTTGTTGATAGTGTTGTTAAGAAGGTAGAGCAGCGCTTTATTATGGACAGACTTCTCTGCTACTGTTGTATCAATATGTTTTGACCATGACAGTTTACAATCCAGGGTTACTCCAAGCAGTTTAGTCTCCTCAACTTGCTCAATTTCCACATTATTCATTAAAATATTTAGTTGAGGTTTAGGGTTTAGTGAATGATTTGTCCCAAATACAATACTTTTAGTTTTGGAAATATTTAGGACTAAGTTATTCCTTGCCACCCATTCTGAAACTAACTGCAGCTCTTTGTTAAGTGTTGCAGTCATTTCAGTCGCTATAGTAGCTGACGTGTATATTGTTGAGTCATCCGCATACATAGACACACTGGCTTTACTCAAAGCCAGTGGCATGTCGTTAGTAAAGATTGAAAAACAGCTGCCCTGGGGAATTCCTGATTCTACCTGGATTCTGTTGGAGAGGCTTCCATTAAAGAACACCCTCTGTGTTCTGTTAGACAGGTAACTCTTTATCCACAATATAGCAGGGGGTGTAAAGCCATAACACATAGGTTTTGCCAGCAGCAGTTTATGATCAATAATGTCAAAAGCCGCACTGAAGTCTATCAAAACAGCTCCCACAATCTTCTTATTATCAATTTCTTTCAGCCAATCATCAGTCATTTGTGTAAGTGGCGTACATGTTGAATGTCAATGGTTTTAAGTCAACTTTAACTGTCAGTCCTGCCTTAGGAAAAGACAGACCTGCCTTTAAATTCTATAGTATTCAATCAATCAATCAAATTTTATTTATAAAGCCCTTTTTACATCAGCAGATGTCACAAAGTGCTATACAGAAACCCAGCCTAAAACCCCAAACAGCAAGCAATGCAGATGTAGAAGCACGATGGCTAGGAAAAACTCCCTAGAAAGGCAGGAACCTAGGAAGAAACCTAGAGAGGAACCAGGCTCTGAGGGGTGGCCAGTCCTCTTCTGGCTGTGCCGGGTGGAGATTATAACAGTACATGGCCATTAAGGCCAGATTTTTCTCCAAGATGTTCAAACGTTCATAGATGACCAGCAGGGTCAAATAAAAATCACAGTGGTTGTAGAGGTTGCAACAGGTCAGTACATCAGGAATAACCGTCACTTTGCTTTTCATAGCCGGTGCGGTAGAGAGAGAGAGTTGAAAACAGCAGGTCTGGGACAAGGTAGCACGTCCGGTGAACAGGTCAGGGTTCCATAGCCGCAGGCAGAAGAGTGGAAACTGGAGCAGCAGCACGACCAGGTGGACTGGGGACAGCCAGGAGTCATCAGGCCAGGTAGTCCTGAGGCATGGTCCTAGGGCTCAGGCCCTCTGGGAGGGGAGAGAGAGAGAGAGAGAATTAGAGGGAGCATACTTAAATTCACACAGGACACCGGATAAGACAGGAGAATAACACCAGATATAACAGACTGACCCTAGCTCCCCCCCGGCACATAGACTATTGCAGCATAGATACTGGAGACTGAGATTCTGCGTCACAGACAGACCTGCCTTTAGAGTCTATAGTATTCTGAGTCAGGGTCTCAGGCAGTAGCCTAGCTATCCATCACCAGTGGTCTGTGACCTGTTACACCATCTCTGAGGTCATGACCCCTAGACCACCAGCCCTGTAGCTCAGAACGGAACATTCCTAGTATGGTTCAGTGTCTGGAGGGACCGTGCAGAACACACACAGCCACTGATTACATCAAATTAAGGATTTGAAACTTGATTTTTGGAATCATCTCATAGTTTCCAAATGGAAAGTCGTTAAGTTGTCATCTGGTTTAAATAGGTACCAGTCTCTGGTGACAGACTACAGTATTATACCAGTCTCTGGTGACAGACTACGGTATTATACCAGTCTCTGGTGACAGACTACAGTATTATACCAGTCTCTGGTGACAGACTACGGTATTATACCAGTCTCTGGTGACAGACTACAGTATTATACCAGTCTCTGGTGACAGACTACAGTATTATACCAGTCTCTGGTGACAGACTACGGTATTATACCAGTCCCTGGTGACAGACTACAGTATTATACCAGTCTCTGGTGACAGACTACGGTATTATACCAGTCTCTGGTGACAGACTACAGTATTATACCAGTCTCTGGTGACAGACTACGGTATTATACCAGTCTCTGGTGACAGACTACAGTATTATACCAGTCTCTGGTGACAGACTACAGTATTATACCAGTCTCTGGTGACAGACTACGGTATTATACCAGTCTCTGGTGACAGACTACAGTATTATACCAGTCTCTGGTGACAGACTACAGTATTATACCAGTCTCTGGTGACAGACTACAGTATTATACCAGTCTCTGGTGACAGACTACAGTATTATACCAGTCTCTGGTGACAGACTACGGTATTATACCAGTCTCTGGTGACAGACTACAGTATTATACCAGTCTCTGGTGACAGACTACGGTATTATACCAGTCTCTGGTGACAGACTACGGTATTATACCAGTCTCTGGTGACAGACTACAGTATTATACCAGTCTCTGGTGACAGACTACAGTATTATACCAGTCTCTGGTGACAGACTACAGTATTATACCAGTCTCTGGTGACAGACTACGGTATTATACAGACTGTTGACGTTGATGAGCTAACGATGCTACTGTTCGTAGCTTGACATGGTCATTAAGGAGCTGCCTCGTCTTCATGAGTTTATGTTAGAGAAATACATGTTTACTGAAAAACAACTTAGGATGTGGCTCCAAAACCAAACTCATTGACAATGTAGTGAACAGAGTCAAGTGAATAAGGCAGTGTGTGCTGTGGGCTTCTCATTAGGGATTCATGTATGTTAAATACTGATTGTGGAAGTGTGTGTCAGTGTGTGTCAGTGGAGGCTCCTCAGAGGAGGAAGGGGAGGACCATCCTCCTCAGTGAATTTCATAAAAATAAAAATAGTGAACATTAAAAAAGTTATCCTTTTTAGATAAAACTATACTAAATATATTCACATGTCACCAAATAATTGATTAAAACACACTGTTTTGCAGTGAAGGTCTACAGTATTCTCAACAGCACTCTGCAGGGTAGCACCATGGTGTACCCGGAGGACAGCTAGCTTCCGTCCTCCTCTGGGTACATTGACTTCAATACAAAACCTAGGAGGCTCGCTGACTACACTGTTCTGCTGACTACACTGTTCTGCTGACTACACTGTTCTGCTGACTACACTGTTCTGCTGACTACACTGTTCTGCTGACTGTAGCAGGTTTACTAACGCTATGTTGACGTGACAATGATGTAGGTAGTGTGTAGCAGTTAGCAGTCATTACATTTACGTTTACATTTACGTCATTTAGCAGACGCTCTTATCCAGAGCGACTTACAAATTGGTGCATTCACCCTATAGCCAGTGGGATAACCACTTTACAATTGTTTTTTTTTTGGAGGGGGGGGTGGGGTGGGGTGGGTAGAAGGATTACTTTATCCTATCCCAGGTATTCCTTAAAGAGGTGGGGTTTCAAATGTCTCCGGAAGGTGGTGAGTGACTCCGCTGTCCTGGCGTCGTGAGGGAGCTTGTTCCACGAGTCATGATATGAAGGTTTGGCTTGGAACTTTTTTTTTTGCCTGGTCACAGACAGCTGATGTGTTGTGCACTGAAGTCCACAAGCGAAGGGAAAAGGTGAGAGGAGGAGAGCGCATAGATTGATGCGAGAAGGAATAATATATACAACGAGCTGTTTGTATGTGTCTGGTATGAAAGTGAACTGTGTTTGCGAGTGATCAGGGGTGTATTCATTCCGCCGATTCTGTTGAAAAACATTTCTTAAACAGATGCAAACGGAACGAAACAGGGATAAACATACCTGAATCTGTCCAATAGAAACTCTTGTTTGCAACTGTTGGACTAATGATTACAACCCTAGATCCGCTAGATGCAGGCCAGAGTGTGAAAGGCAGTATTGAATGTGTCACTGTCTGTCACCTTGATTACTCAAAATTATCTCGACCTGTGTGCACCTACGTTGTAAACTTTCATTCATAGGCTAGGTTGTAGCAACCTCATGATGGGTATAGGGAAAATTTGAGTATCATGTAGTAGCCTAAACCTATCGATGCTACATTGAACTGGGTGAATGGAATATGAATGACAGTCATCCAATATGCTTTAATAGAAATAAGGCCATGTTCATTTAAAAAGAATATCATCCTCCCTCATCTTAAACGGCACCGCCCACCACTGGTGTGTGTCTGTCTGTGTGTCTGTGTGTGTGTGTCTTTAGGGATGGGTCCTATCCACATGAATGAGGTCCAGTGTCTGGGGACGGAGAAGTCGATGTGGAACTGTGTCTTTAAGAACATAACCTCAGAGGACTGCCAGCATGTAGAAGACGCCTCTGTGAGGTGCAACACGCCCTACATGGACCTGGAGAACTCGGTCAGAAACTAACTACTCATCTCTGTTCTGTTCTGTTCTATTCTATTCTATTCTATTCTATTCTATTCTATTCTATTCTGTTCTGTTGTATTCTATTCTATTCTGTTGTATTCTATTCTGTTCTGTTGTATTCTATTCTATTCTGTTCTGTTGTATTCTATTCTATTCTGTTGTATTCTATTCTGTTCTGTTGTATTCTATTCTATTCTATTCTGTTGTATTCTATTCTGTTCTGTTGTATTCTATTCTGTTCTATTATATTCTGTTCTGTTGTATTCTATTCTATTCTGTTGTATTCTATTCTATTCTGTTCTATTCTGTTCTGTTGTATTCTATTATATTCTATTCTATTCTATTCTATTCTATTCTGTTCTGTTGTATTCTATTCTATTCTGTTCTATTCTGTTCTGTTGTATTCTATTATATTCTATTCTGTTGTATTCTATTCTGTTCTGTTCTGTTCTATTCTATTCTATTCTGTTCTATTCTATTCTGTTCTGTTGTATTCTATTCTATTCTGTTGTATTCTATTCTATTCTATTCTATTCTGTTCTGTTGTATTCTATTATGTTCTGTTGTATTCTATTCTATTCTGTTCTATTCTATTCTATTCTATTCTATTCTATTCTGTTCTGTTGTATTCTATTCTGTTCTGTTGTATTCTGTTCTATTCTATTCTGTTCTGTTGTATTCTATTCTGTTCTGTTGTATTCTATTCTATTCTATTCTGTTCTGTTGTATTCTATTCTATTCTGTTCTATTCTATTCTGTTCTGTTGTATTCTATTCTATTATATTCTGTTGTATTCTATTCTGTTCTGTTGTATTCTATTCTATTCTATTCTGTTCTGTTGTATTCTATTATATTCTGTTCTATTCTATTCTGTTCTGTTGTATTCTATTCTGTTCTATTCTGTTCTGTTCTATTCTATTCTATTATGTTCTGTTCTATTCTGTTCTGTTGTATTCTATTCTGTTCTATTCTATTCTATTATGTTCTATTCTGTTCTGTTGTATTCTATTCTATTCTGTTCTATTCTGTTCTGTTGTATTCTATTCTGTTGTATTCTATTCTGTTCTGTTCTGTTCTATTCTATTCTATTCTGTTCTGTTGTATTCTATTCTATTCTGTTGTATTCTATTCTATTATATTCTATTATGTTCTGTTGTATTCTATTCTATTCTGTTCTATTCTATTATATTCTATTATATTCTGTTCTGTTGTATTCTATTCTATTCTGTTGTATTCTATTCTATTCTATTCTATTCTGTTCTATTGTATTCTATTCTGTTCTGTTGTATTCTGTTCTATTCTATTCTGTTCTGTTGTATTCTATTCTGTTCTGTTGTATTCTATTCTATTCTATTCTGTTCTGTTGTATTCTATTCTATTCTGTTCTATTCTATTCTGTTCTGTTGTATTCTATTCTATTATATTCTGTTCTATTCTATTCTGTTCTGTTGTATTCTATTCTGTTCTGTTGTATTCTATTCTGTTCTATTCTATTCTATTATGTTCTGTTCTATTCTGTTCTGTTGTATTCTATTCTGTTGTATTCTATTCTATTCTGTTCTATTCTGTTCTGTTCTATTCTATTCTATTATGTTCTGTTCTATTCTGTTCTGTTGTATTCTATTCTGTTCTATTCTATTCTATTATGTTCTATTCTGTTCTGTTGTATTCTATTCTATTCTATTCTGTTCTATTCTGTTCTGTTGTATTCTATTCTGTTCTGTTGTATTCTATTCTGTTCTGTTGTATTATATTCTGTTCTGTTGTATTCTATTCTATTCTATTCTGTTCTATTCTATTCTGTTCTGTTGTATTCTATTCTATTCTGTTCTATTCTATTATGTTGTATTCTATTCTATTCTGTTCTATTCTATTCTATTCTGTTGTATTCTATTCTGTTCTGTTGTATTCTATTCTATTCTATTCTGTTCTGTTGTATTCTATTCTATTCTGTTCTGTTGTATTCTATTCTGTTCTATTGTATTCTATTATATTATATTCTGTTCTGTTGTATTCTATTCTGTTCTGTTGTATTCTATTCTGTTCTATTCTATTCTATTCTATTCTGTTCTATTCTGTTCTGTTGTATTCTATTCAATTATGTTCTGTTGTATTCTATTCTATTGTATTCTATTATGTTCTGTTGTATTC
Organism: Coregonus sp. 'balchen'; assembly: GCA_902810595.1. Classification (NCBI taxonomy): domain Eukaryota; kingdom Metazoa; phylum Chordata; class Actinopteri; order Salmoniformes; family Salmonidae; genus Coregonus; species Coregonus sp. 'balchen'. Next base: position 1,504,458 of record LR778277.1, read on the forward strand.
TATTCTGTTCTATTGTATTCTATTCTATTATATTCTGTTCTGTTGTATTCTATTCTGTTCTGTTGTATTCTATTCTGTTCTATTCTGTTCTGTTTTATTCTATTCTGTTGTATTCTATTCTGTTCTGTTGTATTCTATTCTGTTCTGTTGTATTCTATTCAATTCTATTCTGTTCTGTTGTATTCTATTCTATTCTGTTCTATTCTGTTCTGTTGTATTCTATTCTATTCTGTTGTATTCTATTCTGTTCTGTTGTATTCTATTCTATTCTGTTCTGTTGTATTCTATTCTATTCTATTCTGTTGTATTCTATTCTATTCTGTTCTGTTGTATTCTATTCTGTTATGTTGTATTCTATTCTATTCTGTTCTATTGTATTCTATTCTGTTCTGTTGTATTCTGTTCTATTCTATTCTATTATTTTCTATTCTATTCTGTTCTATTCTATTCTGTTCTGTTGTATTCTATTCTGTTCTGTTGTATTCTATTCTATTCTGTTCTGTTGTATTCTATTCTGTTCTGTTGTATTCTATTCTATTATATTCTGTTCTATTCTATTCTATTGTATTCTATTCTGTTCTGTTGTATTCTATTCTGTTCTGTTGTATTCTATTCTATTCTGTTCTGTTGTATTCTATTCTGTTCTGTTGTATTCTATTCAATTATGTTCTGTTGTATTCTATTCTATTGTATTCTATTCTGTTCTGTTGTATTCTATTCTGTTCTATTGTATTCTATTCTATTCTGTTCTGTTGTATTCTATTCTGTTCTGTTGTATTCTATTCTATTCTGTTCTGTTCTATTCTGTTCTGTTTTATTATATTCTGTTGTATTCTATTCTGTTCTGTTGTATTCTGTTCTGTTGTATTCTATTCTATTCTATTCTGTTCTGTTGTATTCTATTCTATTCTGTTCTATTCTGTTCTGTTGTATTCTATTCTATTCTGTTGTATTCTATTCTGTTCTGTTGTATTCTATTCTATTCTGTTCTGTTGTATTCTATTCTATTCTATTCTGTTGTATTCTATTCTATTCTGTTCTGTTGTATTCTATTCTGTTCTGTTGTATTCTATTCTATTCTGTTCTATTGTATTCTATTCTGTTCTGTTGTATTCTATTCTGTTCTGTTGTATTCTGTTCTATTCTATTCTGTTGTATTCTATTCTGTTGTATTCTATTCTATTCTGTTCTGTTGTATTCTATTCTATTATATTCTGTTCTATTCTATTCTATTCTGTTCTGTTGTATTCTATTCTATTCTGTTCTGTTGTATTCTATTCTGTTCTATTGTATTCTATTCTGTTCTATTGTATTCTGTTCTGTTGTATTCTATTCTATTATATTCTGTTCTATTCTATTCTATTCTGTTCTGTTGTATTCTATTCTATTCTGTTCTGTTGTATTCTATTCTGTTCTATTGTATTCTATTCTGTTCTATTGTATTCTGTTCTGTTGTATTCTATTCTGTTCTATTCTGTTCTGTTCTCTTCATTGCAATTTATGCCAGAGGGGCGGTTATTGTCATGTCCTGTTTTACTGATAAAAATATGTTAATATGATCATAGAGAACAAACTAAGTAAAAGTTTTCTTAAGTAAAGGAATTTAGTTTAGCAAAGAGGGGGATATTGTATTTACTGTGAATCTTAAACTGTTTATTGATCAATGATGTGTTGACATTGGTAATAGATTCCTGATCGAACAGGAGTGTTTGCTGCAATAATGTTCAATACAATGTTAGTAGTATTGTGATGAGAGTTCTAAACCTGGATGCATCATTGCACCCTAAATATGTGATGTATGTAATGACGTCCTTTACTCTCATCAAACGCATGCCTTTAACCATTAAATCAAAGTATGCGTCACAAATGCACCCTATTCCCTACAAAGTGCACTACTTTTGACCAAAGCCCTATGGACCCCGGTCAAAAATAGTACATTATATAGGGAAAAGGGTGCCATTTGGACGCGGACAAAGGCTGAGATTCAATCAGATCAAGCGTTAACTGAGATAGCTGGTGTTTTGGCAGTGTCAGAGGAACTGCATGAGAGCTTTCACATCAGTGAGCGACTGCTGGTGTGGTTGTCATGAAGCCACAATCGTCCCACTCACGTTAGAAGTTCAGAAGGAGAAAGTGTAGGTAGGTTATCTAGAAATAATGACGCTCCAATAATACTGACATCAACATAATGGAGGTGGAGATTACAACGTTCCACTGTTCCAACTGGTAACAAGGCTACATGGGATTATTACTAATACGACTCGGTGCATCCAATGACAATGTCCGCAATGGGTATAACGCCGGGAGCCGCTTGCTGATTTGACAGCTCCAATGCAGTTACACCTCCAACATCGCCTAAATCAAAAGAATGAAACTGCCATGCTGTTGTCGGTTATCGCGGGTTAAGGCAGAACTGATTGGATCAAAGTACTGTATGTCTGGATAAACGTCCTGTGTTCAGCCAGCCGTACTCTCCCTTACTACCTCTCCCCGCCCTCCGCTTTCTAACCCGTCTGCCCCCCACAGATCCGCCTAACAGGGGGGCGAACGCGCTATGAGGGGCGGGTGGAGGTGCTGAGCACGGAGGCTAACGGGACCAGGAGCTGGGGGCTGATCTGTGGAGGGGCCTGGGGCACCAAGGAGGCCATGGTGGTCTGCAGACAGCTGGGGCTAGGCTACGCTAACCACGGCCTGCAAGTAGGTCTATTAGCCAAGCTAACGGCTTTTACAGTGCTAATAGAACATGCTTAAACCAGGTTATAACCATGGACTGCAATTAACATGAATCTCCAACCTCGGATTTGTTCCGCAGACCTCTGGCTAGGGACCTCTGGCTAGGGACCTCTGGCTAGGGACCTCTGGCTAGGGACCTCTGGCTAGGGACCTCTAGCTAGGGACCTCTGGCTAGGGACCTCTGGCTAGGGACCTCTAGCTAGGGACCTCTGGCTAGGGACCTCTGGCTAGGGACCTCTGGCTAGGGACCTCTAGGGACCTCTGGCTAGGGACCTCTGGCTAGGGAACCCACCATCTCAAACAGTGGTATTCAAAGTCGGGGTCGACTGAGTTTTTCCCCACAAAATGGCTTTAATACAGACAGAAAGACTTTTCATCAGCTGTCCGTGTGGCTGGTCTGAGAAGCTGTGGAGGTCCTGGGTGGTTACTGATGGTCTGCGGTTGTGAGGCCGGTTGGACGCACTGCCAAATTCTCTAAAACGGCGTTGAAGGCGGCTTATGGTAGACAAATGAGCATTCAATTATCTGGCAACAGCTCTGGTGGACATGCCTGCAGTCAGCATGCCAATTGCACACTCCCTCAAAACTTGACATCTGTGGCATTGTGTTGTGTGACAAAACTGCACATTTTAGAGAGGCCTTTTATTGTCCCCAGCACAAGATGCACCTGTGTAATGATCATGCTGTTTAATCAGCTTCTTGATATGCCACACCTGTCAGGTGGATGGATTATCTTGGCAAAGGTGAAATGCTCACTAACAGGGATGTAAACAAATTTGTGCACAGAATTTGAGAGAAATTAGCTTTTTGTGCGTATGGAAAATTTCCGGGATCTTTTATTTCAGCTCATGAAACATGGGATCAACACTTTACATGTTGCGTTTATATTTTTGTTCAGTATGTATAATAATTTTTAGGGGAACAAAACATTAAGAGTACATATTATTGTATGGGATAATATACAAATGTTTTTAAGAAATATATTTTGAAAAATACAACTTTATTGAGTAAATGTATTTATTGGTTTATTTTCCTTTTGGTAAGAGATGAAAATGCAATGAATTTAAGGTTATTTGTTGATGTAAAAATCCAAATGTACCGATTTTTAAAGTTGTTTCATTAGATTTGGGGTGGGGTCGTGAAAAAATAATTGGGGAAATAATGGGGTCCCCAGAAATTCTGGCAGAAAAAAATGGAGTCCCCGCTGAAAACGTTAGAATACCACTAGTCTTAAACATTGGACCAAGAGGAAATCCTCATGGCTAGAGAACCGTCTTAAACATGGCCCTAGGGTGACATTTGGACTTACAACCTCTCTCAGGCTACCTCATCACGAGAGTGTTATTCCAAATACATTAACCTCCTCAACCAATCCCCTTGCTGGGGCTGGGGGGGGATGAGCCCAACAGCCAACCATAACATGCCAGGTAGCGACATCTCATTGGTTCTCCCAACCCACCAGGAAGGAACCAATGTGGCTCCCCGCTCCATGACTCACCCTGACATGTTGTTCTATGAGTCTATGGACTAACCCCACAGATGCTGCTGCATCAGCAATCCACTGGCCCTCAGGACTGAGCACAGACTAGACTTTGGAGGGAACACAGCCAGGCTACAGCAGTGTTTCTCAACTCCAGTCCTCGAACCAGCCCGAAAGAGTACACACTTTGGTTGTAGCCCCGAACAAACTCACCTGATTCAACTAGTCAAGGGCTGGCTTGATGATTCACTTACTAGTTGAATAAGGTGGTCTGAGGCTACATCAACAACCAGTACTGTTGGGGGTATTCTCGGACTGGAGTTGAGAAATGCTGGGCTACACACAGGACAGGAAGTGCCCTCTCACTGACATCCCCTAGGGCCCCCTTCTGCAGGTGCGTATCGTGGGAGGCAGGACGTACTATGAGGGCCGTGTGGAGGTTCAGGTGGGGGCGCGGTGGGGCACGGTGTGCTCTGCAGGCAGTCTGCAGACAGCTAGGCCTGGGGTACTCCATGCATGCCATCACTGTGAGTAAGACTGGGAGAAGAAGAAAGCTTCAGTCTGATGTATGTTGGAAGTATGATACTGTGCTATAGAGCTGGGGCAGACTTCCTCTTACCGAAGCATTTTGCTTACGTCTGTCATTTTTCTGTGATTTCTTCTATAAAATGTTCCTGTAGATTGTTCTAGAACCATTATTTGGTCAATAGTAATAGCCCATAATGCATTACGTCGATTCCTGCAATGAAAGTATCAGCCTGTCCCATGTTCTGCTATTGGCTGCTGTGTGAGCGAGCTGGAGCCACACTCACTGTGACGCGGAGGACGGAGAGAAATGCGTTCTGAGGGGCACAAGCACATGACCGTTGAGCAAAGTGCAATTGAGGACAAAATACAGTTTTCAAAGCAACTACTGTTGTTCTAGTTACAGAGAGGAGAGTCACAGCTTTCTGCGAGTACATCATTTATTTCTCACCTCCCCATTATTTAGTTAATGGCACCACTTTACAACCGGAGTAGGATATGTAGTATGGTTTTGATGCAGTGAATAGGCCTACATCAACTAGCCTAGCGCTGGAACATTTTTGTAGGACATTACATTTACTGATAGATTAATCAATTAGCCTACAGTGCTTCAGAAAGTATTCACACCCCTTTACTTTTTCCAAATGTTGTTGTGTTACAAAGTGGGATTAAAATGGATTTAATTGTAATTTTTTGTCAACGATCTATACAAAATAATCTTTCAAAGTGGAAGAAAAATTTGAACATTTGTAAAAAAAAATAAAAAAAAATATTATTATTAATTAGATAATAATTAATCCTCTGGATTAATACGTTAGAATCAACTTTGGCAGCGTTTATTTTTTTTGCTTTTTTAAAAATAATAATTATTTTTTAACCTTTATTTAACTAGGTAAGTCAGTTAAGAACAAATTCTTATTTACAATGACGGCCTACACCGGCCAAACCCGGACAACGCTGGGCCAATTGTGCGCCGCCCTATGGGACTCCCAATCACGGCCGGTTGTGATAAAGCCTGGAATCGAACCAGGGGGTCTGTAGTGACGCCTCAAGCACTGAGATGCAGTGCCTTAGACCGCTGCGCCACTCGGTCTGTAGTGACGCTTCGAGCACTGAGATGCAGTGCCTTAGACCGCTGAGATGCAGTGCCTTAGACCACTGAGCCACTCGGTTACAGCTGTGAGTCTTTTGGGGTTAGTCTCTAAGAGCTTTCCACACCTGGATTGTACAATATTTGTACATTATTCTTTTTAAAATTCTTCAAGCTCTGTCAAGTTGGTTGTTGATCATTGCTAGACAGACATTTTCAAGTCTTGCCATAGATTTTCAAACCGATTTGAGTCAAAACTGTAACTAGGCCACTCAGGAACATTCAATGTAATCTTGGTAAGCAACTCCAGTGTATATTTGGCCTTGTGTTTTAGGTTATTGTCCTACTGAAAGGTGAATTCATCTCCCAGTGTCTGGTGGAAAACAGAATGAACCAGGTTTTAATCCCTCTAGGATTGAGCCTTTTTTTTGTTTTCTTTGCTTAGCTCCATTCCGTTTCTTTTTATCCTAAAAAACTCCCTAGTCCTTGCCGATGACAAGCATACCCATAACATGATGCAGCCACCACCGTGCTTGTAAAAAGGTTCACCTTCCAACAGGACAACGACCCTAAGCACACAGCCAAAACAACGCAGGAGTGACTTTGGGACAATTCTCTGAATGTCCTTGAGTGGCTCAGCCAGAGCCCAGACTTGAACCCATTCGAACATCTCTGGAGAGACCTGAAAATAGCTGTGCAGTGACGCTCCCCATCCAACCTGACAGAGGTTGAGAGGATCTGCAGAGAAGAATGGGAGAAACTCCACAAATACAGGTGTGCCAAGCTTGTAGCGTCATACTCAAGAAGACTCGAGGCTGTAATCGCTGCCAAAGGTGCTTCAACAGAGTACTGAGTAAAGGGCCTGAATACTTTCCGAATGCACTGTATACATCACATGTGACTCGTAATAAGTCTAAGTAATTAGCCAATTAAAATGTTTATCTGACTCCATGAAGATCATTAAAATATACAAGCAAGCATTAGACAATGAGTTGACGTTAACTAGCAAGAATGGGTCTGAGAATTGGAACTTCTGATTGTAATGTTTACTGTTAATTTTTATTGTTTATTTATGAGAGAGAGAGAGAGAGATAGAAAATCTGAATTGTTTGGATTCAAAACCTGAGTTGTTGACCAATAGTATTACTGTAAAGTTAACCTCCAATCAGATATCAGACCTACAGGATGTAACCTTTGCTTCTCAATGGGGGTTGGAGAGACCAACACAGAGAGCGCTGAATTCCTAAGACAACACAGAGAATGCTGAATTCCTAAGACAACACAGAGGACATTCTTGCATACAGTAGATAAGGAGAGTTACTTCGGGGGCTGCCCTACAATGTCGGCAAATTAATCTCTGAATTGCCCAAAGTAAATCTGATAGGTTAATTCTGGATCCTATTTTGGCAGGTTGCACATCAAAATATCAATCATGGATGTGTTATATGAAATAGCTTACTTTTTGAATGCTAGGCTAACATCTCAGTTGTCTTACTTGGCACTGGAATAAAAATGGTCCTGAGCCCTGCCGCTAATGGAAAGTAACTGTCCATAAAAATACAAAAAAAAAAAAAAAATATTTTAATCACAATATGACTTTTATCGCCCAGCTGTACTGTCTTACCATTCTCTCATAGATGTCAGGTGGCTGACTGACAGATACATTATTAAAAGCACATCTGAGTTATCTTGCTCTCTGCTTATATCAATATTTTTATTCAAGCGAAGTTAGGAGCAGTTTGAAGAACAGTTTCTCTTTTCTTTGAATACTGAGAGACAAGAAAGTAAATACCACGGCTAATTCATATTAGTCAAAGTAGTCTACTCCCTTGTCACCTGAAAGTGATACATGGTTGTCTTACCTACCTTAGTTGAATGCACTGACTGCAAGTTGGTTTTGGATTAAGAGCATTTGCTAAATAACCTTAATGTAATGTAATGTAATGTAATGTAATGTACTGTAATGTAATGTAATCAGATGTGTTTTAGCAGTAACATGATGCTTCTCAGAGATAATGTGATGGGCCAAATGGCGGTGGAAATGCCTTTATGCGCAAATATCAATACAATAACCATCATATCGAAGTAAACTTGGAGTCACGCAATGATATGGTGTGAGGTCCTCCCACTACGGCTCATTGGAAACCATGCAGTTTATTAGACTAACTAAATAAATTATGATAAACTTCACAGGGTGGTGAAAGTGCACGGTGATGAGCTTGATGCTCCTTTCCAATAAATATCGAAGGTCTTATTCTGGTGACATGATGATCGATGCTTGGCTGCAGTTTGACAAATATAAATAATCTCCCTCCTTTGTCCATAATGATCTCATCATGCAGGTAGCCTACCCCCACTGTTTCTGGATAGGGCGCCGGCGCCAAGACCAGACAAGGCTCATTCACTACAGAACATATTTATTCGGACTAAACCATCAGTAGAGTTGAAACCTATTTAACTTGTATTATTTATTCAGTACAGGGGAATTTAACAACAGAAGGTATTTTTATGAGCACTACGTCCTCACACAGCCTTTTATCCACAACAAGTCAATTTGATGGAAACATCTCTGTGGGAAAATGGGCAGATTGTTTTTATGCAGATTTTAGATTATTCATGTGAAAATCTGTTGCGAATTGGATGGAAACCTAGCTATTGCTAACCTAATTGACATATATCACTCCTCACCTCTCCACCATGCAAGCTGATGTGTGGTGAGCTTTCTGGCACAAACGAGTTGCATCATTCAGATGGGTGCTACACATTGGTGGTGGATGAGGAAGAGTTGCGTTTTCACCATTAGTATGTAAAGCGCTTTGAGCTACAGGAAAAGCACTCCAATCAATTATTATTATCATTATTATTATTATCATAACCTATTAGCGTAAATATAGGTCTCCTGACTTAATAAAGGTTCAATAATATCCTCCTGCTGTTTGTTTCCGTGTTTGTTTGTGTTTTCCCTGTCGCTAAGGAAACGTGGTACTGGGACAGTAGTAACGTAACCGAGATGGTGATGAGTGGTGTGAAGTGTACAGGTAGGGTCGCAAAACTCCCGTTAATTTACCAAAGTTACCAGAATTTATATTAAAAACATATTTATTTATTTATTTATATAGAGTTACATTTTATGAAAATTCCTTAAAATCCTTTGAAATTTCAAAAATTCTGATTAGTTTACTGGTACATTTATAAAAGTGGGTGATAACGTTCCCTCCCTTTTGTTTAGGAAACGAGATGTCTCTGAGCCACTGCCAGCACCACAGAACCGTCAGCTGTCAGAAGACTGCTGCCAAGTTCTCTGCTGGGGTCATCTGCTCAGAGAGTGAGTTCCCGAAGCACCTGTTGGGCTGGATATTCACTTTTCATAGCACTTAATGTGTTCTCTCCCGGGTGCTTGTAAAGGGACAGATGACAGACAGGTAGGATTCCAGCACAGTGTATGGACTAAGACACTTTAAGGTATGGCTCGACAACTGTTTTAACCAAGAGTGGTTCTGAAAAAGGGGGAAATGAAATACATAATGGACTGCAGCCACATGCAGCGGTGCCTAAGAAATATATATGATTCTACTTCATTACTATATTGTCCTTTTGCTCGTTTGATGACTCTGCGGAGGTCGTAGCGGGACTTCCTGTCCTTGTTCCTGTCCTCAGCCGTAACCTCAGGGTGGTCTGCGATGGCCATGTGTGCGGTAGCTCTGTTTAGCGCCAACCTTGGTGTTAATCCAGCTTTTGATTCGGGAAGCAGCGAACTTTCACTGTGGGGACAACGTCGCCGATGCATTTCCTTATGAAGCCGGTGACCGGAGGTTGTTAGCACGTCGATGTTATCGGCGGAGTCTCGGAAACATATTCCAGTCAGCGCTACAAACAGTAGGCCTACTGGTGATCAGAATGACAGTGTGAGTTACAGACTACGCAAGGTTTTCACTTATAGATGAAGTATTGATTCGTTATTACACTTTAACTCATCTGTAACGACAGACTGTAGCTGGCCAGCACATGCAAGATTTGGTTCTGGGTTCTGTTAGAAATTGCGTAATTCAAATCTGGTATTGGAATAAGAGAAAACATAATCAAGAGATATTCAATCCAAGCTAAATGTATTAAATGCTAAATGTATGTATGATAAGTATGAAGGTTCGTATATAAGGGTCCACTGAAATACCACGCAGGGCACTCAGAGAACTAATCCATTGTTCTGAGTTCTTCTTCAAATACTCTGACAGAGATAGTTCCCGCTCTCTGCTGGGCCTATCAGGGTAGAGGTTGGGCGTGGTTTAGACTTGCCCAACCTATCCGTTGGCGCACCGGCTGGTCCCAGGCCCTTGGCGCTCCCTTGGCGCTCCCTTGGCGCTCCCTTGTTGCACACTGTTGCCAGGCATACGTTTTTATCATAACAACCTGTGGAGTTAGCACCCAAAAGACACCATTCCACTGTACTGTGAGTACCTAGTTCAAGGACGGTTCACAGACAACGGTTCACAGACAACAAAGAGGCAGTGTTCGTATCTGTAAGAAATACAAGTCTTATCTGTCCTTCCCCCTAACGTTCCTTACATGAATCACAGCCTGTTATGTGAAACAATTTATATCAGTACAGTACAAACCTTCTATGCTTATCATTAATGCATTCCTTCTAAGCTATTCATCACATACAGATCCAATTATGAGAAAATAGATCCCCACAGTTCCAAGATGATATTGTAAAGCAGGGGCGTCAGTTGGGTATGGTAGGGCCTAGCTCAAGACCAACAGCAGGGGCGTCAGTTGGGTATGGTAGGGCCTAGCTCAAGACCAACAGCAGGGGCGTCAGTTGGGTATGGTAGGGCCTAGCTCAAGACCAACAAAGCTACTAAAAAGGTACACAAAAATCATTCCAATCCTGATTCCAATGCGACGGCTGTTTAGCGTATTGGTGGATGGCTTTAGGACCATGCGGAGCGTCGCTCGGAGAGAAGACCTTTGTCTCGGATCAGACAGTGCCAGACAAGCCGTTTAGGCAGCGCGCCGATTGCTTTGAATTTGATGTGTCATTTGAACCCGGCTTGTAAGCCTCGCGGTCAGCTGTTTTATGCACCAGTTACTTTCACATTGATGTGGGCATAGGTGGCACGTCCTATAGGCTAGGGGGAGATAAGCTTCCCCTAAAGTCAATTGACTTCAATTAGCCAAAATTAGCTATATAATTACTTGTGCCTATACATAAATACATAAAATAATTCAAAATACTACACCAGAGAGCATGATTTGGCCACAGAGGATCATTAGCTTCTTTAAAGAATTTGCTGTGAATTGTTTTAAGCGAGCAATGTGGGCAATGCGCACGGCAAATAACAATCCGCTATCTGGTAGGCTGAGTTGCAGCTGTCTTTGAAAAGCAGTTAAATAAGCATAGGCCTATTGCAATATTTCTAAATACAATCATAGGAAAAGCATAGTTTAAAAAGCAACTGGTTATTGCTGAAAAGAGAAGACAAAGAAAATACTAATCTACTGATCGAGATTCTCAACTCCCAATTGAGTGAACAGTAGCCTCTTCCTGACATACACCCGCTGAGTGCTTGCATATTCACTGTCTTTATTGTTTTGTGGTCCTCTGTAGCTCAGCTGGTAGAGCACGGCGCTTGTAACGCCAAGGTAGTGGGTTCGATCCCCGGGACCACCCATATACAAAAATGTATGCACGCATGACTGTAAGTCGCTTTGGATAAAAGCGTCTGCCTAAATGGCATATTATTTATCATTGGATCAGTTCCACTGGTCACTGGAACGTTTTTTTTTTTTGGGGGGGGGGGGGGGATGATTCCCCTCCTCCAGGGTAGACGGACGTCATATTGTCCAATTTGCGTCTCCCCTTTTCGTAGGGCTAGATTAGATGGTTAGGTTCCAGACGGATCTGTTCGTTAGTGTCAGTAGAGTAAGCTACTCCTATTATATAGTGTAGTTACAATTCCATGAAATGTGTTTATAAAAGGCCAAATTTTCCCATGCTAAGAAAGGACAAGAACCGTGTCTGATTAGGCCTACTCTGTCACTATGTGCTCAGCCAGTTTTACAGGATGTAGTTATATTATTAGCCTGAATGATGAGGATCCAATCATCCCATTAGGAATACTAGCCTATCTAACATTAGTCTGAATGATGACGATCCAATCATCCCATTAGGAATACTAGCCTATCTAACATTAGCCTGAATGATGACGATCCAATCATCCCATTAGGAATACTAGCCTATCTAACATTAGCCTGAATGATGACGATCCAATCATCCCATTAGGAATACTAGCCTATCTAACATTAGTCTGAATGATGACGATCCAATCATCCCATTAGGAATACTAGCCTATCTAACATTAGTCTGAATGATGACGATCCATCATCCCATTAGAATACTAGCCTCTAACATTAGTCGAAGATGACATCGACATCCCTTAGAATACAGCTATCAAATAGTCTGAATGATGACGATCCAATCATCCATAGAATACTCTATCCATTGTCTATGATGAGACCATCATCCCATTAGGAATCTAGCCTATTAACATTATTCTGATGATGACTTCCATCATCCATTAGAATATGCCTATCTAACATTATCTGAATGATGACGATCCTCATCCATTGGAATACTACCTAACATTAGTCTGAATGATGACGATCCAATCATCCCATTAGGAATACTAGCCTATCTAACATTAGCCTGCAAATGCGACGATGGATGCATTCAATCCTTTATTATAAAGGTGCAATTTTATGGTGAAAAAAGAGCTTCCACAAACATGAAGCTCACGTGCCTCCTATGGATGTCGGTATTTTAAGGTGGCCTTGTTGTGACCTGATAGCCTGTATTATGCATCTATTTCACGTTGCACTGTACGCACCATTCCACAAGTAAATGAGTCAATTTATGATGAGGTTGAGTAGCGGCTGACATTGTATATGCCGTTCCACTGACCTTTAAACCTGATAGTGATGATTAATGGCCGTTCCACTGACCTTTAAACCTGATAGTGATGATTAATGGCCGTTCCACTGACCTTTAAACCTGATAGTGATGATTAATGGCCGTTCCACTGACCTTTAAACCTGATAGTGATGATTAATGGCCGTTCCACTGACCTTTAAACCTGATAGTGATGATTAATGGCCGTTCCACTGACCTTTAAACCTGATAGTGATCATTAATGGCCGTTCCACTGACCTTTAAACCTGATAGTGATCATTAATGGCCGTTCCACTGACCTTTAACCTGATAGTGATCATTAATGGCCGTTCCACTGACCTTTAACCTGATAGTGATCATTAATGGCTATCCACTGACCTTTAACCTGATAGTGATCATTAATGGCTGGGGTCATTTTTGTTTGTTTCTGCTGTTCTCCAAATAGCATTTTAGTTTTTAAATTGTGTAGAATTGCAGTAAATGAGCTTCCCACACCCCCACTCTGCCATATCCTAGGTTTAGCTGAACTGACGCCACTGTTCTAAACAGCCAACATAGAACAAGTGGCTATGGAAACTACTGAACAGTACATGTTGCCAGTTTGACCGTTACTCTCCTCCTCCTCCTCCTCCTCCTCCTCCTCCTCCTCCTCCCAGCGGCGTCTGACCTGGTCCTGAATGCTCCCCTGGTCCAGCAGTCGGTGTACATCGAGGACCGCCCCCTCCACATGTTGTACTGTGCAGCGGAGGAGAACTGTCTGTCTAAGTCTGCCGCTAGCGCTAACTGGCCCTACGGACACCGTCGTCTGCTGCGGTTCTCCTCTCAGATCCACAACATCGGACGGGCCGACTTCAGGCCCAAGGCTGGACGCCACTCCTGGGTCTGGCACGCCTGCCATGGGTAACTATGGCAACCTAATAATCTAGAGCAGTGGTTTCCAACCTGCGGTCCGCTGGGGTAATGCAGGTGGTCCGCTAATTACTTTTGATTAAAAAAAAAAATATATATATATATATATATATATATATATTCCAAACATAATAACAGTTGGGAGTATTTATGGTATAATAAGACATTTTACATTATCTTTACATTACCTTTAGCAATACATTCCTTTTGACAGTACATTACCTTTAACATTACCTTTAGCAATACATTCATTTTGACAGTACATTACCTTTAACATTACCTTTAGCAATACATTCATTTTGACAGTACATTACCTTTAACATTACCTTTAGCAATACATTACTTTTGACAGTACATTACCTTTAACATTACCTTTAGCAATACATTCCTTTTGACAGTACATTACCTTTAACATTACCTTTAGCAATACATTCATTTTGACAGTACATTACCTTTAACATTACTTTTAGCAATACATTCATTTTGACAGTACATTACCTTTAACATTACCTTTACATTACCTTTAGCAATACATTACTTTTGACAGTACATCACCTTTAACATTACATTATCTTTACATTACCTTTAGCAATACATTACCTTTGACAGTACCCAAGTGGTAAATATAAAGATCCAGTCCATTAAAAAAATTGGAGGCCCCTTACACTTCAGTGTTGTGATGCAAAGATTCTATCAAAATGCATAGCGCTTTTTACATGGACAATACATTGGAGATAATATAAGACAAGTACTGGAAACAATAGAACACTAGGAAATATCTGGGAAACCAGGCCTGGTATTCATAGCTGACTTTGAAAAGGTTTTTGATAAAGTACTACTGGAGTGTATATATAAATGCCTGGAATATTTCAATTTTGGAGAATTTCTTATGAAATGGGTTAAAGAATTATAATAACCCTAGGTGTAAAATAGTACATAATGGCTACTTCTCAGAAATTTTTTAACTGTCAAGAGGAGTAAAACAAGGTTGTCCACTATCGGCATATCTATTTATTATTGGCAAATGTTAGCTGTTAAAATCAGATCCTGTTAAAATCAGATCCAACAACAATATCAAGGGGTTAGAAATCCAGGGCTTAAAAACAAAGGTGTCATTGTACGCTGATGATTAATGTTTTCTTTTAAATCCACAACTTGAATCCCTCCACAGCCTCATAGAGGATCTAGATGCATTTTCTAACCTCTCTGGATTACAACCAAATTATGATAAATGTACTATATTACGTATTGGATCACTAAAAAATACAATGTATACATTACCATGTAGTTTACCAATAAAATGGTCTGATGGTGATGTGGATATACTCGGAATACATATCCCGAAAGAAAGAAATGTTCTCACTCCAATACATTTTAATAGAAAGTTAGCAACAATAGATAAGATCTTGCTACCATGGAAAGGTAAATACCTGTCTATTTGTGGAAAAATCACCCTGATTAACTCTTTAGTATTATCCCAGTTTACCTATTTGCTTATGGTCTTGCCTACGCCTGTTTTTTATATTATATGAGCAAAACATATTCCATTTTATTTGGAATGACAAGCCAAAAAAATTAAAAGGGCCTATTTATATAATGAATATGAATTTGGAGGACAGAAATGATTAAATATTAAAGCATTAGACCTATCACTAAAAGCTTCAGTCATACAAAAGTTATACTTAAATCCAAACTGGTTCTCTAGCAAATTAGTAAGATTGTCTCACCCAATGTTCAAGAATGGCCTTTTTCCCTTTATTCAGATTACAACCTCGCACTTTCGGTTATTTGAAAATTAAATAATCTCCCAAATATCGCTATTTTTAAAACAAGTCATAGAAAGTTGGTTGAAATGTCAGTTTAATCCACCAGAAAAGAACGAACAAATAATACAACAAATATTGTGGTTAAACTCAAATATACTAACTGATAAAAAAACATGATTTTTCTATAACAAATAAAATAAAAGGGAAAAAAGTATTTGATCCCACATTTTACATTTACATTTTTACATTTTAGTCATTTAGCAGACGCTCTTATCCAGAGCAACTTACAGTTAGTGAGTGCATAAATTTTTTATACTGGCCCCCTGTGGGAATCGAACCCATAACCCTGGCGTTGCAAATGCCATGCTCTAC
The DNA here is from genome assembly GCA_902810595.1 of Coregonus sp. 'balchen'. NCBI lineage: Eukaryota > Metazoa > Chordata > Actinopteri > Salmoniformes > Salmonidae > Coregonus > Coregonus sp. 'balchen'. The sequence continues at coordinate 1,520,282 of LR778277.1, forward strand.
CAACTGAGCTACATCCCTGCCAGCCATTCCCTCCCCTACCCTGGATGACGCTGGGCCAATTGTGCGCCGCCCCATGGGTCTCCCGGTCGCGGCCGGCTACGACAGAGCCTGGATTCCCTGCTGATTTTGTACGGTTGATGATCAGTCTATAATTTTAATGGTAGGTTTATTTGAACAGTGAGAGACAGAATAACAACAAAAAAATCCAGAAAAATGCATGTCAAAAATGTTATAAATTGATTTGCATTTTAATGAGGGAAGTAAGTAGGAGGAGGTCAGAGACCTGTCCGTGTGGTTCCAGGATAACAACCTCTCCCTCAACGTGACCAAGACAAAGGAGATGATCGTGGACTACAGGAAATAGAGGACCGAGCACGCCCCCCCATTAACATCGACGGGGCTGTAGTGGAACAGGTTGAGAGCTTCAAGTTCCTTGGTGTCCACATCACCAACAAACTATTACGGTCCAAACACACCAAGACAGTCGTGAAGAGGGCACGACAAAGCCTATTCTCCCTCAGGAGACTGAAAAGATTTGGCATGGGTCCTCAGATCCTCAAAAAGTTCTACAGCTGCACCATCGAGAGCATCCTGACCGGTTGCATCACCGCCTGGTATGGCAACTGCTCGGCCTCCGACCGCAAGGCACTACAGAGGGTAGTGCGTACGGCCCAGTACATCACTGGGGCCAAGCTTCCTGCCATCCAGGACCTCTATACCAGGCTGTCACTGTCAGAGGAAGGCCCTAAAAATTGTCAAAGATCCAGCCACCCTAGTCATAGACTGTTCTCTCTGCTACCGCACGGCAAGTGGTACCGGAGCGCCAAGTCTAGGTCCAAAAGGCTCCTTAACAGCTTCTATCCCCAAGCCATAAGACTCCTGAACAGCTAATCAAATGGCTACCCAGACTATTTACATTGACCCCCCCCTTTTTTTATACTGCTGCTACTCACTGCTATGTATATAGCCTTGTTATTGTTTTTTGTGTTTTCTTTAACTTTAGTTTATTTAGTAAATATTTTTACATATTTTCTTAACTCTATTTCTTGAACTGTATTGTTGGTTAAGGGTTTGTCAGTAAGCATTTCACGGTAAGGTCTACACCTGTTGTATTTGGCGCATGTGGTAAATACAATTTGATTTGATTAGATTTGGACTTTTGTCACTCCTGATGGTTTGTTTTCCTACCTTCGTCTTCCGTTCGAGTTACGTTTCAAAAGCTCATTCACATCGTGCTACGTGGTCTGGAAAATTCTGAGGCATATTTGGACAATGTGTTGGTATTTAGTACCACCTGGCCAGAACACCTTCAGAATTTTAGGAGTCTGTTCGAGCGCTTCTTAGCTGCCAACTTGGCAGTTAACCTGTCAACGAGTGAAATTGCCCAAATATCTCTGGAAGGTGGTGGGGTAAGGGAAAGTCCGACCGGTCCTGCTAAAGTGGAGGCCATCAATAACCTTCCGGTACCAGCTTCTCGCCAGGAACTGTGCCGATTCTTGGGAATGGCTGGCTACTACCAGGCTTTTTTCCAGAACTTTGCCCAGGTTGTTGAGCCACTTACAGATTTGACCAGTCTGAAAGTCGTTTTGCGTTGGAGCCCCGACTGTCAGGAGGCTTTTGAGAAGACAAAGACCCTTTTGGTGTTAGCTGCTCCGGATTTCTGTCGTCCATTTTCTTTGTATACCGATGCCAGCGATGTAGGAGCTGTGCTCTACAGAAAGACGATAACAACATTGAGTTCTCCTGTGGGGTACTTTTCAAAGAAATTGGCCTCATATCAGAAACACTACTCGGATATCGAGAAGGAGACACTCGCTTTGGTACTGGCTCTTCAGCACTTCAAGGTTTATTTACTGGGCGCTCATGGTGGGTGTCTTTTAGGTCCCAGTTGTTGTTGCTAGTCAACTTTCACTGGACCCCCCGATCACTGTCTTTCAGAACCCCTCCTAGAACTCCACCTGTTCGTTTTGGTTGTTAGTGACTCTTTGTTAGTTCCCCCTTCTGTTTGTGCGACAATTTTTGGTTTCTTGCTGGGGAACGTAACATGACTGATTTCATGTCAATGCTAATATGGCTAAAATTAGCTAGCTAGCTAACTATCAACTGTAACAATGTGTCTGAGACAGTAAGTGCTCATAATGTATTTATGTTTTCAATAAACATTGGAGATGAAATATAGCTTACATGTTGTCAACAATTTAAGCCAGCCGTGTGTTTTTTGCCCCATAGTTGCGCTCGCATCAGTTTTGTTGCTAAACAACCAACCCATCTATACGATCGCAGGTTGTAGACAATGCAGCTTTTAAAGGGATAGCGGTATGCTAGCGTACCTGTAGACTTCCAGTCATTGCGCTAATGCTAGTTAACATTGGCTTGTGAATCTACCTCTGACTTCCTTCATACTGCACGCGGAGACATAAAAATATTGACAGAATTTCGCACTATCCCTTTAAAGTACATTTACGATTGAGCTGACATTCACCATTTACTGTGAATGCAATCTCTGCAAACATTGCCTTTAAAAGCCACATTCTCTACAACACACGATTTGATTGAATCCCTGCCCAGGTCAGCACTCCGGACCTTGTAGGCAATGTTCCCTCTAATTATTTTCGGCACTGAACAAATTTCAGGTCTGCTGAGCGCAAACTTCTGGTGCGCGTTTACTGTGAACACTGTGGCTGTACCCGCTTTAAGTTACAGTTTTAACAGTGGCCAAGTAGGCTACTGTGGCTATTTGATCATAATGTAGGCCTACCAGAGTGGCCTACCGTCAAAAACAAAGGAGAAAATGCATCCCATAACATTTTAACATGGAAATAGCTGTTCTACCATTCAGCCTACAGTAGCAGCCAATGGGTGGTGTTCAGTGTAGCCCTACATTCCATGATATTTTATTTTTATTTTTATATGCAGGGCTTGACATGAACCTGTTTATTCACTAGTCCTTCAGACAAGGAGGTGACTGAAAATGTTGTGTTGTTTGATGCAAGAAACCACTTTACAAAATAAAATGCATTGTTATTCACATACCATTATTACTGAGAATCAGACAAATTAAGCTACCCTCTGCCTATTGGCTATTTAGCTTATTCAAGCCTGTCTCAAAATACAACACTGCCCCTTTAAGACAAAAACAAAGCTCTTTACCTGACTGGCTTTTCAAAGATGGCTAGAAAAGTACACGTGTTGTACTCTTGTAGGAAGCAATCACTCCCCTATTGTTGACTATAAATGATCTATAACTGAACTAATAACTCACTAACTAGCAAAGGATGTGAACAAAATGTGCACACGTGGCTACATGCAGCTCTCGCTCTGATCTCAAAACAAGCGCATCTACTCACGACCGCTCATGCTGTAAACACAGTCCTGTTGAAAGTAAATGGCACAGATCCATATTTGGCAATGGTCTATTTGCATATACAGTGGGGAAAAAAAGTATTTGGTCAGCCACCAATTGTGCAAGTTCTCCCACTTAAAAATATGAGAGAGGCCTGTAATTTTCATCATAGGTACACGTCAACTATGACAGACAAAATGAGAAAAAAAAATCCAGAAAATCACATTGTAGGATTTTTAATGAATTTATTTGCAAATGATGGTGGAAAATAAGTATTTGGTCAATAACAAAAGTTTTGTCAATCCTTTGTTATATACCCTTTGTTGGCAATGACACAGGTCAAACGTTTTCTGTAAGTCTTCACAAGGTTTTCACACACTGTTGCTGGTATTTTGGCCCATTCCTCCATGCAGATCTCCTCTAGAGCAGTGATGTTTTGGGGCTGTCGCTGGGCAACACGGACTTTCAACTCCCTCCAAAGATTTTCTATGGGGTTGAGATCTGGACATTGGCTAGGCCACTCCAGGACCTTGAAATGCTTCTTACGAAGCCACTCCTTCGTTGCCCGGGAGGTGTGTTTGGGATCATTGTCATGCTGAAAGACCCAGCCACGTTTCATCTTCAATGCCCTTGCTGATGGAAGGAGGTTTTCACTCAAAATCTCACGATACATGGCCCCATTCATCCTTTCCTTTACACGGATCAGTCGTCCTGGTCCCTTTGCAGAAAAACAGCCCCAAAGCATGATGTTTCCACCCCCATGCTTCACAGTAGGTATGGTGTTCTTTGGATGCAACTCAGCATTCTTTGTCCTCCAAACACGACGAGTTGAGTTTTTACCAAAAAGTTTTATTTTGGTTTCATCTGACCATATGACATTCTCCCAATCCTCTTCTGGATCATCCAAATGCACTCTAGCAAACTTCAGACGGGCCTGGACATGTACTGGCTTAAGCAGGGGGACACCTCTTGCACTGCAGGATTTGAGTCCCTGGCGGCGTAGTGTGTTACTGATGGTAGGCTTTGTTACTTTGGTCCCAGCTCTCTGCAGGTCATTCACAAGGTCCCCCCGTGTGGTTCTGGGATTTTTGCTCACCGTTCTTGTGATCATTTTGACCCCACGGGGTGAGATCTTGCGTGGAGCCCCAGATCGAGGGAGATTATCAGTGGTCTTGTATGTCTTCCATTTCCTAATAATTGCTCCCACAGTTGATTTCTTCAAACCAAGCTGCTTACCTATTGCAGATTCAGTCTTCCCAGCCTGGTGCAGGTCTACAATTTTGTTTCTGGTGTCCTTTGACAGCTCTTTGGTCTTGGCCATAGTGGAGTTTGGAGTGTGACTGTTTGAGGTTGTGGACAGGTGTCTTTTATACTGATAACAAGTTCAAACAGGTGCCATTAATACAGGTAACGAGTGGAGGACAGAGGAGCCTCTTAAAGAAGAAGTTACAGGTCTGTGAGAGCCAGAAATCTTGCTTGTTTGTAGGTGACCAAATACTTATTTTCCACCATCATTTGCAAATAAATTCATTAAAAATCCTACAATGTGATTTTCTGGATTTTTTTTTCTCAATTTGTCTGTCATAATTGACTTGTACCTATGATGAAAATTACAGGCCTCTCTCATCTTTTTAAGTGGGAGAAATTGCACAATTGGTGGCTGACTAAATACTTTTTTTCCCCACTGTAGGCCTACTGCAGCTCTAATTGGTTATACTGCACAGGTCTTTGTAGAGTACGGGCTGAGTCGTGCCTGTCAATGCGTGGTCCTCTGTAGCTCAGCTGGTAGAGCACGGCGCTTGTAACGCAAAGGTAGTGGGTTCGATCCCCGGGACCACCCATACACAAAAATGTATGCACGCATGACTGTAAGTCGCTTTGGATAAAAGCGTCTGCTAAATGGCATATTAAATTATTAAAATGCAATAGAATCCTACTCCGATGCGTTCTGCCTACAACAAAATCTCTTGCATAGTTAGTTTTTATTTCGGTATGTTGCATTGAAAGTGGTTAATATGGCGTTGATTCGATCACAGTTGCCACAGTAAAGGGAAACGTTGATAATGTTAACAGGGGAAACTCTAGAACAGTGGTCACCAACCTTTTCTGAGTCAAGATTCACTTTGAGTCAAAATGCAAGCCGAGATCTACCTCTCAGATTGACTTAAAAAACGTAAGTCTATGCAACATTAACTAATTAACAACAGTTCTGTAGCGATGAGGTTTGTGCAGTAGGCTATAGGGCCCAGTACATTATCACTACATATTGGCTTTGCTTGAATTGTCCTGCCAATGAATGCATTGTTGTTTGGGCCATTTTGAGGCTATATGATCACATCGGTAATAGATCCGTTGTTGTATTACTTGTGAGGCACAGCTGAGTGAGCATACATTTAAATAATTAGCTTGTTATTTTACAATTGTTAGAAATTGCGTAATTCAAATCTGGTATTGGAATAAGAATCAAGAGATCTTCAATCCAAGCTTAATTTATTATATGCAAAATGTATGTATGATAAGTATGAAGGTTCGTATATACGGGTCCGCTGAGATACCACGCAGGGCACTCAGAGAACTGATCCATTGTTCTAAGTTCTTCTTCAAATACTCTGACAGATAGTTCCCACCTCTTCTGTTGGCCAATCAGAGTAAAGGACTGAGTGTGGTTTAGACTTTACTCAGCCAATCCGTTGGTGCACGGGTTAGTCCCACCCCTCGGCACTCCATTTGTTGCACACTGTTGCCAGGCATAAGTTGCTATCATAATAACCTGCACCCAAAAGACACCATTCCACTGTACTCCATGTACCCACGTTCAAGGACGGTTTCACAGACAACAAAGAGAGAGTGTTCGTATCTGTGAGAAATACAAGTCTTATCTCATCCTAGCCCCAAACGTTCCCCACATGAATCACAGCCTGTTATGTGAAACAATTTATATCAGTACAGTTCAAACTAATGCATTCCTTCTAAGCTATTCATCACATACAGATCCAATTATGAGAAAAATAGAACCCAACACTGGGCTGATGGTGCCTGGGCTGATGGTGCCTGGGCTGATGGTGCCTGCATCTGATGGTCAGTCTCAGCGGAGGGAGAGAGCAGCAGACTGAGGGTCCGCCTCTCACCATCCCTCCTCTCTCCCTTTCCTCCACTGCCTCTCACCATCCCTCCTCTCTCCCTTTCCTCCACTGCCTCTCAACATCCCTCCTCTCTCCCTTTCCTCCACTGACACTGACCAAAAAGGGACACCGTCCTCCAGCTGATGGCAAAACTCGAGTCGCACCACATTATTTCTGCCTCGTGCACAAATTCATGTTGTTACTTCTATGAACAGAGAAAGTGAAATATTCCTCGATATTAAAAAAGACCCGCTAATAATAACAACACAAGCAAATGGAAAGTGGAAATAGGAAGAACGCGCATTTTATGGCTTATAAAAGTGTTGAATACAAAGTGTTGACAGTGCTGAGTAAGGACTTAAATATGAACTCATTCATAAAAACAACATCTCTTTGCTGTATTCGTTGACAGTCTCTCTCTAGTCACGGTTTTAAACGTTTTTAAATCTCACAGTATCAACTTCGCTGTAGCTTTATTTTACGCCTGCTACGTTACTGCGGACACGGTCATCTGAGCCATCCGACTGGCCAGCGGTGGACTTACAGTGCGCTTGATTTGCTCTCTGGGCCCGTCGGGAAGGCAGAGTTTGTACCTTCAGACACATGAAATGGTTCAAAATAGCAACAGTTCTCCTACCCGGCGCGCAGGGCAGCTGAATCGGGTGCACCTAGCGCCAACAGCCTGAGACTAATAAATACAAATAGGAACACAAGGCTTTATCGTTGGGTTTTTTACAGAAACGTTTGGCGATGGACTAGGAATGCCTTGGAGATGGACCGGTTGGTTGGTGACCACTGGTCTAGAAAGTTGGGTGAAGCTCAATCTCGTGCTTCTCTCTGTGGGCTGGTATTTCTGGTGCTTCTCTCTGTGGGCTGATATTTCTGGTGCTTCTCTCTGTGGGCTGATATTTCTGAGCGACAGTCTCGGGGCTACTACGTATGCACGCACGCACGCAGCTTAGAGAGAACATTGCTGGTAGGGTAAGATTTGAATACCCCTGGCCTATACTCTCAGATCTGAGGTTCAACTGTTTTCTTTTCCCTACGCAGCCACTACCACAGCATGGATATCTTCACCCACTATGACCTGCTGTCGTCCAACGGGACCAAGGTGGCTGAGGGACACAAGGCTTCCTTCTGTCTGGAGGACACAGAGTGTCACGAAGGTGAGTCTGGGAGGCAAACTAATCAGAACAGAATCTACTGGAGGTCCAGCCAATCAGAGTAGACTATTGGAGGTCCAGCCAATCAAAACAGCCTTAACAGGAGGGCCAGCCAATCAAAACATACTCTACTAGAGGGCCAGCCAATCAAACATAGTCTTTATTTGGGTGTTAAGATCAGGGATATCTTATCCAACATTCAAGGTGGAACATTCTGTATCTGGTTTTGGAGGATGTGTAATTATTGGTGTTAGAAGTCCAGTTGGTGTAATTTGTGTTCTCCAGGTATCTCTAAGAGGTATGAGTGTATCTGTGTTCTCCAGGTATCTCTAAGAGGTATGAGTGTATCTGTGTTTTCCAGGTATCTCTAAGAGGTATGAGTGTATCTGTGTTTTCCAGGTATCTCTAAGAGGTATGAGTGTATCTGTGTGTTTCCAGGTATCTCTAAGAGGTATGAGTGTATCTGTGTTCTCCAGGTATCTCTAATAGGTATGAGTGTATCTGTGTGTTCTCCAGGTATCTCTAATAGGTATGAGTGTATCTGTGTTCTCCAGGTATCTCTAAGAGGTATGAGTGTATCTGTGTTTTCCAGGTATCTCTAAGAGGTATGAGTGTATCTGTGTTTTCCAGGTATCTCTAAGAGGTATGAGTGTATCTGTGTTTTCCAGGTATCTCTAAGAGGTATGAGTGTATCTGTGTGTTTCCAGGTATCTCTAAGAGGTATGAGTGTATCTGTGTTCTCCAGGTATCTCTAATAGGTATGAGTGTATCTGTGTGTTCTCCAGGTATCTCTAATAGGTATGAGTGTATCTGTGTTCTCCAGGTATCTCTAAGAGGTATGAGTGTATCTGTGTTCTCCAGGTATCTCTAAGAGGTATGAGTGTATCTGTGTTCTCCAGGTATCTCTAAGAGGTATGAGTGTATCTGTGTTCTCCAGGTATCTCTAAGAGGTATGAGTGTATCTGTGTTTTCCAGGTATCTCTAAGAGGTATGAGTGTATCTGTGTTCTCCAGGTATCTCTAAGAGGTATGAGTGTATCTGTGTTCTCCAGGTATCTCTAAGAGGTATGAGTGTATCTGTGTTCTCCAGGTATCTCTAAGAGGTATGAGTGTATCTGTGTTCTCCAGGTATCTCTAAGAGGTATGAGTGTATCTGTGTTCTCCAGGTATCTCTAAGAGGTATGAGTGTATCTGTGTTTTCCAGGTATCTCTAAGAGGTATGAGTGTATCTGTGTTCTCCAGGTATCTCTAAGAGGTATGAGTGTATCTGTGTTCTCCAGGTATCTCTAAGAGGTATGAGTGTGCTAACTTTGGAGAGCAGGGCATCACCGTGGGGTGTTGGGACCTGTATCGCCATGACATCGACTGCCAGTGGATCGACATCACCGACATCAAACCAGGAAACTACATCTTACAGGTGAACAACCTTGTCTTCTGTTGCTGTTAAAACATCCTAGGGAGGCCCTGAATCAGACTAAACTTCCAAAACATGAAACTGCGTGAGGTTATAAATATTGCAAACTACACATTTGAGTGTGCTGCCAATATTCTGTCCGCATTTAATTGGACCCTTTGAAAACTCACTGAGTCCCTGGAGGGAGCGCAAGACTAAGTGCAGACTACGGAGTGACAGAATTACAGGAACGTGATGATGTGAACTCCATATTATTTACTTATTCTGTTTGATGTTCCATCATTTCAGATTGTGATCAATCCAAACTTTGAAGTGGCAGAGAGCGACTTCACCAACAACGCCATGAAATGCAACTGCAAATACGACGGCCACCGGATTTGGCTTCACAACTGCCATATGGGTGAGCAGCTGCACCTCTAGATTTGTCATTTGAAAGATAGTCCATGGAAAACTGACCTAGAGTGGGTGTTAAAGGGCAGCCTGTTTCCTATATAGTGCACTACGTTTTGTCTAGTGCTATAGGGTGCCATTTCAGGCATATCTCTAGTTCAATGTTTCCCAAACCTCCCCCCCCCCAGCCAGACCTCTCCTCCAGTACCCCCCAGCCAGTCCAGACCTCTCCTCCAGTACCCCCCAGCCAGTCCAAACCTCTCCTCCAGTACCCCCCAGCCAGTCCAGACCTCTCCTCCAGTAACCCCAGCCAGTCCTCTCCTCCAGTACCCCCCAGCCTGTCCAAACCTCTCCTCCAGTACCCCCCAGCCAGACCTCTCCTCCAATACCCCCCAGCCAGTCCAGTCCTCTCCTCCAATACCCCCCAGCCAGTCCAGTCCTCTCCTCCAGTACCCCCCAGCCAGTCCAGTCCTCTCCTCCAGTACCCCCAGCCAGTCCCAGTCCTCTCCTCCAGTACCCCCAGCCAGTCCAGTCCTCTCCTCCAGTACCCCCCAGCCAGTCCAGTCCTCTCCTCCAGTACCCCAGCCAGTCCAGTCCTCTCCTCCAGTACCCCAGCCAGACCTCTCCTCCAGTACCCCCCAGCCAGTCCTCTCCTCCAGTACCCCCAGCCAGTCCAGACCTCTCCTCCAGGACCCCCCACCAGCCAGACCTCTCCTCCAGGACCCCCCCAGCCAGCTCCTCCAGTACCCCCCAGCCAGTCCAAACCTCTCCTCCAGGTCCCCCCAGCCAGTCCACTTATTTAATCTATTCCAGAACTAGCACCGCTGATTCAAATGGTCACCGAATCATCAAGCCCCTCATTAGTTAAATCAGCTAGTTCCACATACGTGGACTGGCTGGGGGGAACTCGAGAGGTTTGGGAAACAATGCCCTAGTTTGTTCCAGACTCTTCCATTGGTTTCTGTCTCTGACTGTTGTGTTCTGTTGTGTCATTGCCCCTACAGGTGATGCCTTCAGTGAGGAGGCAGAGAGGAGGTTTGAGAAATACCCAGGGCAGTTCAACAATCAGATCTCATCATCCGCCTAGCAACACACCAATCTGTTCCAGACCCATGTACAAACCAAAGAGAGGGGCGGATGTGTCTCACCATGTTCAACAATGGGACAACCAATCACCCTTTATCACCTAGCTACCTATCAGAACCCCCTGTTCATCATCACATCACAAAGCAACCAACCAATCACAACCAACATCACAAAATCACAAGCCTAAATCCCAAACAAAATTCCACAAGGCAGCAGTCCAGATCTTAACTGAAGGACCCATGCTAAAGTCAAGTTATATTGTGAATGTGTTGGTGTATGTCTGAGTTGCTGTTGTTGTTGTTGTTGTTGTTGTTGTTATTATTATTATTATTATATTATACTGGAATACTCAGTGCTTTGTTTTGAAAACAAACTTATTTTAGATTCTTTGTTCAAATGTGAGTATATTATGTTAGATTGCGTGACAGAAGAACAAGTCATAGGATTTCATACAACTAGTCTTAATGTCTGATTTATTGATGTGCAAGCTTTTCATGAATGTTTGAATGAAGTTATGAATGAAATGTTAGTTTTATTGTCTAGTTTTGAAAGGTGCTCCAGGAGAAGACCTAATTCTTCTAAAAGCCTTCTTCAGTCAGAGAACCATCCTACTGCATCTCCATCGTAGACTTCGATAGACAACTCTAGTGCCCTAAAAGCCTTCTTCAGTCAGAGAACCATCCTACTGCATCTCCATCGTAGACTTCGATAGACAACTCTAGTGCCCTAACAGCCTTCTTCAGTCAGAGAACCATCCTACTGCATCTCCAGCGTAGACTTTCGATAGACAACTCTTAGACTCTAGGGCCTAGGCCCTAAAGCCTTCTTCAGTCAGAGAACCATCCTACTGCATCTCCATCGTAGACTTCGATAGACAACTCTAGTGCCCTAACAGCTTCTTCAGTCAGAGAACCATCCTACTGCATTCTCCATCGTAGACTTGATAGACAACTCTAGTGCCTAAAAGCCTTCTTCAGTCAGAGAACCATCCTACTGCATCTCCATCGTAGACTTCGATAGACAACTCTAGTGCCCTAAAAGCCTTCTTCAGTCAGAGAACCATCCTACTGCATCTCCATCGTAGACTTCGATAGACAACTCTAGTGCCCTAAAAGCCTTCTTCAGTCAGAGAACCATCCTACTGCATCTCCATCGTAGACTTCGATAGACAACTCTAGTGCCCTAAAAGCCTTCTTCAGTCAGAGAACCATCCTACTGCATCTCCATCGTAGACTTCGATAGACAACTCTAGTGCCCTAAAAGCCTTCTTCAGTCATGAGAACCATCCAATGCATCTCCATAGAACCATCCTACTGCATCTCCATCGGAGACTTCGATAGACAACTCTAGTGCCCTAAAAGCCTTCTTCAGTCAGAGAACCATCCTACTGCATCTCCATCGTAGACTTCGATAGACAACTCTAGTGCCCTAAAAGCCTTCTTCAGTCAGAGAACCATCCTACTGCATCTCCATCGGAGACTTCGATAGACAACTCTAGTGCCCTAAAAGCCTTCTTCAGTCAGAGAACCATCCTACTGCATCTCCATCGGAGACTTCGATAGACAACTCTAGTGCCCTAAAAGCCTTCTTCAGTCAGAGAACCATCCTACTGCATCTCCATCGGAGACTTCGATAGACAACTCTAGTGCCCTAAAAGCCTTCTTCAGTCAGAGAACCATCCTACTGCATCTCCATCGTAGACTTCGATAGACAACTCTAGTGCCCTAACAGCCTTCTTCAGTCAGAGAAACATCCTACTGCATCTCCATCGTAGACTTCGATAGACAACTCTAGTGCCCTAAAAGCCTTCTTCAGTCAGAGAACCATCCTACTGCATCTCCATCGGAGACTTCGATAGACAACTCTAGTGCCCTAAAAGCCTACTTTAGCACGCCATTGAGGACTTTCACCATTTTTAAGTAGTCGACTGGTTGGGACTTCCTATTGGTTAAGGAAAGATCACATGATTCCATCCGGGTCATCAGGAGGGATCAGCCGATGAATTATACTCCTGAGCAAACATTCCATAACTGCAGGTGTCAGTAAGTCACCAACCTTGGCTTTATACCTGTTCAGACCTGTTCAGTCTCCAGGTGGCAGTACCTGTTCAGTCTCCAGGTGGCAGTACCTGTTCAGTCTCCAGGTGGCAGTACCTGTTCATTATCCAGGGCCCCCCTGTGTTTGTTAACCAACTCATTAGAAGTAGTAGAGGAAGACGTTGACTACTTTAAAATAGAGAAAGCCCATGCTGTCACAGAAGCCATTATGGCACAAAGGTAAAGGAAGCCTCTGTGATCTCCACGCAGTTCTACTACCAGATCATACGTGAACATCTGTGTAGATGGAATATCTAAAATGATTAGCGTTTTAATTCTCAAGTGTTAAACCATCCATCCCTAGTCCAGTTTGTCATTCAGCCTGATTATGCCATGTTTTAAAACACAGTGCTCATCTAATGGTCTTACTCTTTATGATTTGAGGCTGTTCTGGATCTCCTATGAGGATATGGTTTGGATCTCGATGACGGATATGGTTTTGGATTGAGGCTGTTCTGGATCTCCTATGATGGATATGGGTTTGGATTTGAGGCTGTTCTGGATCTCTCCATTGAGGATATGGTTTGGATCTCCGATGCGGATATGGTCTGGTATCTCCTATGAGGATATGGTTTGGATCTCCTATGAGGACATGGTTTTGGATCTCCTATGAGGACATGGTCTGGATCTCCTATGAGGACATGGTTTGGATTTGAGGCTGTTTTGGATCTCCTATGAGGACATGGTTTGGATTTGAGGCTGTTTTGGATCTCCTATGAGGATATGGTTTGGATCTCCTATGAGGACATGGTCTGGATCTCCTATGAGGACATGGTCTGGATCTCCTATGAGGATATGGTTTGGATCTCCTATGAGGATATGGTCTGGATCTCCTATGAGGATATGGTTTGGATCTCCTATGAGGATATGGTCTGGATCTCCTATGAGGATATGGTCTGGATCTCCTATGAGGACATGGTTTGGATCTCCTATGAGGATATAGTTTGGATTTGCTTGTACACAAAGGGGCCGATTCCGACTTAGGAATTTACACCTTCCTACGCTGGCCTTTCCTACGCACTTCTCAGTATTTGGTATTCAGACTTCGCTTATTCAGTCACATAATGCACTCTGCAGGTGTGGCTACCGTGCGCTCTGAATAAATTTCATTCAACCACTGAAAATCCCCCCCCACTTGCTGGCCAACAGATTTTCTCATTTCTCATCTTGTTTTTATTCAAAGGGGTTTTCAGTACATTTATCTTAAGCCATCCCTTTAAATACGGTGTACCTTTTAGTTAGAATGTTGTTGACAGGTGGTGGAATTATGATGGAATGAAGTCAAGGTCAGAATACAGCATATCTGTAGACACACCTCCATCACAACTTAATTTCTTAGATCTCCAACCCGACTGAATAGCATGCTATTCTCATGCTTAAATTCAAGGTCAGAATATGCAGAGAGCGCATTCACCAGAAAGTGAATAATATTTCATGCCCAATGTTTCCAGGTGCTAAGGGATTATTATGCCAGACTGAGATGAGGGATATTCATTAGTCTATTACAGATTAAACAACTGACTGACTGACTGTGTTGTGTGTCTGTATACCTTTGGATACTTTACCTTCAAAACAACCCAGGAACCTAATACATTACCTTCAAAACAACACAGGAACCTAATACATTACCTTCAAAACAACACAGGAACCTAATACAGTACCTTTAAAACAAAGCAGGAACCTAATACATTACCTTTAAAACAACACACAAATCTAATACAGTACCTTTAAAACACACAAACCTAATACATTACATTTAAAACAACACAGGAACCTAATACATTACCTTTAAAACACACAAACATAATACATTACATTTAAAACAACACAGGAACCTAATACATGACCTTTAAAACAACACAGGAACCTAATACGTTACCTTTAAAACACAGGAACCTAATACATTAACTTTAAAACACAGGAACCTAATATATTACATTTAAAACAACACAGGAACCTAATACATTACCTTTAAAACACACAAACCTAATACATGACCTTTAAAACAACACAGGAACCTAATACTTTACCTTTAAAACAACACAGGAACCTAATACGTTACCTTTAAAACAACACAGGAACCTAATACATGACCTTTAAAACATCACAATAATCTAATACATTACCTTTAAAACAACACAGGAACCTAATACATTACCTTTAAAACAACACAGGAACCTAATACATTACCTTGAAAACACAGGAACCTAATACATTACCTTTAAAACACACAAACCTAATACATTACATTTAAAACAACACAGGAACCTAATACATTACCTTGAAAACACAGGAACCTATCACATAACCTTTAAAACAATACAGGAACCTAATACATTACCTTTAAAACAACACAGTATTACAACTCAACCTGAACCAGTCTTTAAGTCATGGACAGGAAGCAGAAAGGCAGATAAAACAGAAAGGTGCTACCTACTACCTGCATTACCAAATAAACCAACCAGTCAAGAACCATAAAATGTGTGTTGATGTACTGTAATTTCTCGTGGATAGACTACGTAACATAAGAGAGATGTTCTGTTCTCGTGGATAGACTATGTAACATAAGAGAGATGTTCTGTTCTCGTGGATAGACTACGTAACATAAGAGAGATGTTCTGTTCTCGTGGATAGACTATGTAACATAAGAGAGATGTTCTGTTCTCGTGGATAGACTACGTAACATAAGAGAGATGTTCTGTTCTGTTCTGCCAAGATTAGTAGAACTGTATCTGACTTTAAAACTTGGAAACGTTAACATTTATTGTAAAGTCAGCGTAAAAAGCTTGAGCACACAACTGATACAGTATATTATAGTGAAAAGCCTTACAACCTTGGCCGGGATTTAAAGGCAATGTTATCGAGTTCGGGGAGAACGCATTAAAAGGTCAACATTTCAGATGTCGGCTCAATCAGAAAGAAATGACCTAGAGTCTAAGCCGCATTTGAATAACACATTCATACATGGAAAAACAGATAGTCAAAAAAATACGGTTTGTTTTTAAGTTTCTGTCCTGTACAGTGCATTGGGAAAGTATTCAGACCCCTTGACTTGTTCCACATTCTGCTACATTACAGCCTTATTCTAAAATGGATTAAATAAATATAAATCCTCATTAATCTACACACAATACCCCATAATGACAATACCCCATAATGACAATACCCCATAATGACCCAATACCCCATAATGACCCAATACCCCATAATGACCCAACACCCCATAATGACCCAATACCCCATAATGACCCAATACCCCATAATGACAATACCCCATAATGACCCAACACCCCATAATGACCCAATACCCCATAATGACCCAATACCCCATAATGACCCAATACCCCATAATGACCCAATACCCCATAATGACAATACCCCATAATGACCCAACACCCCATAATGACCCAATAACCCATAATGACAATACCCCATAATGACCCAATACCCTATAATGACCCAATACCCTATAATGACCCAATACCCCATAATGACAATACCCCATAATGACCCAATACCCCATAATGACCCAATACCCCATAATGACAATACCCCAACACCCCATAATGACAATACCCCATAATGACCCAATACCCTATAATGACCCAATACCCCATAATGACCCAATACCCCATAATGACCCAATACCCCATAATGACCCAATACCCCATAATGACAATACCCCATAATGACAATACCCCATAATGACCCAATACCCCATAATGACCCAATACCCCATAATGACCCAACACCCCATAATGACCCAACACCCCATAATGACCCAATACCCCATAATGACCCAATACCCCATAATGACAATACCCCATAATGACCCAACACCCCATAATGACCCAATACCCCAATACCCCATAATGACCCAATACCCCATAATGACCCAATACCCCATAATGACCCAATACCCTATAATGACCCAATACCCCATAATGACCCAATACCGATAATGACCCAATACCCCATAATGACAATACACCATAATGACCCAATACCCCATAATGACCCAATACCCTATAATGACCCAATACCCCATAATGACCCAATACCCCATAATGACCCAATACCCCATAATGACAATACCCCATAATGACCCAACACCCCATAATGACCCAACACCCTATAATGACCCAATACCCCATAATGACCCAATACCCCATAATGACCCAATACCCCATAATGACCCAATACCCCATAATGACCCAATACCCCATAATGACAATACCCCATAATGACAATACCCCATAATGACACAATACACCATAATGACCCAATACCCCATAATGACCCAATACCCCATAATGACCCAATACCCCATAATGACCCAATACCCCATAATGACCCAACACCCCATAATGCCAATACCCCACAATGACCCAATACCCCATAATGACCCAATACCCCATAATGACCCAATACCCCATAATGACCCAATACCCCATAATGACCCAACACCCCATAATGACCCAACACCCCATAATGACCCAACACCCCATAATGACCCAATACCCCATAATGACAATACCCCATAATGACCCAATACCCCATAATGACCCAATACCCCATAATGACCCAATACCCCATAATGACCCAATACCCCATAATGACAACCCAATACCCCATAATGACCCAATACCCATAATGACCAATACCCCATAATGACCCAATACCCCATAACTGACCCAATCCCCATAATGACCCAATACCCCATAATGACCCAATACCCCATAATGACCCAGACCCCATAATGACCAATACCCCCATAATGACCCATACCCCATAATGACCCAATACCCAATCACCCATAATGACCCAATACCCCATAATGACCCATAACCCCATATGACCACATACCACCATAATGACCCAATACCCCATAATGACCCAATACCCCTAATGACCCAATACCCCATAATGACCCAATACCCCATAATGACCCAATACCCCATAATGACAATACCCCATAATGACAATACCCCATAATGACAATACCCCATAATGACAAAGTGAAAACAGGTTAATAAAATTAAAGAAGAAATACCTTATTTACATAAGTATTCAGACCCTTCGATATCAGACTCCACATTGAGCTCAGGTGCTTCCTGTTTCCATTGATCATCCTTGAGATGTTTCTACATCTTAATTGGAGTCCACCTGGGGTAAATTAAATTGATTGGACATGATTTGGAAAGGCACACACCTGTCTATATTTTATTATTATTATTATTATTATTATTATTATTTTTTAAATCTTTTTTATTTAATGTTTTTTTTTTTAAATGTTTTTTAATTATTTTTTTGTCATTTAGCAGACGCTCTTATCCAGAGCGACTTACATGAGCAATTAGGGTTAAGTGCCTTGCTCAAGGGCACATCGACAGATTTTTCACCTAGTCGGCTCTGGGATTAGAACCAGCGACCTTTCGGTTACTGGCACAACGCTCTTAACCACTAAGCTCCTGCCGCCCCAGGTCTCACAGTTGACAGTGCATGTCAGAGCAAAAACCAAGCCATGATGTCAAAGGAATTTTCTGAAGAGCTCCGAGATAGGATTGTGTCGAGGCACAGATCTGGGGAAGGGTACCAAAACATTTCTGCAGTATTGAAGGTCCCCAAGAACACAGTGGCCTCCATCATTCTTAAATGGAAGAAGTTTGGAAGGACTAAGACTCTTCCTAGAGCTGGCCGCCCGACCAAACTGAGCAATCTGGGGAGAAGGGCCTTGGTCAGGGAGATGACCAAGAACCCAATGGTCACTGACAGAGCTCCAGAGTTCCTCTGTGGAGATAGGAGAACCTTCCAGAAGGACAACCATTTCTGTAGCACTCCACCAATCAGGCCTTTATGATAGAGTGGCCATACGGAAGCCACTCCTCAGTAAAAGACACATGACAGCCCGCTTGGTGTTTGCTAAAATGCACCTAAAGACTCTCAGACCATGAGAAACAAGATTCTCTGGTCTGATGAAACCAAGATTGAACTCTTTGGCCTGAATGCCAAGTGTCACGTCTGGAGGAAACCTGGCACCATCCCTACGGTGAAGCATGGTGGTGGCAGCATCATGCTGTGGGGATATTTTTCAGCGGCAGGGACTGGGAGACTAGTCAGGATCAAGGGAAAGATGAACGGAGCAAAGTACAGAGAGATCCTTGATGAAAACCTGCTCCAGAGCGCTCAGGAC
This sequence comes from Coregonus sp. 'balchen', assembly GCA_902810595.1. NCBI lineage: Eukaryota > Metazoa > Chordata > Actinopteri > Salmoniformes > Salmonidae > Coregonus > Coregonus sp. 'balchen'. Next base: position 1,539,088 of record LR778277.1, read on the forward strand.
CTCAGACTGGGGCGAAGGTTCACCTTCCAACATGACAACGACCCTAAGCACACAGCCAAGACAACACAGGAGTGGCTTTGGAACAAGTCTCTGAATGTCCTTGAGTGGCCCAGCCAGAGCCTGGACTTGAACCCGATCTAACATCTCTGGAGAGACCTGAAAAGCTGTGCAACGACGCTCCCCATCCAACCTGATCTGCAGATAAGAATGGGAGAAACTCCCCAAATACAGATGTGCCAAGCTTGTAGCGTCATACCCAAGAAGACTGGAGGCTGTAATCGCTGCCAAAGGTGTGGTCAAGATTCGGGGGACAAAGAGGTTAGGGCCTCAGGGGGGGTTAGGGTTAGAGTAGTTTCAGACAACAGCCCTTCAAAAGGAAAGGTCTATACTGTACACTAGGCTGGGGATAGCAATAACACCTATACATGTATATTTAGAAACACACCAAAATCTATAAAAGAAACATGATGAATCAGAAGTGTTTCAAAAGAGGAAATATAGGGGACGGGGAATATAGGGGACGGGGAATAAAGGGGACGGGGAATATAGGGGACGGGGAATATAGGGGACGGGGAATAAGCTCAAATCTCTAAGAGAGGGGAGAGGGGAGAAAACAATAGATATAGATATATAGATATAGATCTTCACTTAAATTATAAGGAATTATTTCCATCACACAATTTCTACAAAATCCACACAAAAGTAATCAAATTGAAAAAGAATTCAACAAGAATCCAGCCCATACAAAAAGATAATGATGACCAGTAGTCTCCCGAGTGGCCCAGCGGTCTAAGGCACTGCATCTCAGTGCTAGAGGCGTCACTACAGACCGAGTGGCCCAGCGGTCTAAGACACTGCATCTCAGTGCTTGAGGCGTCACTACAGACCGAGTGGCACAGCGGTCTAAGGCACTGCATCTCAGTGCTAGAGGCGTCACTACAGACCGAGTGGCCCAGCGGTCTAAGACACTGCATCTCAGTGCTAGAGGCGTCACTACAGACCGAGTGGCCCAGCGGTCTAAGACACTGCATCTCAGTGCTAGAGGCGTCACTACAGACCGAGTGGAGCAGCGGTCTAAGGCACTGCATCTCAGTGCTAGAGGCGTCACTACAGACCGAGTGGCCCAGCGGTCTAAGACACTGCATCTCAGTGCTAGAGGCGTCACTACAGACCGAGTGGCCCAGCGGTCTAAGACACTGCATCTCAGTGCTTGAGGCGTCACTACAGACCGAGTGGCCCAGCGGTCTAAGGCACAGCATCTCAGTGCTTGAGGCGTCACTACAGACCGAGTGGCCCAGCGGTCTAAGGCAACTGCATCTCAGTGCTTGAGGCGTCACTACAGACCGAGTGGCCCAGCGGTCTAAGGCACTGCATCTCAGTGCTAGAGGCGTCACTACAGACCGAGTGGCCCAGCGGTCTAAGACACTGCATCTCAGTGCTTGAGGCGTCACTACAGACCGAGTGGCCCAGCGGTCTAAGGCACAGCATCTCAGTGCTTGAGGTGTCACTACAGACCGAGTGGCCCAGCGGTCTAAGGCACTGCATCTCAGTGCTTGAGGCGTCACTACAGACCGAGTGGCCCAGCGGTCTAAGGCACTGCATCTCAGTGCTAGAGGCGTCACTACGACCGAGTGGCCCCAGCGGTCTAAGACACTGCATCTCAGTGCTTGAGGCGTCACTACAGACCGAGTGGCCCAGCGGTCTAAGGCACAGCATCTCAGTGCTTGAGGCGTCACTACAGACCGAGTGGCCCAGCGGTCTAAGACACTGCATCTCAGTGCTTGAGGCGTCACTACAGACCGAGTGGCCCAGCGGTCTAAGGCACAGCATCTCAGTGCTTGAGGCGTCACTACAGACCGAGTGGCGCAGCGGTCTAAGACACTGCATCTCAGTGCTTGAGGCGTCACTACAGACCCCCCTGGTTTGATTCCAGGCTGTATCACAACCGGCCGTGATTGGGAGTCCCATAGGGCGGCGCACAATTGGCCCAGCGTCGTCCGGGTTTGGCCGGTGTAGGCCGTCATTGTAAATAAGAATTTGTTCTTAACTGACTTGCCTAGTTAAATAAAGGTTAAAGAAAAATCTGTAGCTTGACCTCTATATTTATTCAGAAATCCCAGTGGAGACGCCAACTGTCTAAAACAGACACCAGATGGAGACAAATTGCTGGGTGGCTTAGTATTTATCATTAAGGTCTAGGGCGGGGATACTCTTACCCTACGAGGTCCAGAGCCTGCTGGTTCTCTGTTCTACCTGATAATTAATTGCACACACCTGGTGTCTCAGGTCTAAATCAGTGCCTGATTAAAGGGGAACAATGAAAAAGTGTAGTGGAACTGGCTTGGAGGTCCAGAGTTCAGTTTGAGGAGCCTAGAGGATCAATGGTTCCTAGTGTTCTAGTCCATTGTTGCTCAGCCCTCAGCCTTTGAGTTTTCCCACCACCCCATATTGGTCTCCAGGCCAACAATTCTAAGGTTCTCCACTGTAAGAGCCCTGAGGGGGGGGGCAATGCAACACAGTGGATCTATCACCCTTCTGAATGTAGTATAGATGTTGTTTCGGTCTGCATTCTAGTGAAATTTGTGTCTCTCCATGTATTACAAACAAGGCACTCGATCGCATAAACCACATTTCCAGTATCCAGTTGGACGTTATGCCTGATTGGGGCCCCCAAGCCCGAATGCCTATTGGACAGAACTTGTGTTTGGGGTAATGTGTTTATTCTGTACCAGTTTCTTCTTAGTCAGGCTTGAATGGACTAGAATGTTCTTCATGTTCATATTTCTCCTGTAGGCTGAGATTACCCCCCCAAACAATCCACAGCCTCACAATCATTCTGACCCTGTTGAAAATGAGATTTAAGTTGAACCCCACCAGAGTGGGTTAGGGTAGGCAGGTTAAGGTTACTGGTGGGTTAGGGGTAGGTAGGTTACTGTAAATAGACCAGGGTTAGGGTTACAGTAAATAGACCAGGGTTAGGGTTACTGTAAATAGACCAGGGTTAGGGTTACTGTAAATAGACCAGGGTTAGGGTTACTGTAAATAGACCAGGGTTAGGGTTACAGTAAATAGACCAGGGTTAGGGGTTACTGTAATAGACCAGGGTTAGGGTTACTGTAAATAGACCAGGGTTAGGGTTACTGTAAATAGACCAGGGTTAGGGTTACTGTAAATAGACCAGGGTTAGGGTTACTGTAAATAGACCAGGGTTAGGGTTACAGTAAATAGACCAGGGTTAGGGTTACTGTAAATAGACCAGGGTTAGGGTTACTGTAAATAGACCAGGGTTAGGGTTACAGTAAATAGACCAGGGTTAGGGTTACAGTAAATAGACAAGGGTTAGGGTTACAGTAAATAGACCAGGGTTAGGGTTACAGTAAATAGACCAGGGTTAGGGTTACTGTAATAGACCAGGGTTAGGGTTACTGTAATAGCCCAGGTTAGGGTTCCTGTAATTTAGACCCGGGGTTTTAGGGTTACTTGTAATAGACAGGTTAGGGTTTACTGTAATTAGACCAGGTTAGGGTTAAAAAGTAAATAGACCAGGGTTAGGGTTCTGTAAATAAAACCCAGGTTTAAAGGTACTGAATAAACCAGGGTTAGGGTTTTACAAAAATGCCGGGGTAGGGTTACTGTAAATAGACCAGGGTTAAGGGTTAAAAGAAAATAACCCAGGGTTAGGTTACTGAAAATAAAACCAGGTTTAGGGTTACAGTAAATAGACCAGGTTAGGGTTACTGTAAATAGACCAGGTTGGGGGTTACTGTAAATAACCAGGGTGGGGTTTACATAAATAGACCAGGGTTAGGGTTACTGTAAATAAAACCGGGGTTAGGGTTCACAGTAAAAACCCAGGTAGGGTACAGTAAATAGACCGGGTTAGGGTTACTGAAAATAACCCCGGGTTAGGGTGACTGTAAATGACCAGGTTAGGGTTAAACAGTAAAATAGACCAGGTTGGGGTTTTACTGAAATAGCCGGGTTGGGTTACTGAAAAATAACCGGGTTGGGGGTTACTGTAAATAGACCAGGGTTAGGGTTACTAATAGACCAGGTTAGGTTACTGTAATAGGCCAGGGTTTAGGTTTACTGAATGACCAGGTACTCACGTTGATGGTTTGCATCTGTCTGGATATAGTCCATCTTGGGTTTGGACAGACCCAGCTCCTTGCTGCCCCGCTGGACTGATGAGACAATGACCCAACTCCCTCCAGCTGTATAAGGGCTATTTTACAAAGAAGGAGAGTGATGGAGTGTCCCAAATCAATACCTGGCATCCACCAATCCCCCACCTCAACCCCAATTGAGATGGTTTGGGATAGTTGGACGGCAGAGTGAAGGAAAAGCAGCCAACAAGTGCTCAGCATTTTGGGGGAAACCCTCCTTCAAGACTGTTGGAAAAACGTTCCAGGTGAAGCTGGTTGAGAGAATGCCAAGAGTGTGCAAAGCTGTCATCAAGGCAAAGGGTGGCTATTATTCATTTAAAATATATTTTGATTTGTTTTATTTTTATTTGTTTTGGTTACTACATGATTCCATATGTGTTATTTCATAGTTTTGATGTCTTCAATATTATTCTACAATGTAAAAAAAAATTGTACAAATAAAGAAAAATCCTTCAATAAGTAGGTGTGTCCAAACTTTTGACTGGTAGTGTATATACTGTATTCTATACTATTCTACTGTATAATAATAATAATAATAATAATAATATGCCATTTAGCAGACACTTTTATCCAAAGCGACTTACAGTCATGTGCGCATAAATTTTTACATTTGGGTGGTCCCGGGGATCGAACCCACTACCCTGGCGTTACAAGAGCTACAGAGGACCAGGCCACTACGCCACTCTAACATTGCTCGTCCATATATTTATTTATATATTCTTAATTCCATTGCTTTACTTAGATTTGTGTCTATTGGGTATATGTTGTGAAATTGTTAGATATTACTTGTTAGATATTACTGCATTGTAACCATGGCTACTACCGTGGTGTTCAGACCTGTAACCATGGCTACTAGCGTGGTGTTCAGACCTGCAACCATGGCTACTAGCGAGGTGTTCAGACCTGTAACCATGGCTACTAGCGTGGTGTTCAGACCTGCAACCATGGCTACTAGCGAGGTGTTCAGGACCTGTAAACCATGGCTACTAGCGTAGTGTTCAGACCTGTAACCATGGCTACTAGCGTGTTGTTCAGACCTGCAACCATGGCTACTAGCGTGGTGTTCAGACCTGTAACCATGGCTACTAGCGTGGTGTTCAGACCTGTAACCATGGCTACTAGCGTGGTGTTCAGACCTGTAACCATGGCTACTAGCGTGGTGTTCAGACCTGCAACCATGGCTACCTAGCGTGGTGTTCAGACCTGCAACCATGGCTACCTAGCGTGGTGTTCAGACCTGCAACCATGGCTACTAGCGTGGTGGTTCAGACCTGCAACATGGCTACTAGCGTGGGTGTTTCAGGCCTGAACCATGCTACTAGCGTGGTGTTCAGACCTGCAACCATGGCTACTAGCGTGGTGGTTCAGACCTGCAACCATGGCTACTAGCGTGGTGTTCAGGACCTGTAACCATGGCTACTAGCGTGGTGTTCAGACCTGCAACCATGCTACTAGCGTGGTGTTCAGACCTGTAACCATGGCTACTAGCGAGGTGTTCAGACCTGTAACCATGGCTAACTAGCGTGGTGTTCAGACATGTAACCATGGCTACTAGCGTGGTGTTCAGACCTGTAACCATGGCTACTAGCGTGGTGTTCAGACCTGTAACCATGGCTACTAGCGTGGTGTTCAGACCTGTAACCATGGCTACTAGCGTGGTGTTCAGACCTGTAACCATGGCTACTAGCGTGGTGTTCAGACCTGCAACCATGGCTACTAGCGTGGTGTTCAGAACCTGTAACCATGGCTACTAGCGTGGGTGTTCAGACCTGTAACCATGGCTACTAGCGTGGTGGTTTCAGACCTGTAACCATGGCTAACTAGCGTGGTGTTCGACCTGTACCATGGCTACTAGCGTGGTGTTCAGACCTGCAACCATGGCAACTAGCGTGGTGTTCAGACCTGCAACCATGGCTACTAGCATGGTGTTCAGACCTGCAACCATGGCTACTAGCGTGGTGTTCAGACCTGTAACCATGGCTACTAGCGAGGTGTTCAGACCTGCAACCATGGCTACTAGCGTGGTGTTCAGACCTGTAACCATGGCTACTAGCGTGGTGTTCAGACATGTAACCATGGCTACTAGCGTGGTGTTCAGACCTGTAACCATGGCTACTAGCGTGGTGTTCAGACCTGTAACCATGGCTACTAGTGTGGTGTTCAGACCTGCAACAATGGCTACTAGCGTGGTGTTCAGACCTGTAACCATGGCTACTAGCGTGGTGTTCAGACCTGTAACCATGGCTACTAGCGTGGTGTTCAGACCTGTAACCATGGCTACTAGCATGGCCCAATGGGCCCTGGTCAAAAGCAGTGGACTACAAAGGGAATAAGGTGCCTTTTGGGACGCAGACAAATCATCATGTTCCTTTCTGACTCCTGACCTGATTTTGAGCTGCGGAGGTTCTCCTCCTGGTTCCAGGTCATGAGGGAGCAGTGCTCCTCCGCCTCCTGCTTCGCCCTGTCCTCCGCCTCCTGCTCCGCCCTGTCCTCCGCCTCCTGCTCCGCCCTGTCCTCCGCCTCCTGCTTCGCCCTGTCCTCCGCCTCCTGCTCCGCCCTGTCCTCCGCCTCCTGCTCCGCCCTGTCCCTCCGCCTCCGCTCCGCCTGTCCTCCGCCTCCTGCTCCGCCCTGTCCTCCGCCTCCTGCTCCGCCCTGTCCTCCGCCTCCTGCTCCGCCCTGTCCTCCGCCTCCTGCTCCGCCCTGTCCTCCGCCTCCTGCTCCGCCCTGTCCTCCGCCTCCTGCTCCGCCCTATCCCTCCGCCTCCTGCTCCGCCCTGTCCTCGCCTCCTGCTCCGCCCTTCCTCCGCTCCCCCCCTGTCCCCGCTCCTGCTCCGCCCTATCCTCCGCCAGGGAGCCCACTTCCTCTTCATACCCCATCCTCAGCATCTCCTCCTTGAACTCCAGCCAGACAATCACAACCACAACACAACCACAACACAACCACATCACAACCACATCACACCAATATCATCATTCATGGACCAGATCATCATTCATGGACCACAACATCATAGCCATCTGTCTTGTCTGTGTGTTCTTCATACTGAAACCTACATAGCTAGCAGGGATGTAACGATTCACCACATTGGTCCCTGGTTCAAATGTTTATGAGTGCATCGGTCCACAGGACCCCAAACCGATCCAAATGTAGCATGCATAGGTCAGAAAATCTATTCAAACATTAAGACATCGCCGGATCACTAAAATGTTTTGCTCAAATTACTTTCTCCTTACACCTTCAGAAAATACCTCTTAACTTTTGTGACAACTGATGCGTCCTCTCCTTCAGTGTCAAACTAAGCATGTAACTGTTGACAGTCACTGATCTACAATTCATTTTGCATACTGAACAACCCCAGTCAATCTGCGCGCTGTGCATAACTTCACACACACCAATGAGAGGTAGGCCTATTCCTGATCTGGCACATCTGAGTGTCACCTTCAGCATTCAAATGTTTGTAAAATGGCTTGCACAATATAAGGCTTTATTAGTTGAGTGACAACCAATGTAATTTGCTAGGTTATTTTTATCAATCTGATTGACCAGCGATAGGCCTATAGGTGCACTTGATTTTCTCTCTGGGCTTAATGCTACCTTCAGACACATGAAATGGTTCAAAATGGGAACACTTTGCTGTCCCGGCACTAGGGATGCTGAATCACATGCACCTACCGCTAACAGCGCTAAACGAAGGAATGGAGATCGACTATGAATGCCTTGGTAACCAACTACGAATGCCTTGGTAACCAACTACGAATGCCTTGGTAACCAACTACGAATGCCTTGGTAACCAACTACGAATGCCTTGGTAACCAACTACGAATGCCTTGGAGATCAACTACGAATGCCTTGGTAACCAACTACGAATGCCTTGGTAACCAACTACGAATGCCTTGGTAACCAACTACGAATGCCTTGGTAACCAACTACGAATGCCTTGGAGATCGACCAGTCGATCGGTTGGTGACCACTGATGAATAGCATGTTACTGTACAGCCACTATGTTCCCATTATTAGTGCCCAGATCGGCCATTTTCAACCCATATATGGTTACGAGAGTAAAGGGTTAAGAGCTATTACAGCTTGAGATCCGAAATCGTATTACTTTTTTATAACACAAAAAAGTTGTGGATTGTTCTCCATCCACCCTCGATTCAGAATATACAATTTTCATAGCCATGGCGTGCTTAGTTCAATAGCTATTGACGAGAAAAAACCAAATATCCACCGAATATGAAATATAAAACTAATTTGTCCTTGGTAGACGTTTCCATAAACGTACTGGCAAACGATGCGTATTAACTGTAGAGCAAGAGTCAGGGCTCTTAACAAAACTCTCCCGGCCAGAAGATACTATCCTCAACAGGTGCTAAAGGTTGAGGTGTGAACATTTTAACTTTAAAACTAAGTTGGGATCCTTAATGCTAAGAAAAAATCCCAACCGATTTTTTTTTTTTTTTTTACTGAATTAAAAATCCCAGTGCAGTTATCACAAAACATATTATTTTCTGTGTAATAGTTGCTCTAAAAAGGCCTGTGAATGTTGTGTAACTCTAATAAAACAGGAAGAGGCGAACTTTAGGCTCCTGTGTAACTCTAATAAAACAGGAAGAGGCGAACTTTAGGCTCCTGTGTAACTCTAATAAAACAGGAAGAGGCGAACTTTAGGCTCCTGTGTAACTCTAATAAAACAGGAAGAGGCGAACTTTAGGCTCCTGTGTAACTCTAATAAAACAGGAAGAGGCGAACTTTAGGCTCCTGTGTAACTCTAAATAAAACAGGGAAAAGGCGAACTTTTAGGCTCCTGTGTAACTCTAATAAAACAGGAAGAGGCAAACTTTATGGCTCCTGTGTAACTCTAATAAAACAGGAAGAGGCGAACTTTAGGCTCCTGTGTAAACTCTAATAGAACGGAAGAGGCGACTTTAGGCTCCTGTGTAACTCTAATAAAACAGGAAGAGGCGAAAACTTTAGGCTCCTGGTGTAAACTCTAATAAAACAGGAAGAGGCAACTTTAGGCTCCTTTGTAACTCTATAAAACAGAAGAGGCGACTTTAGGGCTCCTGTGTAACTCTAATAAAACAGGAAGAGAGGGCGAAACTTTAGGCTCCTGTGTAACTCTAATAACAGGAAAGGCGAACCTTAGGCTCCGTGTAACTCTAATAAAACGGAAGAGGCGAACTTTAGGCTCCTGTTAACTCTAAGAAAACAGGAAGAGGCGAACTTTAGGCTCCTGTGTAACCGTCTAATAAAAAGGAAGAGGCAAACTTTAGGCTCCTGTGTAACTCTAATAAAACAGGAAGAGGCGAACTTTAGGCTCCTGTGTAACTCTAATAAAACAGGAAGAGGCAAACTTTAGGCTCCTGTGTAACTCTAATAAAACAGGAAGAGGCGAACTTTAGGCTCCTGTGTAACTCTAATAAAACAGGAAGAGGCGAACTTTAGGCTCCTGTGTAACTCTAATAAAACAGGAAGAGGCGAACTTTAGGCTCCTGTGTAACTCTAATAAAACAGGAAGAGGCGAACTTTAGGCTACTTTGGTGAATTTGCAAGGCATGCAAGACAAGACATTGCGAGATGCAGATTACCAAAACAATATGAGCAGGCTTCTGCCTGCCCTCCTCTCTCAATTCAATTCAATTCAAATTCAATTCAATTCAAGGGCTTTATTGGCATGGGAAACGTGTGTTAACATTGCCAAAGCAGTGGAAGTAGATAGTAAAGAAAAGTGAAATAAACAATAAATATGAACAGTAAACATTACACTCAGAAGTTCCAAAAGAATAAAGACATTTCAAATTTCTCTCCCTCGCTGGCCTGGCCTGCCCATCCTCTCTCTCTCTCTCTCTCTCTCGCTGGCCTGGCCTGCCCATCCTCTCTCTCTCTCCCTCCCTCGCTGGCCTGGCCTGCCCATCCTCTCTCTCGCTGCCCTGGCCTGCCCATCCTCTCTATCTCTCCCTCGCTGGCCTGGCCTGCCCATCCTCTCTCTCGCTGCCCTGGCCTGCCCATCCTCTCTATCTCTCCCTCGCTGGCCTGGCCTGCCCATCCTCTCTCTCGCCCTGGCCTGCCCATCCTCTCTATCTCTCCCTCGCTGGCCTGGCCTGCTATTTCTCTTCACTAATGACGCCAGTGTGTGTTCAGTCTTCGGTCTGCTGCGTGTAGAATATCCTAGCATATTCATGGCACCGATGTCTCCGGGATACAGAGGTACTGTATCTTCGGGCCAGTCTTGTGAGCACGGGGTAACCTACTCTTCGTTTCTGCCTCATAATATGAAATTACAGTGGGCTACCGTTAGCCTTTATCGATTACCCTTTTCAGACATAATGGAATCTGGCCCCTTGAAAGTGGCTCGGCTACGGCAGTCTGTTAGGGTAGCTACACTACGGATTTGTAAATACCGACACGAAACCTTCCCTGGAGATATGAACGGGCATTTTACTTGTCTGTAAAGGAATGAGGCTTCTGAAACTAGAATAACGTTCACCACTAGGCGACCAGAACTCAATCAGATCATCTTGAGCACCTGCGCGCAGACCTCTCTCTCCTAAAAAAAAAAGTACTTTACGTTAAATACCGTGACTTGCCAAGATATTTAGTAGAAATAAAACGCATCTTGCTACCATACCATAACAAACGGCATTAAAACCAACACAGCAGCACATCAATCAGCGACGTTTATTGTTGTATCGAAAAAAAACACGAATATTTTATGTTGGAGCAGAATTCTGCTGTCACTTTTTTTAATTGTCTGAAAAGTCACCAATTGTTGCTATCGACTTGTTCCTGTAGCTGCGTTCTGTCTGTAAAGGCTTGTGGTAGATATAACTGAATTGCCAGGCCCTAGCGGTCATTCATACGTAATAGGACCATTATTCAGCATTGTACATTTATATGGAATTTTAAGTTTTTTTCTTATCGTTTTAAGGGAAAACCGGGGGGAAAAGGGCAGTTTAAACGTTTAGCAAAATTGTCCATTTGTCACATCCCTAGCTAAAGGTAGTTCGAGTCTATGAATGGGGTAGGTTACCTTAGCGCCCTCTCAGGTCACCTCTCCCAGAGGACCACCATCTCAATCGGATCTACGGGAGGTGGTGTTTTGATGCGCCCCTCTTTGGACTTAGCCTTCGGGTCGGTGCGGGACTTCCTCCCCCTGACAGCTGCGACCAGCACGCCTCCACGGCGGGCGAGAAGCCGGATTACCGGGGTACTTCTGGTAATAACTGACTACTTATTAACGATGAAAATCGACTGCTTACTGTTACAGTTTCGGTGCAAATGTTTTACAGCAACTATGTAATAAAATCACAATACAATGTGTGCATGTAACATAGATTTGTTTTATGAAGTAGCCATGTTGGTGAGTTAATAACTTGCGGTTCATTTTTTCCCGTAGGCCTTCAAAATAAAGATCCCCTCTGATAATGGTATTAAAAACACCAGGGATCATCATCTAGATTCAGCCGCGGGCCGGCGGATGATCGGGGGGCCGGAACATGTCCTCTGTAGCTCAGCTGGTAGAGCACGGCGCTTGTAACGCCAAGGTAGTGGGTTCGATTATGTCCAACAATGAAAATTCCACACAAAAACATAATTATTTTTGGCTCAGAAAACTCGGGGGAACAAATTCGTCCGCCAGTTGGGAAACCCTGACTTACACATTCATGATATTGGCTAAACTATTTTTACATTTATCGAGATATAGATTTCTCTCTCTCCCTCTCTTCTCTTCTCTTCTCTTCTCTTCTCTTCTCTTCTCTTCTCTTCTCTTCTCTCTCAAAATATGTTAATTACAGCAAATGTAAAAACCTGCCCTTCCACATCTCCTCTGCTTCATGGTGCTGAGTGTGAGACAGAATACCAACCTCCCTGTGATCCTACTGCAGCACTATCCTATTGGTCGCTGTGGTGCTGACAGTCCTGACGCATCACACACACAGACACTGGTGGGGGTTCGGGGGAAGGAGAGGGGGCTGGCTGGCTGTATATAAACGAGGGCTCTGCAGCGTCACTGAGCTGGTGGGGGTTCGGGGGGAGGAGAGGGGGCTGGCTGGCTGTATATAAACGAGGGCTCTGCAGCGTCACTGAGCTGGTGCAGTGCAAGACGCTCGCTCATCCTCACCGATGGTCTGCAGAACAAGGGGGACTTTAAAAAAAATTCACTTCTGAAACAAAAAAACATCCTACATTAACAAAAAAATCACGAAAAAATAACAAAACAACAAAAAATCCATCATGAGCTACGATCCTTACATCTCGTACCGCCGCACTTGGGACAACTACCGAGGCTCCTCTCTCCCCTCCACCAAATCCTTCATGTACTCCTCTCTTTACTCCTCCTCTTCCTCCCGAGCCCTGGGCCTGGCGGCTGGGAAGCAGCGGACCCTGCGTCCACTGGCCTCTTCCTCTCTGCCGGATGCATCTGCGCGGATGGACCTGGCCCAGGCCTCCAGCCTCAACACGGAGCTGCTGGGACTCCGCAGCCAGGAGAAGGAGCAGCTGGTGGGCCTCAACGACCGCTTCGCCACCTACATCGACAAGGTGAGGCACCTGGAGCAGCAGAACCGGGCCCTTCTGGCAGAGCTGGAGGCCCTCAGGAGGAGGCAGAGGGACCCGTCCCGTCTTCAGGGGCTCTACGAGGGTGAAGCCCGGAGCCTCAGGGCTGCAATCGACCAGAAGACAGGAGATAAGATGCGCATGGAGGCAGAGAGGGACTACCTGAGGGACGTGTATGGGCAGCTGAAGGAGCGCTACGAGGAGGAGGCGCGGTGCCGCGCGGATGCGGAGGAGGCCCTGCAGAGGGCCCGGGAAGAGGTGGGGCGGGCCGTGCTGTCTAACTGCGACGCAGAGGCCAGCGTGGTCTCCCTGGATGAGGAGATGTGCTTCCTGAAGAAGGTGTTTGTGGAGGAGCAGGCGGAGCTGCAGGCCCAGGTAGCAGCGGCTAACGTGTGCGTTGACGTGGAGGTGAGCAGGCCAGATCTGTCGGCGGCACTCAGGGAGATCCGGGCGCAGTACGAGCGGCTGGCCAATAAGAACATGCAGGCGGCCGAGGACTGGTACCGGGGGAAGTTTGAGTCAGTGGCGGAGATGGCATCGAAGAACAACGAGGCGGTGCGCTCCATCCGGGAGGAGACCATGGAATACCGCCGGCTGCTCCAATCACGCTCCTCTGAGATCGAGGCCCTGCGGAACGTCATCGAGTCGCTGAACAAACAGCTGGAGGAGCTGGAGGAGCACCAGGGGAAAGAGGTCACCAAGTACCAGGTACAGAACCAGGGGAAAGAGGTCACCAAGTACCAGGTACCAGAACCACTCAATCATTCAGAACCAGGGAAATAGGTATAGAACCAGGGGGAAAAGGTATAGAACCACTCAATCAATCAGAACCAAGGAAATAGGTACAAAACCAAGGGGAAGAGGTATAGAACCAGGGGGAAGAGGTATAGAACCAGGGGGAAGAGGTATAGAACCAGGGGGAAGAGGTATAGAACCAGGGGAAGAGGTATAGAACCTTGTTGATATGTATGCTGAAGAGCAGTAGTAGGCTACATTTTGCCCTTGGAGCACAGAGAGTAGCGACTCTGATGCTGCTATGACAAAACTGCTTTGTTCCCTATATGGAAAGTGTTTCACTGCACCAGCCTTCCCCAACCCACCTCTCCTCTCCTCTCCCTACCTCTCCTCCCCTCCCAAACCTCTCCGTCTCCCTCCCTACCCTCCCCCTCCCAACCTCTCCTCCCCTCACAAAACCCTCTCTCCCCCTCCCTACCTCCCCTCTCCTCTCCCTACCTCCCCCCTTTTCCCAAACCCCTCTCCTCTCCCTACCCTCCCTCCCTCCCACCTCTCCGCTCTCCTCTCCCTCCCTCTCCTCCCCTCCCCCTCCTCCTCCTCCCTCCCCCATCTCTAACTCTCCTCTCCTCCTCCCCCCTCCCCCCCCTCCTCTCCTCTCCTCCCTCCCCACCTCTCCCCCCTCCTCCCCCCCTCCTCTCTTTCCCCACCCTCTCCTCCTCCTTTTTCCTTCCCCCCACCCCTCCCTGCCTCCCTCTCTTTGCCCCCCTTTCCCTCTCCTCCCCCCCACCCCCCCTCTAAACCACCCCCCTCTCCTCCCCCCGCCAAATCCCCCCTCCCCCCCACCTTCCTCCAACCCCCCACCTCTCCCTCCACCACCCCCACCTTTTCCTCTCCTCTTCCCCCCCCTCCTCTCCTCCACCCCACCTCTCCCTTCTCCTCCTACCCCACCTCCTCCTCTCCTCACCCCCCCACCTCTCCTCTCCCCCTGCCCCTCCCCACCCCCCCTCTCCTCCTCTTTCCCCACCTTTCTCCTTCCTCTCTTCCCCCCCACCTTTTCCATTTCCCCCCCCCCCTTTCCTCTCCTCCTAAGTACTAATTTTAAGAGGCAATCAGTTTGTGCAGGGAGCCAACCCAGAGAATGCATGTCATGCCATTGTGCAGAGGAGATAGTCTGCAATCCCGCAAGGTTTGTCAGTATTCCTAAGGAGACAAAATGCAGAGGAAGGTCACACCAAATCTGTTATTCAGCTGAATATGTCATTTCACTGTTTCTATATTTAAAATAATAAAGACCTGGTCTGCGTCTCAATTGCACACTATTTCCAATATAGTGCACTACTTTTGACCCGGGCGCATAGGGAACACTATATAGGGAACACTATATAGGGAACACTACATAGGGAACACTACATAGGGAAAACTACAATAGGGAACACTACATAGGGAACACTATATAGGGAACAAATTATAGGGAACACTACATAGGGAAAAACTACATAGGGAACACTACATAGGGAACACTAAAATGGGAACACTACATAGGGGAAAACTATATAGGGAACACTCATAGGGGAAAACTACATAGGGAACACTACATAGGGAACACTACATAGGGAACACTACATAGGGAACACTATATAGGGAACACTACATAGGGAACACTACATAGGGAACACTACATAGGGAACACTACATAGGGAACACTATATAGGGAACACTACATAGGGAACACTACATAGGGAACACTATATAGGGAACACTACATAGGGAACACACATAGGGAACACTACATAGGGAACAAATACATAGGGAACACTATATAGGGAACACTAAAATAGGGAACCCTACATAGGGGAAAACTATATAGGGAAAAACTACATAGGGGAAAACTATAAAAGGGAACACTATATAGGGAAAAACTAATAGGGAACACTACATAGGGAACACTATATAGGAACACTACATAGGAACCTACATAGGGAACACTATATAGGGAAAAACTATTAGGGGAACACTATATAGGGAACACTACAATAGGGAACACTACATAGGAACATACAAGGGAACACTATATAGGGAACACTAATAGGGACACTACATAGGGAACCCTACATAGGGAACATACATAGGGAACCAACATAGGAACACTATATAGGGAACACTACATAGGGAACACTACATAGGGAACACTACATAGGGAACACTACAAAAGGGAACACTAATAGGGAACACTACATAGGGAACACTACATAGGGAACACTACAATGGGAACACTACATAGGGAACACTAATAGGGAACACTACTAGGGGAAAACTACATAGGGAACACTATATAGGGAAAACTACATATAGGGAAAAAACTACATAGGGAACACTATAAGGGAACACTACATAGGGAACACTAATAGGGAAACACTATATAGGGGAACACTACATAGGGAACACTACATAGGGAACACTATATAGGGAACACTACATAGGGAACACTACATAGGGAACACTATATAGGGAACACTACATAGGGAACACTACATAGGGAACACTATATAGGGAACACTATATAGGGAACACTATATAGGGAACACTACATAGGGAACACTACATAGGGAACACTACATAGGGAACACTATATAGGGAACACTACATAGGGAACACTACATAGGGAACAGCTAGGGTGCAATTTGGGGCACAGACCTTGCTGTTTTATGGCCTTGATTTTTTAAATGTGATGTTATTGTTTCAGGTGAGGATAAATGGTCTGTTTGTTTCAGGATAAATGGTATGTTTGTTTCAGGTGAGGATACATGGTCTGTTTCAGGATAAATGGTCTGTTTGTTTCAGGATAAATGGTCTGTTTGTTTCAGGTGAGGATAAACGATCTGGAGAGCGACATAAACGAGGCTAAGCAGGAGATGGCTCGCTACCTCAGGGAGTACCAGGACCTTCTCAATGTCAAAATGGCTCTGGACATTGAGATAGCTGCATACAGGTAACCTTAACCATGGCTCTGGACATAGAGATAGCTGCATACAGGTAACCTTAACCATGGCTCTGGACATAGAGATAGCTGCATACAGGTAACCTTAACCATGGCTCTGGACATAGAGATAGCTGCATACAGGTGACCTTAACCATGGCTCAGCCACTTATCGAATGAAATCAAAGTTAATTTGTCATACGCACAGAATACAGCGAGGAATACACAGCACAATGAAATGCTTACTGTCAAACATATCAACCTGGATCTACAACCGCTTGTGTTTGATATGACCAACACATGAATATACAATATACTGTATATATAGTCCCCTGTAGCTCAGTTGGTAGAGCATGGCGCTTGCAATGAGTGCATACATTTTCATACTGGCCCCCCGTGGGAAACGAACCCACAACCCTGGTGTTGCAAGCGCCATGCTCTACCAACTGAGCTACAGGGGACTATATATACAGTATATTGTATATTCATGTGTTGGTCATATCAATGTGTTGGATAAGAGCGTCTGCTAAATGACTAAAATGTAAAATGTATATAAACAAAAGTATGTGGACACCCCTTCAAATTATTGGATTCGGCTATTTCAGTCACACCCATTGCTGACAGGTGTATAAAATCAAGCACACCGCCATGCAATCTCCATAGACAAACATTGGCAGTAGAATGGCCTTACTGAAGAACTCAGTGACTTTCAACTTGGCACTGTCATAGGATGCCACCTTTCCAACAAGTCAGTTCGTCAAGTGCTGTTATTGTGATGTGGAAACATCTAGGAGCAACAACGGCTCAGCCGCGAAGTGGTAGGCCACACAAGCTCACAGAACGGGACTGCCGAGTGCTGAAGCGCGTAACACGTAAAAATCGTATGTCCTCGGTTGCAACACTCACTACCGAGTTCCAAACTGCCTCTGGAAGCAACCTCAGCACAATAACTGTTCGTCGGGAGCTTCATGAAATGGGTTTCCATGGCCGAGCAGCCACACACAAGCCTAAGATCACCATGTGCAATGCCAAGCGTCGGCTGGAGTGGTGTAAAGCTCGCCACCATTGGACTCTGGAGCAGTGGAAACACGTTCTCTGGAGTGATGAATCACGCTTCACCATCTGGCAGTCCGACGGACAAATTTGGGTTTGGCGGATGCCAGAAGAATGCTACCTGCCCGAATGTTTAGTGCCAACTGTAAAGTTTAGTGGAGGAGGTCTGGGGCTGTTTTACATGGTTCGGGCTAGGCCCCTTAGTTTCAGTGAAGGGAAATCTTAACGCTACAGTGTACAATGACATTCTAGACGATTCTGCGCTTCCGACTTTGTGGCAACAGTTTGGGGAAGGCCCTTTCCTGTTTCAGCATGACAATGCCCCCGTGCACAAAGCGAGGTCCATACATAAATCTTTTGTCTAGATTGGTCTGGAAGAACTTGACTGGCCTACACAGAGCCCTGACCTCAACCCCATCGAACATCTTTGGGCTGAATTGGAATGCCGACTGCGAGCCAGGCCTAATCGCCCAACATCAGTGCCCGACCTCACTAATGCTCTTGTGGCTGAATGGAAGTCCCCCGCAGCAATGTTCCAACATCTAGTGGAAAGCCTTCCCAGAAGAGTGGAGGGGGTTTTTGCATATTTAAGCCCGATTTTGGAAGGGAATTTTGGCAACAGGGGGGCCCCTACGGAAGGGGAGGACCAAAACAGGGGAAGGGCCGGCCAGAAGACCCACACAGAAAACGGGGCGAAAACAAGTTAAAACTTACAGGGAAAACCCGGAGGGAGAAGAGAGGCGACCCGGCCCGAAAAAAACCCCCAACCAAACCCCCCAAAACCCGGAACCCCCCAAAACAAACCCAACCCAACCCCAAACCACCCCCCGGACCAAAACCCCCCCCCCCCACCCAAACCCCCACAAACCCCCCCCCACCCCCCCAAAAAACCCCCCCCCCCCCCACCCCCCAAAACCCCCCCACCCCACCCACCAAACCCCAACCCCACCCCACCCCCCAATCCACCCCCCCACCCACCCCCAAAACCCCCCCCCCCCACCCACCAAACCCCACCCCACCCCCCCACCAACCCCCCCCCCCAACCCCACCCACCAAAACCCCACCCCAAACCCCCCCCCACCAAACCCACCCCCCCCCCACCCGGCCAAACCCCACCCCCCCACCCCCCCGCCCCCCCACCCCACCCCCCCCCAGAAACCCCACCCACCCCCCCCGAAACCCCAAACCCCCCTCCCCACCCTTACCTACACCCACCCCACCCACCCTTACCTAAACCCCACCCCCTCCACCCACCAACCACCCCCACCCCACCCTACCTAAACCCATCACCTCCCCCACCTACCACCCCACCCCCTTTACCTAAACCCAATACCTCCCTCCCCCATACCACCCCACCCCACCCTACCTAACCCCCCCCCACACCTACCTCCCTACCTCCGCCCACCCACCCCCCCCACCCTACCAAACCCCATACCAAACCCCACCCCACCCTAAACCTAAACCCAATACCTCCCTCCCCATACCACCCACCCCACCCCACCCTTACCTAAACCCCATACCTCCCTCCCCCATACCACCCTACCTAAACCCCATACCTCCCTCCCCCATACCACCCCACAACTCATCCCCGCAGTACCACCCTAATCTAGTACCACCCTAATCTAGTACCACCCTAATCTAGTTCCACCCTAATCTAGTTCCACCCTAATCTAGTGCCACCCTAATCTAGTGCCACCCTAATCTAGTACCACCCTAATCTAGTTCCACCCTAATCTAGTACCACCCTAATCTAGTGCCACCCTAATCTTGAACAGCCCCCCTAAGCATCCTAAACGTCATCCTTCCGAAGACAGATGTGCCCTTGTTCTACACAAGAGGTCCACCACGAAGACAGATGTGCCCTTGTTCTACACAAGAGGTCCCCCTTCTTCTACACACTGATGTTGTGACATCATACATCAACAAAATGGCCGCCAGGCAGAAGACTGCTGAGAGAGAGACTGCGCTGCATTAGCTCATACAGCTAAGCCTGTGAGCAATATCCTCCTGCTAGAGTTCCCCCTCCGTTAGCCTGGTCCCAGATCATTATGTGCCTCCATGCCACCATGATATCCCAGCATCAGGCTCAGCGTTTGATTTGACTATCCCCCATTGTGCAAACATTTGACCAATTGTTTGTAAAGGAGGACTTTATTAAAATGTTATTTAGGTTTGGATGGTTGGATTGTATCTGTGTTGTTCTCATACCACTAGAAACCTGTTGTGGCATATTGATTAGGAACATATTGATGTGGAGCTCTATCAACAGGATATTGATCCTGACCTGATCAGTACCCCTGGTTCCGTAGCCGTAGCCAGTGGAACAGTAACCTTAAAGTTTATTGACCTTTCCTTCTCCGTTACTCTTCCATTATATTTCCATCCTCTTATCAAGTTACCACAAGCTTCAGTCAGGTGAAGATAAGACAATGATTAGTTCTGGCATGTTGTTCATGAAACATAAATATTAAGCCAACCGGTTTCTTGCCGTATGTATGGGAAGCTGTGGGTAAGGAAATGTCATGGAAGACTGCATTATTAAAGCTTAGTTACTGGTTTCTCCCTGTGATCTTAGAGAAATAGCTCTGTTAGCTTCTGTTAGCCCTTTTCTGTTCTGTAAGGCCTTCCGAACCTAGCCTGGGTACCAGTCTGTTAGCTTCTGTTAGCCCTTTTCTGTTCTGTAAGGCCTTCCGAACCTAGCCTGGGCACCAGTCTGTTTGTGCTAACGTTCCACTCCTTGCCGCTCCTTGTCATACCAAACATGTTTGGCATATGACACGGATTACAAGGAGTGGAATGTTAGCACGAAACAGGTCTGGATTTCAGGCTGATCTGAACCTACAAGCTACAAGTAAACAGTAAAACAACTGAAGAATAACTTCTGCCTGGTAACAGAAGTATCTAGCCTGGTAACAGAAGTATCTAGCCTGGTAACAGAAGTATCTAGCCTGGTAACAGAAGTATCTAGCCTGGTAACTCAAGCTCTTTGCTGTGCATATGTATGCCGACCGATCCTAGATCTGAACGGTGCTTTAGATCTGAGATACTATCCCAAGTCTGAACCTTATACTGTATGATTGGTATACCTGTAAGGGCCAGCAACTTGCTGAATAAAAATTACATAACTGAACTGCAAATGATTGCATAGATTTTTGCATTTTTTTAAATAATGTGATTGAATTATTCTAGTGTCAGTTCAAACAAAAGCATGTCTCTAGTAGGCTTTGGTGACCTATTTATTACTCAAGTAGAAGAGCTGCTTCCTGCCTTCCTCTGATAGTGACCCTTGACCCTATGAGGCTACAGAGCTCCAACCGGGGAGCTGTGATGTGTAGGCTACAGAGCTCCAACCGGGGAGCTGTGATGTGTAGGCTACAGAGCTCCAACCGGGGAGCTGTGATGTGTAGGCTACAGAGCTCCAACCGGGGAGCTGTGATGTGTAGGCTACAGAGCTCCAACCGGGGAGCTGTGATGTGTAGGCTACAGAGCTCCCAACCGGGGAGCTGTGATGTGTAGGCTACAGAGCTCCAACCGGGGAGCTGTGATGTGTAGGCTACAGAGCTCCAACCGGGGAGCTGTGATGTGTAGGCTACAGAGCTCCAAACCGGGGAGCTGTGATGTGTAGGCTACAGAGCTCCAACCGGGGAGCTGTGATGTGTAGGCTACAGAGCTCCAACCGGGGAGCTGTGATGTGTAGGCTACAGAGCTCCAACCGGGGAGCTGTGATGTGTAGGCTACAGAGCTCCAACCGGGGAGCTGTGATGTGTAGGCTACAGAGCTCCAACCGGGGAGCTGTGATGTGTAGGCTACAGAGCTCCAACCGGGGAGCTGTGATGTGTAGGCTACAGAGCTCCAACCGGGGAGCTGTGATGTGTAGGCTACAGAGCTCCAACCGGGGAGCTGTGATGTGTAGGCTACAGAGCTCCAACCGGGGAGCTGTGATGTGTAGGCTACAGAGCTCCAACCGGGGAGCTGTGATGTGTAGGCTACAGAGCTCCAACCGGGGAGCTGTGATGTGTAGGCTACAGAGCTCCAACCGGGGAGCTGTGATGTGTAGGCTACAGAGCTCCAACCGGGGAGCTGTGATGTGTAGGCTACAGAGCTCCAACCGGGGAGCTGTGAGTGTAGGCTACAGAGCTCCAACCGGGGAGCTGTGATGTGTAGGCTACAGAGCTCCAACCGGGGAGCTGTGATGTGTAGGCTACAGAGCTCCAACCGGGGAGCTGTGATGTGTAGGCTACAGAGCTCCAACCGGGGAGCTGTGATGTGTAGGCTACAGAGCTCCAACCGGGGAGCTGTGATGTGTAGGCTACAGAGCTCCAACCGGGGAGCTGTGATGTGTAGGCTACAGAGCTCCAACCGGGGAGCTGTGATGTGTAGGCTACAGAGCTCCAACCGGGGAGCTGTGATGTGTAGGCTACAGAGCTCCAACCGGGGAGCTGTGATGTGTAGGCTACAGAGCTCCAACCGGGGAGCTGTGATGTGTAGGCTACAGAGCTCCAACCGGGGAGCTGTGATGTGTAGGCTACAGAGCTCCAACCGGGGAGCTGTGATGTGTAGGCTACAGATAACAGTACAGGTGACCTAGTAAAGTAGAAGAGATATTCTTCCTCAGAATCCGACTTCCTCTACTGATCCGGGGAGATATAATGTTGCGTGAGCATAGACTGCATGTTAATTACAGTATAGGTAGACAGTGCACACACAACCTTACATATGGGTCAGACAAAGAGCAGCACTGCAGCATATCCCACAAATCCCTGTTCCTGGCAGGCAGCCGTGTGAAAATGCAATGTGTTGGCGGCTTGGTGCCGCGTTGTTGTGTCAGCAGGATTCTATCAGGGAGAGAGGGAGGGAGGGAGGGAGGGAGAGAGGGAGGGAGAAAATATCTGCAACTCCTAATCAAACACAACCCAGCAGACACAGCAGGTTGATTCTGAATGTTTTTTTTGTTGGTTTTTATACTTTTTTTTAGACATCAATATGACTTCCATATACAACCAGAATCCGACCTGCCCAAGACGTCTTATTTCTGATGTCCTTATAACCTTATTGTTCTATCTTATAATTCAACCAAAATATGACCCGTTTATGACCTCCCAATATTACAAATGTAATGCTGTGCTCATGTATCTCACAGCAGCAATGTTCACTGCAAATCAAACCATATGTATAGCACTTTACACCACTATATCCAGCTACTATGAAAACAGTGAGATCATCTACAAAGACAAAACAGGCTATTTTTAAATAGCAAACATATCCTAGGATCCCATTCACAATAACTGTGGAACATACATTTACATAAGTATTCAGACCCTTTACTCAGTACTTTGTTGAAGCACCTTTGGCAGCGATTACAGCCTCGAGTCTTCTTGGGTATGACGCTACAAGCTTGGCACACCTGTATTTGGGGAGTTTCTCCCATTCTTCTCTGCAGATCCTCTCAAGTTCTGTCAGGTTGGATGGGGAGCGTCGCTGCACAGCTATTTTCAGGTCTCTCGAGAGATGTTAGATCGGGTTCAAGTCCGGGCTCTGGCTGGGCCACTCAAGGACATTCAGACACTAGTCCCGAAGCCACTCCTACATTGTCTAGGCTGTGTGCTTAGGGTTTTTGTCCTGTTGGAAGGTGAACCTTCGCCCCAGTCTGAGGTCCTGAGCGCTCTGGAGCAGGTTTTCATCAAGGATCTCTCTGTACTTCGCGCCGTTCATCTTTCCCTCAATCCTGACTAGTCTCCCAGTCCCTGCCGCTGAAAACCTTTCCCCAAAGCTTGATGCTGCCACCACCATGCTTCATTGCTACTAGCTAGCTGCAACCAAATGGACGTTTTGTGGTTGGCTAATCAGCCCTGAGTTAGCCTTGAGCCAGGCCCATCTCCCGGCTATCTACCTCCTTGTCAACCGGACGGGACCTCCTAGTGTCGACATGGAGCCCCGCCGATCCAACACGACTGGTCTGCCGACGAAATCGTCTGATGTGGTTACAACAGGCTTCCCGTTACGACGTCGACCACGAAGTTCCATCTGCTAGCCCCGGCCCGCTAGCACACGCTAGCCATGGCCTCTTGCTCGCTAGTGCTTTAGCAGCCCCCAAACTACCTCAGAACTCTCCTATTGCTGTTCACCGGACCTTATGATAACTCAGCTATACAGCTGATGTCTGCTGGACTGTTCCTTTTTACGGTACCTCATCCTGTTTATGTTTAGCCTCAGCCCAAACTGTGTCGCCATTACCAGCTGTTGTCTTAGCTCTCAAATAACACCTGTGATTGCTGTATGCCTCTCTCCCATGTCAATATGCCTTGCTTATTGCTGTTTCACTTATTTCTTATTGTACTATTTCACTGTAGATCCCCCAGCCCAGCTAAACCTACCTTAGATAGCTCTTTTGTCCCACCCCCCATACACGCGGAGACCGACTCAATCGGTGCCTCCAGTGATGCTATCTCTTTCATCGTTACCCAACGCTTAGGTTTACCTCCACTGTACTCATATCCTTCCATATCCTTGTCTGTACATAATGCCCTGAATCTATTCTACAACGCCCGAAAACCTGCCCCTTTTTTTCTCTGTACCCAACACACTAGAAGACCAGTTCTTTAAGGCTAGACAATCTGGACCCTTTCTTTTTAAAATTAGCAGCCGAAATTGTCGCAACCCCTATTACT
Organism: Coregonus sp. 'balchen'; assembly: GCA_902810595.1. NCBI lineage: Eukaryota > Metazoa > Chordata > Actinopteri > Salmoniformes > Salmonidae > Coregonus > Coregonus sp. 'balchen'. The sequence continues at coordinate 1,563,243 of LR778277.1, forward strand.
AGCCTGTTCAACCTCTCTTTCGTATCGTCTGAGATCCCCAGAGATTGGAAAGCTGCCGTGGTCATCCCCCTCTTCAAAAGAGGGTGACACTCTAGATCCAAACTGTTACAGACCTATATCCATCCTGCCCTGCCTTTCAAAAGTATTTGAAAGCCAAGTTAACAAACAGATCACCGACCATTTCGAATCCCACCGTACCTTCTCCGCTATGCAATCCGGTTTCCGAGCTGGTCATGGGTGCACCTCAGCCACGCTCAAGGTCCTAAACGATATTATAACCGCAATCGATAATAGACAGTACTGTGCAGCCGTCTTCATCGAACTGGCCAAGGTTTTCGACTCTGTCAACCACCGCATTCTTATCGGCAGACTAAATAGCCTTGGTTTCTCTAATGACTGCCTCGCCTGGTTCACCAACTACTTCTCAGATAGAGTTCAATGTGTCAAATCAGAGGGCCTGTTGTCTGGACCTATGGCAGTCTCTAAGGGGGTGCCACAGGGTTAAATTCTCGGGCCGACTCTATTCTCTGTGTATATCAATGATGTCGCTCTTGCTGCTGGTGACGCTCGGATCCACCTCTATGCGGACGACACCATTTTGTATACATCTGGCCCTTCATTGGACACTGCGTTAACAAACCTCCAAATGAGCTTCAATGCCATACAACACTCCTTCCGTAGCCTCCAACTGCTCTTAAACACTAGTAAAACTAAATGCATGCTCTTCAACCGAACGCTGCTTGCACCCGCCCACCCGACTAGAATCACTACTCTCGGCGGGTCTGACCTAGAGTATGTGGACAACTACAAATACCTAGGTGTCTGGTTAGACTGTAAACTCTCCTTCCAGACTCACATTAAGCATCTCCAATCAAAAGTTAGATCTAGAATCGGCTTCCTATTTCGCAACAAAGCCTCCTTCACTCATGCTACCAAACATGCCCTCGTAAAACTGACTATCCTACCGATCCTTGATTTCGGTGATGTCATTTACAAAATAGCCTCCAACACTCTACTCAGCAAATTGGATGTAGTCTATCACAGTGCCATCCGTTTTGTCACCAAAGCCCCATATACTACCCACCATTGTGACCTGTACGCTCTTGTTGGCTGGCCCTCACTACATATTCGTCGCCAAACCCACTGGCTCCAGGTCATCTATAAATCACTGCTAGGCAAATCCCTGTCTTATCTTAGCTCACTGGTCACCATAGCAACACCCACCCGTAGTATGCGCTCCAGCAGATATATCTCACTGGTCATCCCCAAAGCCAACACCTCCTTTGGCCGCCATTCCTTCCAGTTCTCTGCTGCCAATGACTGGAACGAACTGCAAAAATCTCTGAAGCTGGAGACTCTTATCTCCCTCACTAACTTTAAGCGTCAGTTGTCAGAGCAGCTTACCGATCACTGCACCTGTACACAGCCTTTCTGAAATTAGCCCACCCAACTACCTCATCCCCATATTGTTATTTATTTTGCTAATTTGCACCCCAGTATCTCTATTTGCACATCATCTTTTGCACATCTAACATTCTAGTGTTAAAACTAATTGTAATTATTTTGCCCTATAGCCTATTTATTGCCTTACCTCCATACCTTGCTACATTTGCACACACTGTATATATATTTTCTGTTGTATTTTTGACTTTATGTTTTGTTTACCCCATATGTAACTCTGTGTTGTTGTTTTTAATCGCACTGCTTTGCTTTATCTTGGCCAGGTCGCAGTTGTAAATGAGTACTTGTTCTCAACTGGCTTACCTGGTTAAATAAAGGTTAAATAAAAAATAAAAATAAATGCTTCACCGTAGGGATGGTGCCAGGTTTCCTCCAGACATGACGCTTGGAATTCAGGCCAAAGATTTCAATCTTGGTTTCATCAGACCAGAGAATCTTGTTTCTCATGATCTGAGAGTCCTTTAGGTGCCTTTTGGCAAACTCCAAGCAGGCTGTCGTGCCTTTTACTGAGGAGTGGCTTCCATCTGGCCACTCTACCATAAAAGCCTGATTGATGGAGTGCTGCAGAGATGGTTGTCCTTCTGGAAGGTTCTAGCATCTCAACAGAGGAACTCTGTAGCTCTGTCAGAGAGACCATCGGGTTCTTGGTCACCTCCCTGACCAAGGCCCTTCTCCCCCGATTGCTCAGTTTGGCCGGGCGGCCAGCTCTAGGAAGAGTCTTGGTGGTTCCAAACTTCTTCCATTTAAGAATGATGGAGTCCACTGTGTTCTTGGGGCCCTTCAATGCTGCAGACATTTTTTGGTACCCTTCCCCAGATCTGTGTCTCGACACAATCCTGTCTCGGAGCTCTACAGACAATTCCTTCGACCTCATGGCTTGGTTGTTGCTCTGACATGCACTGTCAACTGTGGGACCTTATATAGACAGGTGTGTGCCTTTCCAAATCATGTCCAACCAATTGAATTTACCACAGGTGGACTCCAATCAAGTTGTAGAAACATCAAGGATGATCAATGGAAACAGGATGCACCTGAGCTCAATTTCGAGTCTCATAGCAAATGGTCTGAATACTTATGTAAATAAGTAAATGTTTTTACTTGTTTTTGCTTTGTCATTATGGGGTATTGTGTATAGATTGATGAGGATTTTTATTTTATTTAATCCATTTTAGAATAAGGCTGTAACGTAACAAAATGTGGAAAAAGTCAAGGGGTCTGAAACTTTCCGAATGCACTGTCTATAGTTAGTTAACCATCTGAGGACCTCTATAATTAGTTAACCATCTGAGGACCTCTATAGTTAGTTAACCATCTGAGGACCTCTATAGTTAGTTAACCATCTGAGGACCTCTATAGTTAGTTAACCATCTGAGGACCTCTATAGTTAGTTAACCATCTGAGGACCTCTATAGTTAGTTAACCATCTGATGAACTCTAGTTAGTTAACCATCTGAGGAACTCTAGTTAGTTAACCATCTGAGGACCTCTATAATTAGTTAACCATCTGAGGACCTCTATAGTTAGTTAACCAGCAGAGGACCTCTATAGTTAGTTAACCAGCAGAGGAACTCTATAGTTAGATAACCAGATGACCTCTAGTTAGTTAACCACAGAGGACCTCTATATTAGTTAACCATCTGAGGACCTCTATATTAGTTAACCATCTGAGACCTCATTTAGTTACACAAGGGCCTCTATAGTAGTTAACACGAGGACCTCTATAGTTAGTTAACCATCAGAGGACCTCTATAGTTAGTTAAACCCTCAGAGGACCTCTATAGTTAGTTAACACTGGGCCTCTTAGTAGTTACCATCTGAGGACTCTATAGTTAGTTACCAAGAGACCTCTATAGTTAACCACAGAGGACTCTATAGTTAGTTAA
>LR778277.1:1566686-1696785 GCA_902810595.1 Coregonus sp. 'balchen'
TCAAAAAAAGGATCTTTTCGTGTCTCTAAATAAATTATGTGAGAAATGGCGGTGGAAACATTTATGCGCAAATATTGATATAATAACCATAATTTCAAAGTAAACTTGGAGTCACTGGTGTGAGGTCCTCCCACTACGACTCATTGGAAACCATGCACTTTATTAGACTAATGAAATAAATGATGATGAACTTCACAGGGTGGTGAAAGTGCACGTTGAGGAGCTTGATGCTCCTTTCCAATAAATATCGAGGGTCTTATTCTGGTGACATGATGATCGATGCTTGGCTGCAGTTTGACAAATATAAATAAATTTCACTCTTTTGTCCATAATAATAATAATAATAATAATAATAATAATAATAATATAATAATAATAATAATAATGTCATTGTGTAGGCTATACATGCGCTCTGGCCAACAATGCGCAGATAACGCTGTTGGCCAGAGCGCACTTGCCAATACCAGAATGGGTAAACTCATTATATAACGCAACATTTTTTGTGAGAAAACCATCAGTAGAGTTTAAAATGTGATGGAAACCTATTTAACTTGTATTATTTATTCAGTACAGGGGAATTTAACAACATAAGGTATTTTTATGAGCACTACGTCCTCACACAGCCTTTTATCCACAACAAGTCAATTTGATGGAAACATCTCTGGTGGGAAAATGGGCAGTTTTTCATTCGGATTTTAGAATATTTGCATGAAAATCTGCCGCCAATTGGATGGAAACCTAGCTAGTGAAACACACGAATTGGAAAAACAAACTTCCCCGTCTTCCATAATGAGTATCTACATAATTCCCTGTATGGCCCTATTGAGGGCTAATGTTGTGACGAGAGACATTTAGTTTGACAATAGCATCCATACAGGCAATCAAGGCTTTCTCCAATAAAGTGAATGAGAACATAATTGGGAACATGTCAATACAGGTTCCCAATGATAAGGTGCTATAGAAGCCTCAGTGTCCCCCAACTAAAAGTAAAGGTTCTAGAAGCCTCAGTGTGTCCCCCAACTAAAAGTAAAGGTTCTAGAGCCTCAGTGTCCCCCCCCAACTAAAAGTAAAGGTTCTAGAGCTCAGTGTCCCCCCCACTTAAAAGTAAAGGGTTCTAGAAGCCTCCCGTGCCCCCCAACTTAAAGTAAAGGTTCTAGAGCCTCAGTGTCCCCCCCCAACTAAAAGTAAAGGTTCTGAGCCTCAGTGTCCCCCCCAACTAAATTAAAAGGGTTTTAGAAGCCTCAGTGTCCCCCCCAACTAAAAGTAAAGGTTCTAGAGCCTTAGTGTCCCCCCCCCAACTAAAAATAAAGGTTCTAGAGCCTTAGTGCCCCCCCCAACTAAAAGTAAAGGTTCTAGAAGCCTCAGGTCCCCAACTAAAAGTAAGGTTCTAGAGGCCTTAGTGTCCCCCCCAACTAAATTTAAAAGGGTTTTAGAGCTTAGTGTCCCCCCCCAAATAAAAGTAAGGTTCTAGAGCCTTAGTGGTCCCCCCCAACTAAAAGTAAAGGTTCTAGAGCCTCAGTGTCCCCCCCAACTAAAAGTAAAGGGTTCTAGAAGCCTCATGTCCCCCCCCAACCTAAAAGTAAAGGTTCTAGAGCTTAGTGTCCCCCCAACTAAAAGTAAAGGTTCTAGAGCCTCAGTGTCCCCCCCAACTAAAAGTAAAGGTTCTAGAAGCCCTCAGTGTCCCCCCCCCCCCCCCAACTAAAAGTAAAGGTTCCGAAAAGCCTCAGTGTCCCCCCCCCAACTAAAAGTAAAAGGTTCTAGAGCCTTAGTGTCCCCCCAACTAAAAGTAAAGGTTCTAGAGCCTCATGTCCCCCCCCCAACTAAAAGTAAAGGTTCTAGAAGCCTCAGTGTCCCCAACTAAAAGTTAAAGGTTCTAGAGCCTTAGTGTCCACCCCCCAACTAAAAGTAAAGGTTCCTAGAGCCTTAGTGTCCCCCCCCAACTAAAAAGAAGGTTCTAGAAGCCTTAGTGTTCCCCCCCAACTAAAAGTAAAGGTTCTAGAGCCTTAGTGTCCCCCCCAACTAAAAGTAAGGTTCTAGAAGCCTCAGTGTCCCCCCCAACTAAAAGTAAAGGTTTCTAGAAGCCTCAGTGTCCCCCCAACTAAAAGTAAAGGTTCTAGAGCCTTAGTGTCCCCCCCAACTAAAAGTAAAGGTTCTAGAGCCTTAGTGTCCCCCCCAACTAAAAGTAAAGGTTCTAGAAGCCTTAGTGTCCCCCCCAACTAAAAGTAAAGGTTCTAGAAGCCTTAGTGTCCCCCCCACTAAAAGTAAAGGGTTCTAGAAGCCTCAGTGTCCCCCCCAACTAAAGTAAAGGTTCTAGAAGCCTTAGTGTCCTCCCCCAACTAAAAGTAAAGGTTCTAGAAGCCTTAGTGTCCTCCCACTAAAAGTAAAGGTTCTAGAAGCCTTAGTGTCCTACCCAACTAAAAAGTCAAGGTTCCTATAGGCGCCGCAGTGTCCCCCCCACTAAAAGTAAAGGTTCTAGAAGCCTCAGTGTCCCCAACTAAAAGTAAAGGTTCTAGAGCCTTAGTGTCCCCCCCCACTAAAAGTAAAGGTTCTAGAGCCTTAAGTGTCCCCCCCAACTAAAAGTAAAGGTTCTAGAAGCCTTAGTGTCCCCCCCAACTAAAAGTAAAGGTTCTAGAGCCTTAGTGTCCCCCCAACTAAAAGTAAAGGTTCTAGAGCCTCAGTGTCCCCCCCAACTAAAAGTAAAGGTTCTAGAAGCCTCAGTGTCCCCAACTAAAAGTAAAGGTTCTAGAGCCTTAGTGTCCCCCCCAACTAAAAGTAAAGGTTCTAGAGCCTTAGTGTCCCCCCCAACTAAAAGTAAAGGTTCTAGAAGCCTTAGTGTCCCCCCCAACTAAAAGTAAAGGTTCTAGAAGCCTTAGTGTCCCCCCCAACTAAAAGTAAAGGTTCTAGAAGCCTCAGTGTCCCCCCAACTAAAAGTAAAGGTTCTAGAAGCCTTAGTGTCCTCCCCAACTAAAAGTAAAGGTTCTAGAAGCCTTAGTGTCCTCCCCAACTAAAAGTAAAGGTTCTAGAAGCCTTAGTGTCCTACCCAACTAAAAGTAAAGGTTCTAGGAGCCTTAGTGTCCTCCCCAACTAAAAGTAAAGGTTCTAGAAGCCTCAGTGTCCCCAACTAAAAGTAAAGGTTCTAGAAGCCAGCAGTGATTCTGTCCCAGTGGTGTATTCCAAAAAGCAGGATTAGCAAATTAGCCAGCGAACTTTGAAAAACAGCCACATATATAACCTGATTTTCTAGTTGATTAAGAAAGTTTAATTTGTATATTGATTGTTGAGTCAATTACAGCTTATCAATTTGAAGTCTATATTACATATTTCTCAAACATATTTGGACAGTAAGCTGGTGGCTAACTCATCGATCCAGCTTCCTGGACCAGGCCACAGGTTATTGGTGTGTGGTTGTCCGCTGTTCACTGGTTGACCTTGTCCCTGTCGATGCCCTTGTGTTGTGGCACGTGTCTGAAGATGCAGTTGTGTCGGACACAGCCTGTGGTCCTCCAGAAGTAGCACTCTTGACTCCTCTCCCTGTAACACACGGAGAAGAGAGGGCTTCAGAATACAGACTGAAATGTTACTTAGTGACAGCTGTTGACGTAAAAAGGGCTTTATAAATACATCTGATTTTTAGAAACTCAGGCGTGGTCTGTTAGAATAGTAGAATACACAAGGTGCAATTTTGAAATTTGGTCGTGCAGCAGTTTTTCTCTTGTTATGTCAGTCACTGACAGTCACTCAATTAGCCATGCCTGATCGCGTCGGATGCCAATTCCCCCCCCCGATTGTCCCGGAGAATGTTGTCAGAAATTGTCTCAGACGTGCTATCACTTTACATTTGCGCGTGCCATAAAAACACTCTAAGAGGCTGGGTGACTGTGTTTTCTACTCACGGTGCGTTGGCGACGGTGGGATTGGTGGCAGCTAATTGGGAAAAGCCCAGTTTCTTCTGAATCACTTTATCAGGGTGACGGACGCCAGCTACTTCCCCTTTAAACCTTACCCCAACAACAGGACGACAGAGGCTACTTTAAACAGTGTAGACTGACAGAACCAAGATTCCTGGACAACTATCTCTGCAAATTATAGGAACTGAAGAAAAAAATATATGAGACAGAACTAAAAAACAAAAGTAAAACAGCACAACAACAGACAGTAAGAGGCCCGAAATAAGACCAGACACTAACAGACAACAGTAAAAGCCCGCACTAACAAAGACGTAAAGACAGACCTACAAGAGTAACTAAAAGACATAACAGACAAAGAAAGGCAACAAAAACACAGACACTAACGCAACTAAAACAACACTAACAGACAGACAGTAAAAGAAAACCTAAAGAGAGTAACTAACAACAAACAGACAGACATAACAAAAGACAGTAAAGACCACTAACGGAATAACTAAAAACCAAAAGACAGACACTAAAGAGATAACAAAAACAGACACTAACAACAGACAAACAAGATAAAACAGACACAAAAGACGACACTAAGAGAGTAAACTAACCGACCTAACAGACGACACTAAAAGAGTAACTACAGACCTAACGACAACACTAAAAGAGAGTAACTAACAGACCAACAGACAGACATAAGAGGCAAAAATAAGACCAGACACTAACGCAGACAGTAAGAGACAGCACTAAAAACAACAGTAAGAGCAGACCTAAAGAGTAAAATAAAAACACTAACAAAACATAAAAGGGAACAGTAAGACACGAACTACAGCAGACACTAACGACCACTAACAAGAGTAACAAAAGACACTAACAAGACCTAACAACAGACCTAACAACAACACTAACAGAGGGAAAAAAACGACACTAAAAACAGACAGTAAAGGGGAAACTAAAACAGACAAAATAAAGACAGACACTACGAGGGTAACAAAAAGACACTAACAGCAGACAGAAGGGCAACAAAGGGGAAAAGACAGAAAGCAGACATTTTTGAGCAGACATAAAAGACAGCACTAACAACAAAACTAAAAGAAGTAACTAACAACACTAACAAAGCATAACAGAGATAAATAAAAGACAACAGTAAAGGCAACACAACAGAAAAAGTAAGAACAACACTAACAAGGGGTAAATAACAACACTAACAAAACGTAAGAGGGAACAGTAAGGCAGACCAAAAAGACAGACCCTAAAAAGAGTAACTAAAAGACAACAAAAAACCCGACATAAAAAGACAAAACTAACAGAGAGTTTCTAACAACAGTAAGAGCGCACAACAGAGAGTAAAAAAAAAAGCACTAACAGACGACATAAGGGCAGAAGAAAGACGACTAAAGGCAGCACAACAACAGACAAAACAGACAGTCTAACAGCAACAGTAACGAAGACCTAACAACAGAAAAGAAGACACTAACGCAGACACTAAAGAGAGTAACTAACAGACGTAAAAGACAGACATAACAACGACACTAACAGACAACACTAAAAGACACTAACAGGAGTAAATAAACAGACCAACAACAACATAAAAGCAACATAAAGACAGACAGTAAGGGCAACAGTAAGAGGCAAAACCAAAAGACGACCTACAACAAAACTAACAGGTAAATAACAAAACCAAAAAGACCTAAAAAAGAGTAACTAAAAGACAACAGTAAGGGCAGACACTAACAGACAGACAGTAGAAAACCCCTAACAAGGGGTAAAAAACAAAACTAAAACGAATAAGAGGCAACAGTAAAAGGGAACACACAGAAGACACTAACAAGAGTAACTAAAAGACGACAGTAAAAACAGACACTAAAGAAGACCTAACAAAGTAAAAACAGACAGAAAAACAACAAACAGAGAGTAAATAACAGACACTAACGCAGCAGTAAGAGGGAGACGTAAGGACAACAGTAAGAGGCAGACACTAACAGAAAGACACGAACTACATAACTAACAGACATACAGTCCCAGACGACGACTAACATATAACAGACAACACTAACATACAGACACAACATGAGTAACTAACAGACAGTAAGATAACAGACACTAACAACAACACTAACAGCACAGACACGAACCAGACACTAACAGAGGTACCTAACATACACTAACAACATACAGAGTTGACACTAGTGAAACATATCAATGCCCCGTCTGGTCCTGATCCCACAACAGTTCTCTAACCTGAACTTTCGCCTGTCTCGTGCTCATTTTTGCGTGCCTGAAATATGTTTTTAGGAAGTACTGACAGTAAAAGACATTTTTAAATTCCGTCTTTTAGCAGACCTCTTATCCGAGCGCTTACAATTTAGTGCTACATTTGCTTTTTTTTAATCTTTTTTTTTTTTTCATACTAATTACTGGCCCCCGCCCCCGTTGGGAATCGACCACAACCCTGCATGCAAACGCCATTCTCTAAACCAACTGCGGCTACCTCCCCCTCCCTGCGTCCATTCCCTCCTCCCTACCACCCTGGACGACACTGGGCCAATTGTGCGCCCTCCGCCATGGGTCTCTCTCCCGGTTGCGGCCTGCTACACATCATAGCCATAATGTGCTGTTGTGTTTGGGTTTAGTAAGTAACTGAGCAGTAACATACAGACATATGTAGGCTGTTGTGTTGGTTTAGGAAGTACTGAGAATAATGTCACTAATATGAATATGAGGTTGTCTTACCGATCTTATTTAAATGGACTGACTGTAGGCCTAAGTCGCTCTGGATGAGAGTGTATTCTATAAATGACCTAGATGTAGATGGTTTAAAGCTGGAGACGAGGACAAGGCCCCAGCAGGAATTTCTGCTCATTAAGGCTGGAGGATGAGGACAGAGACCCCAGCAGGAAGTTCTGCTCATTAAGGCTGGAGGACGAGGACAGAGACCCCAGCAGGAAGTTCTGCTCATTAAGGCTGGAGGACGAGGACAGAGACCCCAGCAGAATTCTCTCTCATTAAGGCTTGCAGACGAGGACAGAGCCCAGCCGGAAGTTCTCTCATTAAGGCCTGGAGGACGAGGACAGAGGACCCCAGCAAGGACAGTTATCTGTCCATTAAATGGCCTGGAGGACCGAGGACAGAGGAACCCCAGCAGGAGAAGTTTCTGCTCAATTAAGGCTGGAGGATGACAGGAACAGAGACCACCCCAGCAGGAAAGTTTCTGCTCATTAAGGCTGGAGGACGAGGGGACGAGACCCCCCAGCAGGAAAGTTCTGCTCATTAAGGCTGGAGCGGACGAGGACCTAAGAGGACCCCAGCATGGAGTTCTGCTCAGCCATAAAACTGCTAAGCCTACGCTTGAGTCCACTGCCACACTACATACCACTGACCAAACAAGTATGGTGGACACCTGATCCGCTCCATACACCTCATATCGGGGCCAAAAATCATGGACCTTAATCTGGTGAGTTGGTCCCCCCTTTTGACTGACTATAACCAGGCCTCCACTCTTCTGGGAAGGCTTTCCACTAGATGTTGGAACATTGCTGAGGGGACTTGCTTCCATTAAGCCACAAGAGCATTAGTGAGGTCGGGCACTGATGTTGGGCGATTAGACCCTGGCTCGCAGACGGCGTTCCAATTCAGTCCTAAAGGTGTTTGGATGGGGTTGAGGTCAGGGCTCTGTCAGGCCAGTGAAGTTCTTCCACAACGATCTCGACAAAACCATTTCTGTATGGACCTCACTTTGTGCACAGGGGCATTGTCATGCTGAAACAGGGAAAGGGCCTTCCCCAAACTGTTGCCACAAAGTTGGAAGCACAGAATCGTCTAGAATGTCATTGCATGCTGTAGCGTTAAGATTTCCCTTCACTGGAAACTAAGGGGCCTAGCCCGAACCTTGAAAAAACAGCCCCATACCATTATTACCTCCTCCACCCAAACTTTACAGTTGGCACTATGCATTCGGGTATGTACCATTCTCCTGTCATCCGCCAAACCCAGATTCGTCCGTCGGACTGCCAGATGGTGAAGCGTGATTCATCACTCCAGAGATACATTTCCACTGCTCCAGAGTCCAATGGCGGCGAGCTTTACAACACTGCTCCAGCCGACGCGTGGCTTGCGCATGGTGATCTATGCTTGTTTTCGGCTGCTAGGCCATGGAAACCCATTTCATGAAGGCTCCCACGAACAGTATTGAGCTGTACTTGCTTCCAATAGGCATTTGGAACTCTGGAACTCGGTAGGGGTGGTGCACCACCGAGGACAGCATTTTGTAACACGCTACTCGCTTCATAGTCAGCACTCGCCGGTCCGTTTCTTTGAGCTTGTTGGCTACCACTTCACGGCTGAGCCGTTGTTGCTCCTGGACGTTTCCTCCACTTCACAATAACAGCACTATACAGTTGACCAGTCACTCTAGCATGGCAAAACTTTGGAACAAACAGACCTGTTGGAAAAGGTGCATCTATGACGGGTGCACGTTGAAAGTCACTGAGCTCTTCAGTAGAGGCCATTCTACGGCCAATGTTTGTTTATGGAGATGCATTGTCGTGCTCGTAGGGAAATTACCATTAATTTGATATATAACGGGAGTTTTTTTGAACTAGTTACTTCAGTAACTGCATACGTAACAGACGTACAGCACAGACGTACAAGCAACATACGGTTAACATACAGTAACAGACTGCAACATACTTACATCAACATACATAACATCAGTAACAACTGGTCAACAGGCGTACGGCAACAGACGTACAGCAACAGAGCAGTAAAACGTCTGAGCAGTCCCAGATGGTCATGAATTTTCAAACCTGTTTGATTTTATCATCACAAAATTTGCAAAGCGGTTGGTAGGGTGAAATGTTGTCACGACACATTTTTGAGAACGGTGACAGCAATAGCCAATGAGAGCTGCCATAGAAGAGCCAGGTTGAGATGACTTGTTTGCATCTCCAGAAATGCGTGGACTGTGGACAGAGCCATTACGACTATTTGGTTGGACTTGCATTTAAATCAAAGCCAAGTGTCAAATCGTTACAACAGCGCTGAATTCACACAAGCAATGTATTCAATTCAAAATGTTGCTAGATTTTCACACTCTGTAAATGGCCAGCTTAATGTCGGACTGAACCTTCAGGTGGCCTGCTTTTGAGCCACATCTCTCGCTATGCCACATCGTTTAGTGTTTGGACCCCCTGTGCCCACTCGTTAGGGTGCGTGCCCTCGCTGTGCCACCTCGTTAGTGCGTGAACGCCTGTTGTGGCCACATCGTTTAGTGTGTGACCCCCGTCTTGCCACATCGTTTTAGTGTGTGACCCGGCTGTGCCACAATCGTTTATAGTGTGTGACCCGTCTGGTGCCACATCGTTAGGCCGTGCCCCTGTTGTGCCACTCGTTTATGTGTGACCCCGAATCTTGTGCACAGTTTAGTGGTGGACCCGTCTTGCCACCTCGTTTAGTGCTGACCCTGTTGTTCCACATCGTTGGTTGACCCCGTCTGTGCCATAGCGTTTTGTGTTTGAACCCGTCTGTGCCACATCGTTTTAGTGTGTGACCCCATCTGTGCCACATCGTTTGAGTGGTGACCTGTTTTGCCACTCGTTTAGTGTGTGACCCCGCCTGTGCCACTCGTTTAGTGTGTGACCCCGTCGTGCCACATCGTTTAGTTAGTGCTTGACCCCGTTGTTGCCACAATCGTTTTAGTGTTTGTGGACCCCAAGTCTGTCCACTCGTTAGTGCGTGACCCTGTTGTGTCCACACGGTTAGTGCGTGACCCCGTCTGTTGTGCCAGCATCGTTTAGTGCGTGACCCTGTTGTGCCAGCATCGTTTAGTGGTGTGGACCCCCCGTCTGTGCCACATTGCCACAACGTTTAGTGGTGACCCGTCTGGGCCCCATCGTTTAGTGCCGTGACCCGCCTTCCCTTTGCCACATCGTTATGGGTGACCCCCGTCTGTGCCACACTCGTCTTGTGTGGACCCCGTCTGTGCCACACTCGTTTTAGTTGGTGTGACCCCAACCCCGTTGTTACGACGATTTGAAAGTCATGTAGTGTCCACCGCCGCTTAAAACAGACGACATAGGACTAATGCATGTCCTGATGGCTCTCTCACAGTCGTCCATGCTGGTGTATTGACAAAGTCACTTGGGAAAGAGCCCAAAAACACTGACTGTGGATAGTCCCACACGGAGAGATAGAGAGAGAAGAGAGAGAGAGAGAGGAGAGATAGAGAGAGAGAACAGAGACGCAGACAGAGACAGGAGACCCAGAGACGAGACAGAGACAGAGACAGAGACAGAAGACAGAGAGACAGAGAACAGAGAGACAAGAGAGAGAGAGAGAACAGAGATAAAGAGAGACAGAGAGACTATAGAGACAAGAGACATAGATAGAGAGAGAGATAGAGAGAGAGCGAGACAGAGAAAGGGGAAGAGGGATAGAGAGAGAACAGAGAGAATAGAGAGAGAGAGAGACGAGAGAGAGAGAGAGAGAAGGGAGAAGACGAGACAGGACAGATACAGAGACAGCTACATAGACAGAGAGATAGAGAGAGAGAGAGAGAGAGAGAAGAGAGAAAGCGAGAGAGGATATATGAGAGAGAGAGGAGAGCGAGGGGGAGAGAGAGTAGGTAGAAGATCGAAATACAATCCACTTGTGAAACAGTCCTTCTAGTCATTCTGCTGTCTTATGTTACACTATATATAAGCCAGGGTCAAGACATGTTGCCTCAGCTGAACAGGCTGGTTATGTACTGCTAGAGAGAGAGGAGGAGGAGGCTGAGGAGACGTATAGGAGTTGAGGAGCCAGGAGAGGAGACCGGTTAGAGGAGCGGAAGAGAACGAGGATTAGCCATGAGAGGAGGAAGAAGGAGACAGAGGAGGAGCCAGAGGAGATAGGAGGAGACAGGAAGGAGAGGAGGAGACAGGATAAAGGGGACAAGGAGCGGAGGAGAGGAAGCGGTAGGAGACAGGCGGAGGAGGAGACAGGAGGAGAGGAGACAGGCGGCATAGAAGGAGGCAGAGGAGGGAGATGAGGCGGAGGAAACAGGAGGGGAGAGGGGAGACAGGAGATGGACAGGAGGAGTGAGAGCATAGGAGACAGGGAGGAGGAGGAAGACATGAGGCAGAGAGATGAGGCAGAGGAGGAGATGATGCGGAGGCGACAGGGGAGGCGGAGGAACAGGAGAGGAGGAGAGGGGAACAGGAGAGGAGGAGACATAGGATGACAGGATGCTGAGGAGACAGGAGCGGAGGGAGGAGCAGGAGGAGGAGATGAGGCGGAGATACGGATGGGAGAGTATGAAAACGGAGAGGATGATTCAGGAGAACAGTAAGAAGAGGAGGAGACAGGGGAATGAAGAGGATGAAGGAACATGAGGAGCGAGAGGAGGATGAGACAGGAGGAGAGGAGAGGAAGGAGGATTAGACATGAGGAGAGGAGTGAGAGGATGGTAGGACAGGAGGGATGATAGGAGGAGGAGCGAAGAGTGAAGTAGGAGACAGGAGGAGAAGATTAGGAGGAGACACGGAGGATAGTAGAAGATGAGACATGCGAAGGAGGAAACAGTAGGAGAAAGAATGTACCTAACTGCTGAAGAAGCTGTGGTAGCAGGGTTGTGGTGTGTTGGCTCCAATCAGCCAACATATAACAGGAAAGAGATTGTGTGGAGAGAGACATCTTCAGTGGCAAGAACAAATTCAATGAAAATAATTCTCAACAGTAGTGTAAAAACACACAGTATCAGAACTGCCCAAATGGGCACCCCCGATCCCCTCTATGGTGCACTAAGTAGTACCTTATATAGGTGATAGGGTGCTATTATAGACACAGCCCTAGACTCTTACTGTATGATAGTCATGCTAGAAGTACGGGGCTCTACGGTGTAACCGTTCAAACGGGGCTCTACGGTGGTGACCGTTCAACGGGGCGCTATACGGTGTAACCGTTCAAAAACGGGGCTCTACGGTTGTAACCGTTCAAACTAATCACATAAAAAACTAATCACATAAAAAAACTACAAATCCCATAGTTATCCCACCTGATGCAGCAACAGTGCCTGGGGGGCTGTGCGCACTGTGAGGGAAGCACTGAAAGATTAATTTTTAGAAGCACACAGGCCTAGAAGTCAATTTACCTGACAGTCTGCTGAAGTGTGATTGTCATTGTGTTCCTTGGCTATTTCCATTGTGTTGTTCACACACTAGGTTGTTTTTCAATGTTAGTTTGATCTTGCTCAACTGTTGGCGAAGAGACTGACATATGTCTGAGTCCTACCGTTACCACGGTAACCTCCCGCACTTAAAGGGCCAGCTGAACATTTTCCTTTCACCTAAGTGACTCAAATATTTGGGGGTACATTGTGCTTGATTGAGCATGGAACACTCCAAAAAACCTTATTCATTAAATTTTCATTTCTTATCATAAAAACACTCTTCATCAACTTATTTCATTGTGCTCCTAAATGTCTGTGTGTTGCTACATTTTTCAACGTAGGAACTTCTGCTTCATGTAAACAGTTTCAGGGTAAGAGCACTAAGGTAATGATACATCTCACCTTCTGCTTCCTCCCGGTGCAACGTGGTATACAGGGCCTGGGGTAGGGGATCTGGGTTTAGGTCTGGTTTGGAGGAGAGGTTTAGGCCTGGGTCCCACTCCCTCCCACGTCTCACTGTCCTCTGCTGAAGTGGCAGCCGCAGAAAAGTCATTACTAACATATTCATCTATGGGGAGGGAGACACAGAGAGAGAGAGACCGAGAGAGAGAACGTTATAATACCAGATATTCAAAAGGTGTTATATCTTTATGAATTGGGGGACATTAACAATAGCCTGAGTGCCATATCAGTTTGTGTCGTTGTGACAATGCATCGCCACTTGGCAAGACATCAAACGGATGTGGGACTCAGGCTATCGTTAAGTCTAGTTGTTTACCTTCGATACCAGACAGGACATCAACCGCCTTCTCAAAGTCTCCGTGGGCAATCAGCGCATTACAGCTCTGCTCACGGTTAAATCCCATTTCCTACGATAAAACACCCATCACACATTAGTCAACTAGTAGGTACACAAGCGTGCACACACGCACACACACACACACACAGAGATATTTCTACGCATAAATGACACCCTTTGGCAGGTAATGGAAGATATGCTGCACTACAGAAAGCATTATAAACTGGACTAGATGTCGACAGAATGAATCAGAGGGCTGGAAACAACTGGACTAGATGGGGAGGGGAAAAGGGAAAGGGGGGGAGGAGACAGGAGAGAAAGGGGACCCGGAGGAAGGAGACAGGGAGGAGACAGGAGGAGACCAGAGAGGAGGAGACAGGGAGGAGGAGAGGAAAGGCCGAGGAGAGAGGCCAGAGGAGGAAAATGAGGCAGGGGATGGAGCAGAGGAGGAGGAGACAGGAGGGCACAGGAGTCGAGGAGAAGGAGGCAGAGGAGACGGAGCAGAGGAGGAGATGAGCGGGGGAGGAAAAGGAGGAGGAGGGCAGGAGGAGAGGAGCAGAGAGGAGGAGAAGGCGGAGGAGAGGAGAAAGGAGGAAAAGGACAGGAGGCAGAGAGAGGAGAGGAAGGGCAGAGGAGATGAGGAGAGGAGACAGGAGGAGAGAAAAAGAGGAGGAGGGGGGAGGACAGGGAAGAAGGAGGAGGACAGTGGAAGGAAGGGGGAGGAGACAGGGGAGGGAGGAGGGAGGCAGGGGAGGAAGAGGAGGAGACAGGGAAGGAAGGAAAAGGGGGACGGGAGGACAGGTGAAGGAGGAGGAGAAGGAGGAATAGGTTAAGGCGGAGGAGAGAGGAGAGAAAAGAGAGAGGAGAACAGGAGGACGAGAGAGGAGGAGACAGGAGGAGCGAGAGGAGGAGGAGACAGGAGGCGGGGAGGAGGGGAGGGACAGGAGGAAGGAGGGGGACGAGAGGAGGGAGCAGGGGGAGAGGAGGGAAGAAAGGGAAGGAGAAGAGAGCGGAGAAGAGGAAACCAGGGAGAGAATGTTACTCTACCTGCTGAAGAGACTGTGTAGCATGGGTTGTGTTGTGTTGGGCCCCAAGCAGCCAACATATACAGGAAAGAGATCGCTGTGGAGAGAGAAACATCTTCAGTGGCAGACAAAGTCAGATGAAAAGTAATCTGAACAGTAGTATAAAAACACACAGATATCAGACTGTCCCAAATGGCACCCGATCCCCTCTATGGTGCACTAAGTAGTACCTTATATAGGTGATAGGGTGCTATTATAGACACAGCCCTAGACTCTTACTGGATAAGTCATGCTAAAGTACGGGCTTTTACAGTGTAACCGTTTAAACAGGGCTCTACGGTGTAACCGTTCAAACGGGGCTTTTACGGTGAAACCGTTCAACGGGGCTCTTTCAGTGTAAACCCTTCAAACGGGGCTCTACGGTGTAACCGTTCAAAAAAGGGGCTCTACGGTGTAACCGTTCAAAACAGGGCCTACGGTGTAACCGTTCAAACGGGGCTCTACGGTGTAACCGTTCAAACGGGGCTCTACGGTGGGAAAACCCTTCCAAAAACCGGGGCTCTACGGTGTAACCGTTCAAAAAAAGGGCTCTACGGGTGTAAACCGTTCAAACGGGGCTCTACGGTTTTAACCGTTCAAACGGGGCTCTACTGTGTAACCGTTCAAACGGGGCTCTACGGTGTAACCGTTCAAACGGGGCTCTACACGGTGTAACCGTTCAAACGGGGCTCTACGGTGTAACCGTTCAAACGGGGCTCTACGGTGTAACCGTTCAAACGGGGCTCTACGGTGTAACCGTTCAAACGGGGCTCTACGGTGTAACCGTTCAAACGGGGCTCTACGGTGGTAACCGTTCAAACGGGGCTCTACGGTGTAACCGTTCAAACGGGGCTCTACGGTTTTAACCGTTCAACGGGGCTCTACGGTGTAAACCGTTCAAACGGGGCTCTACGGTGTAACCGTTCAACGGGGCTCTACGGTGTAACCGTTCAAACGGGGCTCTACGGTTTTAACCGTTCAAAAGGGGCTCTACGGTGTAACCGTTCAAACGGGGCTCTACGGTGTAACCGTTCAAACGGGGCTCTACGGTGTAACCGTTCAAACGGGGCTCTACGGTGTAACCGTTCAAACGGGGCTCTACAGTGTAACCGTTCAAACGGGGCTCTACGGTGTAACCGTTCAAACGGGGCTCTACAGTGTAACCGTTCAAACGGGGCTCTACGGTGTAACCGTTTTAAACGGGGCTCTACGGTGTAACCGTTCAAACAGGGCTCTACGTTGTAAAACCCTTCAAACGGGGCTCTACAGTGTTAAAACCCTTCAAACGGGGCTCTACAGTGTAACCGTTCAAACGGGGCTTACAGTGTAACCGTTCAAAACGGGGCTATACGGTATAAAAAATTCAAACGGGGCTCTACAGTGTACCGTTCAAACGGGGCTCTACAGTGTAACGTTCAAACCGGGGCTCTACAGTGTAAAACCCTTCAAACAGGGCTCACGGTAAACCGTTCAAACGGGGCTCTACGGTGTAACCGTTCAAAAAGGGGCTTACAGTGTAACCGTTCAAACGGGGCTCTACGGGTGTAACCCGTTCAAGGGGGTCTACATGTAACCCTTCAAACGGGGCTCTACGGTGTAACCGTTCAAAGGGGCTCTCAGTGTAACCGTTCAAAAGGGGCTCTACGGTGTAACCGTTCAAAAAGGGGCTCTACGGTGGGAACCGTTCAAACGGGGCTCTACGGTTGTAACCGTTCAAACGGGGGCTCTACGGTGTAACCGTTCAAACGGGGCTCTACAGTGTAACCGTTCAAACGGGGCTATACGGTATAACCGTTCAAACGGGGCTCTACATTTACATTTACATTTTAGTTATTTAGCAGACGCTCTTTTCCAGAGCGACTTACAGGAGCAATTAGGGTTAAGTGCCTGCTCAAGGGCACATCGACATTTTTTTCACCTAGTCGGCTCTACAGTGTAACCGTTCAAACGGGGCTCTACGGTGTAACCGTTCAAACGGGGCTCTACAGTGTAACCGTTCAAACGGGGCTCTACGGTGTAACCGTTCAAACGGGGCTCTACGGTGTAACCGTTCAAACGGGGCTCTACAGTGTAACCGTTCAAGGCTTGAAACCCAAACGGATATAAAACCGAAAAAAACGGGCTCACGTAACCGTTCAAAGGGGTACAGTAACCGTTCAAACGGGGCTCAACGGTGTAACCTTCAAGACGGACTCACATGTAACCTAACTAATCACATAAAAACTAATCACATAAAAAAACTACAAATCCCATAGTTATCCCACCTGGTGCAGCAACAGTGCCTGGGGGGCTGTGCGCACTGTGAGGGAAGCACTGAAAGATTAATTTTTAGAAGCACACAGGCCTAGAAGTCAATTTACCTGACAGTCTGCTGAAGTGTGATTGTCATTGTGTTCCTTGGCTATTTACATTGTGTTGTTCACACACTAGGTTGTTTTTCAATGTTAGTTTGATCTTGCTCAACTGTTGGCGAAGAGACTGACATATGTCTGAGTCCTACCATTACCACGGTAACCTCCCGCCCTTAAAGGGCCAGCTGAACATTTTCCTTTCACCTAAGTGACTCAAATATTTGGGGGTACATTGTGCTTGATTGAGCATGGAACACTCCAAAAAACCTTATTCATTAAATTTTCATTTCTTACATAAAAACACTCTTCATCCAAACTTATTTCATTGTGCTCCTAAATGTCTGTGTGTGTTGCTACATTTTTCAACTAGGAATTCTGTTCAGTAAACAGTTCAGGGAAGAGATAGTAATGATCTTCACCTTGTCCTCCGGACGGATACAGGGCCTGGGGTAGGGGATCTGGGTTAGTCGGTTGAGAAGGTTTGCGTCCACTCCCTCCCATGTCGTCCTCGCTGAGTGGCGCCGCAGAAATATACTAAATATATGGGGGACAAAGAGGAGGACAAGAGGACGTTATAAACCAATATCAAAGGGTATTAAAGGGACATAATCCGAGGCCAGTCGTTTGGCGTTGTGACAATCATCCCACTTGCTTTGGCAAGACATCAAACGATGTGGGACTCAGGCTATCTTTAAGTCTAGTGTTTACCTCGTACCAGACAGGACATCAACCGCCTTCTCAAAGTCTCCGTGGGCAATCAGCGCTTACAGCCTGCCACGGTTTAATCCATTTCTACGATAAACACCATCACAAATTAGGTCAACTAGTGGTGCACAAGCGTGACACACAACAACAACACGCTAAACACACACAACACACACACCTCAGAATATTTCTTGACTGCCATAAATGACACCTTTGGCAGGTAATGGAAGTATATTCTGCACTCACGAAAGCATGTATAAACTTACTAGATGTCGACAGATCCGGTGAATGTCAGAGGCCTGAGAAGAACTGGACTGATTTGACAGAATGAATTCAGAGGGAGGAGAACAACTGGACTAGATGTTTGCAGAATGATTCAGAGGAGCTGAGAAACAACTGGACTAGATGTTGACAGAATGAATTCAGAGGGCTGAGAAAAAACAACTGGACTAGATGTTGACAGAATGAATTCAGAGGGCTGAGAACAGAACTGGACTAGATGGTTGACAGAATGAATTCAGAGGGCTGAGAAACAACTGGACATGTTGACCAGAATGAATTCAGAGGGACTGGAACAACTGGACTAGATGTTTGACAGAATGAATTCAGAGGGCTGAGAAACACACTGGACTAGAGTTGACAGAATAATTCAGAGGGCCTGAGAATATCAACTGGACTAGATGTTACAGAATGAATTCAGAGGGGCTGAGAAACAACTGGACTAGATGTTGACAGAATTGAATTCAGAGGGCCTCGAGAAAAACAACTGGACTAGATGTTGACAGAATGAATTCAGAGGGAGGAGAAACAACTGGACTAGATGTTGACAGAATGAATTCAGAGGGGCTGAGAAACAACTGGACTAGATGTTGACAGAATGAATTCAGAGGGCTGAGAAACAACTGGACTAGATGTTGACAGAATGAATTCAGAGGGCTGAGAAACAACTGGACTAGATGTCGACAGAATGAATTCAGAGGGCTGAGAAACAACTGGACTAGATGTCGACAGAATGAATTCAGAGGGCTGAGAAACAACTGGACTAGATGTTGACAGAATGAATTCAGAGGGCTGAGAAACAACTGGACTAGATGTTGACAGAATGAATTCAGAGGGCTGAGAAACAACTGGACTAGATGTTGACAGAATGAATTCAGAGGGCTGAGAAACACTGGACTAGATGTTCGACAGAATGAATTCAGAGGGCTGAGAAACCAACTGGACTAGATGTCGACAGAATGAATTCAGAGGGCTGAGAAACAACTGGACTAGATGTTGACAGAATGAATTCAGAGGGCTGAGAAAACAACTGGACTAGATGTTGACAGAATGAATTCAGAGGGCTGAGAAACAACTGGACTAGATGTTGACAGAATGAATTCAGAGGGCTGAGAAACAACTGGACTAGATGTTGACAGAATGAATTCAGAGGGCTGAGAAACAACTGGACTAGATGTTGACAGAATGAATTCAGAGGGAGGAGAAACAACTGGACTAGATGTTGACAGAATGAATTCAGAGGGAGGAGAAACAAGGTTTTCGCCTGTGCTTCCGTACATACCATCAGCTGCATGATCTGAACATTCATCAACTCCTGAGCAGCATCTGAACACGAACCGTCCTGCTTTAATACCTCCTTATAGGTCTGGCATGCCTCAAAGTACCTCTGGGGGGAGGAGAGGAGTGGGGGGATTTAATACCTCCTTATAGGTCTGGCATGCCTCAAAGTACCTCTGGGGGGAGGAGAGGAGTGGGGGGATTTAATACCTCCTTATAGGTCTGGCATGCCTCAAGGGGTAAGGGTAGGGAGAGAGGGGGAGGGAGAGAGCGAGGGGAAGGAGAGAGAGGTAGGGTGACCGAGGGGTAGGGGGAGAGGGTGGACAGACCCAGGGGAGAGGGTGGACAGACCCAGGGGAGAGGGTGGACAGACCCAGGGGAGAGGGTGGACAGACCCAGGGGAGAGGGTGGACAGACCCAGGGGAGAGGGTGGACACAGAGGGTGGACAGACCCAGGGGAGAGGGTGGACAGACCCAGGGGAGAGGTGGACAGACAGAGGGGAGAGGGTGGACAGACCCAGGGGAGAGGGTGGACAGACCCAGGGGAGAGGGTGGACACAGAGGGTGGACAGACCCAGGGGAGAGGGTGGACACAGAGGGTGGCAGCACATAATGAGCTTGACAAACATTACACAAAGAGTGGAGCTAAAATCCTAAAGTTGAATTGCATAAAGTATTATTATCATAATGTCGTGTACCTTGAGTCCAGACAGAGCCTTCCCCTTCCTGTATAGTCCTTTAATCCAGCCAGGCTCCATGGAGAGGGCCAGCTCAGCATCACACAAGGCCCTATCATACTGCTGCATCTTCTCATAGCAAAATGACCGGTTCCCAAACAGCCTACAACAGGACATCAGGGCTGTATTCAGAAAGGGTCTTAGAGTAGCCGGGCTGATCCAAGAGCCTGCTAAACAGTAGTGCACTATACAGTGAATAGGGTGCCACTTCAGAAAAGAGTTGTGTTGTCACCACAACAGAACTTCACTCACGATACAAGGCCAAGTATCACGATACCGAGTAGTATCGCGACTGTTCCCTTTCTCCAAACTATGCGGATCTGCTACAAAAAAAACCCGCCAATGATATTCACACTACTCAATATACAGGGATGCAAACTGGTGAGGGCCCAAAAAGGAGACGCTTTTTTTTTTGTTGCTTTGAAACATGCAAAAAAAAATCCCTGATAGGGGGAAATGCAGGTTTTAACTAATTAAACAATGAAGAATATGATCTACATGATCAGTCCCTGTGTGTAAAATAAAAAGTGGTTAATGTGAACCAAACTCACAGCTAAAAAAAATATAAAGAAATCAATCCAATGTTATTTGTTGGCTAGACTTTTCTGCAAATTACACTCCAAGTATTGAGAAAAACCAATCCAGTAATATTGCAGTTAGCCATGACAGCCTTTATAATAGAACGCCTATGACCCCACACACACCTAAATATTGCACTTGGGAAAATGAAACAAACAGGCATTCTATTTTTGCTCTATTTTAGTGACCACTATAGTAGACATCGATCAAGTGCACAAGACTACATGTGTGCGACAATTAACGTTTCACCATGAGTTAAAAAAAATGATCATTCCCCCGCTCACTCACACACACACGTTGTTACTGCAATGTTTCTACAATGTGCCAGCCAGGGAAAGGGGGGGCCACGAGACCCAATTTGTTGGCCATAAACTGATCTCTTTCAGGGCAGAGTCACCTGGCATACCCTCTTTCAGGCAGAGTACAACCTGGCATACCCCTTTCAGCGGAGTACACCTGGCATACCCCCCTTTCAGGCACGAGTTAACACCTGGCATTACCCCTTTCAGAGAGTACACCTGGCATACCCTTTCAGAGAGTAACCCTGGCATACCCCTTTCAGAGAGTACACCTGGCATACCCCTTTCAGAGAGTACACCTGGCATACCCCTTTCAGAGAGTACACCTGGCATACCCCTTTCAGCAGAGTACACCTGGCATACCCCTTTCAGGCAGAGTACACCTGGCATACCCCTTTCAGAGAGTACACCTGGCATACCCCTTTCAGAGAGTACACCTGGCATACCCCTGGAGAGTACATAACCCCTTTCAGAGAGTACACCTGGCATACCCCTTTCAGAGAGTACACCTGGCATACCCCTTTCAGAGAGTACACCTGGCATACCCCTTTTTATCCACTGTATTGAAAAAGTGAGAAAGAGGGAACGTGTGTGGTGTTCCTTTCACCTCTATAGTGGCATCCATCTTAAACCAGGCCCACCTCTATAGTGGCATACAGCTTAAAATAGGCCCACCTCTATAGTGGCATCCATCTTAAACCAGGCCCACCTCTATAGTGGCATCCATCTTAAACCAGGCCCACCTCTATAGTGGCATCCAGCTTAAAATAGGCCCACCTCTATAGTGGCATCCATCTTAAACCAGGCCCACCTCTATAGTGGCATCCAGCTTAAAATAGGCCCACCTCTATAGTGGCATCCAGCTTAAAATAGGCCCACCTCTATAGTGGCATCCATCTTAAACCAGGCCCACCTCTATAGTGGCATCCAGCTTAAAATAGGCCCAGCTCTATAGTGGCATCCAGCTTAAACCAGGCCCACCTCTATAGTGGCATCCATCTTAAACCAGGCCCACCTCTATAGTGGCATCCAGCTTAAAATAGGCCCACCTCTATAGTGGCATCCATCTTAAACCAGGCCCACCTCTATAGTGGCATCCAGCTTAAAATAGGCCCACCTCTATAGTGGCATCCAGCTTAAAATAGGCCCACCTCTATAGTGGCATCCATCTTAAACCAGGCCCACCTCTATAGTGGCATCCAGCTTAAAATAGGCCCAGCTCTATAGTGGCATCCATCTTAAACCAGGCCCACCTCTATAGTGGCATCCAGCTTAAACCAGGCCCACCTCTATAGTGGCATCCAGCTTAAAACAGGCCCACCTCTATAGTGGCATCCATCTTAAACCAGGCCCACCTCTATAGTGGCATCCAGCTTAAACCAGGCCCACCTCTATAGTGGCATCCAGCTTAAAACAGGCCCACCTCTATAGTGGCATCCATCTTAAACCAGGCCCACCTCTATAGTGGCATCCATCTTAAAACAGGCCCACCTCTATAGTGGCATCCAGCTTAAAACAGGCCCACCTCTATAGTGGCATCCAGCTTAAACCAGGCCCACCTCTATAGTGGCATCCAGCTTAAACCAGGCCCACCTCTATAGTGGCATCCAGCTTAAAACAGGCCCACCTCTATAGTGGCATCCATCTTAAAACAGGCCCACCTCTATAGTGGCATCCATCTTAAAACAGGCCCACCTCTATAGTGGCATCCAGCTTAAAATAGGCCCACCTCTATAGTGGCATCCATCTTAAAACAGGCCCACCTCTATAGTGGCATCCATCTTAAAACAGGCCCACCTCTATAGTGGCATCCAGCTTAAAACAGGCCCACCTCTATAGTGGCATCCATCTTAAAACAGGCCCACCTCTATAGTGGCATCCAGCTTAAACCAGGCCCAGCTCTATAGTGGCATCCATCTTAAACCAGGCCCACCTCTATAGTGGCATCCAGCTTAAACCAGGCCCACCTCTATAGTGGCATCCATCTTAAACCAGGCCCACCTCTATAGTGGCATCCAGCTTAAACCAGGCCCACCTCTATAGTGGCATCCAGCTTAAACCAGGCCCACCTCTATAGTGGCATCCAGCTTAAACCAGGCCCACCTCTATAGTGGCATCCAGCTTAAACCAGGCCCACCTCTATAGTGGCATCCAGCTTAAACCAGGCCCAGCTCTATAGTGGCATCCATCTTAAACCAGGCCCAGCTCTATAGTGGCATCCAGCTTAAACCAGGCCCACCTCTATAGTGGCATCCAGCTTAAACCAGGCCCAGCTCTATAGTGGCATCCAGCTTAAAACAGGCCCACCTCTATAGTGGCATCCAGCTTAAACCAGGCCCAGCTCTATAGTGGCATCCATCTTAAACCAGGCCCAGCTCTATAGTGGCATCCAGCTTAAAATAGGCCCACCTCTATAGTGGCATCCAGCTTAAACCAGGCCCACCTCTATAGTGGCATCCATCTTAAAACAGGCCCGGCTACAGCTACACTTCATCCCTGAATCCACCACTTGTTTAACAAGCAACGCCTCATTTTCACCTAATTCTCTCATTCTGAAAATTAACCACATACTGTAGAGGGAAAACGTTAGCTCACAGATAACTAGGTAACGAAATAACTACTAACTAGTTAACATTTCACACAGATTGCCAGGGTCCAGTATGCAACTAACGCGTTATAACGTGAGGAACGGTAAGGAGTAGTATACCAGTTAATACTATAGCGAATTGGTTGGGTTACTAACATTAGCTCATCTGATGTAACGTTAGCTGTCTTGACTATTAGCCAGCTAATTTTCACACCATAAACTCAATTATTTTGATCAGTTGAGCAACGTTAGCGAACTTAACATTTCTCTGGCTAGCTAAAGGAGAATTCGATGGAGCTAGCAAGACTCTTAACAACGCTAACAACACTTGTCCCACCACGACACTTTTTCCCTCACCTCAAACTTTCCAAATGCCAGGTTGTTTTTCGGTTCCAGCTCATGAAGTACGCATCATCATCATCCCCCGTTACCGTTCAGGGGGACGCGTTGCTGTAACTGACAAACTGCCTTTCTAGCGCGCGCTGACGCTGTAACTAGGGTGTGGGCTGTCTCTTCAGTCGCGCGCTGACGCTGTAACTAGGGAGTGGGTTGTCTCTTCAGTCGCGCGCTGACGCTGTAACTAGGGTGTGGGCTGTCTCTTCAGTCGCGCGCTGACGCTGTAACTAGGGTGTGGGCTGTCTCTTCAGTCGCGCGCTGACGCTGTAACTAGGGAGTGGGTTGTCTCTTCAGTCGCGCGCTGACGCTGTAACTAGGGAGTGGGCTGTCTCTTCAGTCGCGCGCTGACGCTGTAACTAGGGAGTGGGTTGTCTCTTCAGTCACGCGCTGACGCTGTAACTAGGGAGTGGGTTGTCTCTTCAGTCGCGCGCTGACGCTGTAACTAGGGAGTGGGTTGTCTCTTCAGTCGCGCGCTGACGCTGTAACTAGGGAGTGGGTTGTCTCTTCAGTCGCGCGCTGACGCTGTAAACTAGGGAGTAGGTTGTCTCTTCAGTCGCGCGCTGACGCTGTAACTAGGGAGTGGGTTGTCTCTTCAGTCGCGCGCTGACGCTGTAACTAAGGAGTGGGGTAGTCTCTTCAGTCGCGCGCTGACGCTGTAACCTAGGAGTGGGTTGTCTCTTCAGTCGCGCGCTGACGCTGTAACTAGGGAGTGGGCTGTCTCTTCAGTCGCGCGCTGACGCTGTAACTAGGGAGTGGGTTGTCTCTTCAGTCGCGCGCTGACGCTGTAACTAGGGAGTAGGTTGTCTCTTCAGTCGCGCGCTGACGCTGTAACTAGGGAGTGGGTTGTCTCTTCAGTCGCGCGCTGACGCTGTAACTAGGGAGTGGGTTGTCTCTTCAGTCGCGAGCTGACGCTGTAACTAGGGAGTGGGTTGTCTCTTCAGTCGCGCGCTGACGCTGTAACTATGGGAGTGGGTTGTCCTCTTCAGTCGCGCACTGACGCGGTAACTAGGGAGTGGGTTGTCTCTTCAGTCGCGCTCGCTGACGCTGTAACTAGGGAGTGGGTTGTCTCTTCAGTCGCGCGCTGACGCTGTAACTAGGGAGTGGGGTTGTCTCTTCAGTCGCGCGCTGACGCTGTAACTAGGGAGTGGGTTGTCTCTTCAGTCGCGAGCTGACGCTGTAACTAGGGTGTGGGTTGTCTCTTCAGTCGCGCGCTGACGCTGTAACTAGGGAGTGGGTTGTCTCTTCAGTCGCGCGCTGACGCTGTAACTAGGGAGTGGGTTGTCTCTTCAGTCGCGCGCTGCATTCTGTTGCTATGTGAACGATTGGCTGAGCCTTACTTACAGCCAGTACTGCTCCAAACGCGCATCACTTTTTTCCTTCACTCTGCGGTCCAACTCATCCCAAACCATCTCAATTGGGTTGAGGTCGGGGGATTGTGGAGGCCAGGTCATCTGATGCAGCACTCCATCACTCTCCTTCTTGGTCAAATAGCCCTTACACAGCCTGGAGGTGTGTTGGGTCATGATAGTTCCACTAAGCCCAAACCAGATGGGATGGCGTATCGCTGCAGAATGCTGTGGTAGCCATACTGGTTAAGTGTGCCTTGAATTCTAAATAAATCACAGACAGTGTCACCAGCAAAGCACCCCCACACCATCACACCTCCTCCTCCATGCTTCACGGTGGGAACCACACATGCAGAGATCATCCGTTCACCTACTCTGCGTCTCACAAAGACATGGCGGTTGGAACCAAAAATATCAAATTTGGACTCATCAAACCAAAGGACAGATTTCAACCGGTCTAATGTCCATAGCACGTGTTTCTTGGCCTAAGCAAGTCTTATTTTTATTGGTGTCCTTTAGTAGTGGTTACGTTGCAGCAATTCAACCATGAAGGCCTGATTCACGCAGTCCCCTCTGAACAGTTGATGTTGAGATGTGTCTCTTACTTGAACTCTGTGATGCATTTATTTGGGCTGCAATCTGATTGCCTGACCTTCATGTCTTAAAGTAATGATGGACTGTCGTTTCTCTTTGCTTATTTCAGCTGTTCTTGCCATAATATGGACTTGGTCTTTTACCAAATAGGGCTATCTTCTGTATACCCCCCCCCCCCTCTACCTTGTCACAACACAACTGATTGGCTCAAACTCATTAAGGAGGAAAGAAATTCCACAAATTAACTTTTAACAAGGCACACCTGTTAATTGCATTTCATGAAGCTGGTTCAGAGAATGCTAAGCGTGTGCAAAGCTGTCATCAAGGCAAAGGGTGGCTACTTTGAAGAATCTCAAATATAAAATAAATTTTTGATTTAACACTTTTTTGCTTACTACATGATTGCATGTGTGTTATTTCATAGTTTTGATGTCTTCACTATTATTCTACAATGTAGAAAATAGTCAAAATAAAGATAAACCCTGGAATGAGTAGGTGTGTCCAGACTTTTGACTGGTACTGTATGTATATTGCACCTTGTGTATTCTATTGACCCGCCGGCCTACAAAAGGGGGGCCACTGTCAAATTACAGGTTGTTAGCTAGCTAGCTAGGTAGGTAACATGACTGAACAATGTTGTTTGTTATCAAACCAATAATTAGCGGCCCGGAATTCGCTTAAAACTGCCCGCGACATGGTTTGTGAAATTATATCAAATGCGCGTGAATCAGCACTAAAATGGAAAAAGGTAGTTGGCTAGAGACATGCCGTTTTCTGTGTTGTAAAGCTGCGAGCATGCCTGTCGCGAAGCTGTGCACAATTTCCCCCTCTCTGGCACTCAGAGACTGCATGACAGCGAAACACGCAAAGCCTCAGACTGGCATGTGCTTTTGGTTCTAACAAGCGATGAAATTATACAATGTATCAAATCAAATCACATTGTATTTGTCAAATGCGCCGAATACAACAGGTGTAGACCTTACAGTGAAATGCTTACTTACAAGCCCTTAACCAACAATGCAGTTAAGAAAAATAAGTGTTAAGTAAAAAATAAAAGCTGTAAAATAACAGTAGAGAGGCTATATACAGGGGGTACCGGTTAGTTGATAATTGAGGTAATATGTACATGTAGGTAGAGTTAAAGTGACTATGCATAGATAATAAACAGAGAGTAGCAGCAGCGTAAAGGAGGGGTTGGTGTGGGGTGGGGGGGGACAATGCAAATAGTCTGGGTAGCCATGATTAGCTGTTCAGGAGTCTTATGGCTTGGGGATATAAGCTGTTAAGAAGCCTTTTGGACCTAGACTTGGCGCTCCGGTACCGCTTGCCGTGCGGTAGCAGAGAGAACAGTCTATGACTAGGGTGGCTGGAGTCTTTGACAATTTTTAGGGCCTTCCTCTGACACTGCCTGTTTTAGAGGTCCTGGATGGCAGGAAGCTTGGCCCTAGTGATGTACTGGGCCGTACGCACTACCCTCTGTGGTGCCTTGCGGTCGGAGGCCAAGCAGTTGCCATACCAGGCGGTGATGCAACCAGTCAGGATGCTCTCGATGGTGCAGCTGTAGAACTTTTTGAGGATCTGAGGACCCATGCCAAATCTTTTCAGTCTCCTGAGGGGGAATAGGCTTTGTCGTGCCCTCTTCACGACTGTCTTGGTGTGTTTGGACCATGATAGTTTGTTGGTGATGTGGACACCAAGGAACTTGAAGCTCTCAACCTGCTCCACTACAGCCCCGTCGATGAGAATGGGGGCGTGCTCGGTCCTTCTTTTCCTGTAGTCCACAATCATCTCTTTTGTCTTGATCACGTTGAGGGAGAGGTTATTATCCTGGCACCACACGGCCAGGTCTCTGACCTCCTCCCTATAGGCTGTCTCATCGTTGTCGGTGATCAGGCCTACCACTGTTGTGTCGTCAGCAAACTTAATGATGGTGTTGGAGTCGTACCTGGCCATGCAGTCATGGGTGAACAGGGAGTACAGGAGGGGACTGAGCACGCACCCCTGAGGGGCCCCCGTGTTGAGGATCAGCGTGGCAGATGTGTTGTTACCTACCCTTACCACCTGGAGGCGGCCCATCAGGAAGTCCAGGATCCAGTTGCAGAGGGAGGTGTTTAGTCCCAGGGTCCTTTGCTTAGTGATGAGCTTTGAGGGCACTATGGTGTTGAACGCTGAGCAGTCGTCAATGAATTGCATTCTCACGTTGGTGTTCCTTTTGTCCAGGTGGGAAAGGGCAGTGTGGAGTGCAATTGAGATTGCATCATCTGTGGATCTGTTGGGGCAGTATGCAAATTGGAGTGTGTCTAGGGTTTCTGGGATAATTGTGTTGATGTGAGCTATGACCAGCCTTTCAAAGCACTTCATGGCTACAGATGTGAGTGCTACGGGTCTGTAGTCATATAGGCAGGTTATCTGTTTGATAAAATGTGGCCCTGTGGCCTTGTGAATGTTGACCCGTTTAAAGGTCTTACTCACATCGGCGACGGAGAGTTTGATCACACAGTCGTCCGGAACAGCTGATGCTCTCATGCATGCTTCAGTGTTGCTTGCCTCGAAGCGAGCCTAGAAGTAATTTAGCTTGTCTGGTAGGCTCGTGTCACTGGGCAGCTCGCAGATGTGCTTCCCTTTGTAGTCTGTAATAGTTTGCAAGCCCTGCCACATCCAACGAGCGTCGGAGCCGGTGTAGTACGATTCAATCTTAGTCCTGTATTGACTCTTTGCCTGTTTGATGGTTCGTCGGAGGGCATAGCGGGATTTATTATAAGCTTCCGGGTTAGAGTCCCGCTCCTTGAAAGCGGCAGCTCTACCCTTTAGCTCAGTGCAGATGTTGCCTGTAATCCATGGCTTCTGGTTGGGGTATGTACGTACAGCCACTGTGGGGACGACGTCATCGATGCACTTATTGATGAAGCCAGTGACTGATGTGGTGTACTCCTCAATGCTATCTGAAGAATCCCGGAACATGTTCCAGTCTGTGCTAGCAAAACAGTCCTGTAGCTTAGCATCTGCGTCATCTGACCACTTCTTGTCGGGTGTCTGAAGTAAATCCTTCGCGTCCAACTCGTTGAAGAAAAAATCTTTGTCCAGTACGAGGTGAGTAATCGCTGTCCTGATATCCCGAAGCTCTTTTCGGTCATAAGAGACGGTGGCAGAAACATTACGTACAGAATAAGTTACAAATAACGCGAAAAAACACACAATAGCACAATTGGTTAGGAGCCCATAAAACGGCAGCCATCATGTCCGGTGCCATTATTCAGTTGGTTAGGAGCCCATAAAACGGCAGCCATCATGTCCGGTGCCATTATTCAGTTGGTTAGGAGCCCATAAAACGGCAGCCATCATGTCCGGTGCCATTATGTACATATCAACTTTGGTCGCGCTGCTCCAATCAGATGCCTCATCAGGGACTGCATCCCCGCTTGATATCAAAGATACATTCTATATTAGATCTTAAAAATAGATGGAGAAGTATAGATGAACAGGAAGAGCCGACGGAGAAGCAGGAGTGAGGGCTGGTAGGAGATGTGAGGGCTGGTAGGAGATGTGAGGGCTGGTAGGGGATGTGAGGGCTGGTAGGAGATGTGAGGGCTGGTAGGAGATGTGAGGGCTGGTAGGAGATGTGAGGGCTGGTAGGAGATGTGAGGGCTGGTAGGAGATGTGAGGGCTGGTAGGAGATGTGAGGGCTGGTAGGAGATGTGAGGGCTGGTAGGAGATGTGAGGGCTGGTAGGGGATGTGAGGGCTGGTAGGGGATGTGAGGGCTGGTAGGGGATGTGAGGGCTGGTAGGAGATGTGAGGGCTGGTAGGGGATGTGAGGGCTGATATGCGCATGAAAGTGAAGTTGACATTATTGGACCTAGCGCATACAAGAGAAATACTAGATGCTGTTGCCCGAAAATAGAACTGAATTAAACTGTCTTTATAAACATTTTAAACCAGGCAGCAGCGGGGTTTTTAAACCTGTAGAGAAGAAAGGTGGTAGCATCATGTGAAACGGTATTCAAAAATATTTTTTATCATAAGTATTATGACATTTTGGTACCGTGATATTACCATGGTACCGGTATATCATGGGGCACTCCTATATAGGGAATAGGGTGGCATTTTGGATGCAGTCCATAGCATACATAAGCCGAGTGCCAGCCGGTGTCATTGACGTTGATACTCACTTAAATTCTGTAGGATTGTGTTTAATAGCGTCAGTGAAATACTTGACTGCCATTTCCAACTGGCCACAGGCTGCGAACTGGTTTCCTATGACTGGGGAGAAGAGAAAGACTGTTAAAAGCATGCCCCCTTGTGGTTTAAATAAGTACTGGAAATAAACCCACCGAAGTGGAGTGCTTTGATTTGATGTTTTCGATCAGTAAGAGCTCGTCTGTGTCCCAAATGGCACTATTCCCTCTGTAGTGCAGTGCTGTTGACCAAAGACCAAAATGGGCCCTGGTGCACTACACAGGGTACAGCTCGGCATTTGGGACACACCGTAGTGATCGACATTTTACCGGTATGAATGGAATAGGACTTACGGGCGAGCTCTGTGCTTCTTTTAACAATATCATCAACATTGGCCTCCGCCTTTTTCTATTGGGAGGCATGGTGTCAGTTAGTACATCACAGTGCAGGAGGTCTACGGCATTACACTGCAGACAGACATGTAGTACACGCTTCATCATAAATCATCAAGTTTGTTTAATTCTTTCAAAATCACCTCCTTTTTCCTGACAATAACCTCCCGCTGTTCCTCCAGCTCTTCCTCCTCCTGCCGTTCCACAGCTGGCTCATGAGGCTTCTGGATAATCGTTTTCTTCTCTGGTTTGGGGTTCTGTTGTGGTTGTCGTTTAGCAATACAAGAAGCCGTAGAGATGAAGCAGCTACTCATATCCAACTCCTGTATGGAGACAGATCCAAGATGGAGGAGCGGTTACACACTAGAAGCAGCTACTCATATCCAACTGCTGTATGGAGACAGATCCAAGATGGAGGAGCAGTTACACACTAGAAGCAGCTACTCATATCCAACTGCTGTATGGAGACAGATCCAAGATGGAGGAGCAGTTACACACTAGAAGCAGCTACTCATATCCAACTGCTGTATGGAGACAGATCCAAGATGGAGGAGCGGTTACACACTAGAAGCAGCTACTCATATCCAACTGCTGTATGGAGACAGATCCAAGATGGAGGAGCAGTTACACACTAGAAGCAGCTACTCATATCCAACTGCTGTATGGAGACAGATCCAAGATGGAGTAACTAGTAGACAGACGGTTCAAACGCACGTCAGGAACGTACTGCTCTAAGGGGAATTTAATTTGATGGAACTATTAGATGCAATTTTCTAAGTGAAATTACAGTTATATAGAATTGTGAAGAATTGAACAAATACACAGAGTTGTATGAGCTGGTTACTTCCTTTCAGAGCGTTAATGACATATCAGAGCGTCACAACATGCGTTAATGAGTTTCCGTGCACTCCTCTTACCGTGACCACATCTGTGGAGGACAATTCAAACACTAAACAGCTGATTACTATAAAGCACAGAAGC
Source organism: Coregonus sp. 'balchen' (assembly GCA_902810595.1). Classification (NCBI taxonomy): domain Eukaryota; kingdom Metazoa; phylum Chordata; class Actinopteri; order Salmoniformes; family Salmonidae; genus Coregonus; species Coregonus sp. 'balchen'. The sequence continues at coordinate 1,597,290 of LR778277.1, forward strand.
AGAATCTATAGAAAGGGACTTGGAACCTCTTACCCTGGCAATTTGACTGGTAAACGCAAGAGTACAGTCCATAAAGCTCTCAGTCTACCCATTATGCCATCATTGACTTGAATGGGGAGGCCCGTTCAATAGATTATATTTCTATGACTATAGCTACCTTCACTATAAGCAGGGTGCACTGTACAATTAAAATGCAGTGAGGGAAAAAAGTATTTGATCCCCTGCTGATTTTGTACGTTTGCCCACTGACAAAGACATGATCAGTCTATAATTTTAATGGTAGGTTTATTTGAACAGTGAGAGACAGAATAACAACAAAAAAATCCAGAAAAACGAATGTCAAAAATGTTATAAATTGATTTGCATTTTAATGAGGGAAATAAGTATTTGACCCCCTCTCAATCAGAAAGATTTCTGGCTCTCAGGTGTCTTTTATATAGGTAACGAGCTGAGATTAGGAGCACACTGTTAAAGGGAGTGCTCCTAATCTCAGTTTGTTACCTGTATAAAAGACACCTGTCCACAGAAGCAATCAATCAATCAGATTCTCCACCATGGCCAAGACCAAAGAGCTCTCCAAGGATGTCAGGGACAAGATTGTAGACCTACACAAGGCTGGAATGGGCTACAAGACCATCGCCAAGCAGCTTGGTGAGAAGGTGACAACAGTTGGTGCGATTATTCGCAAATGGAAGAAACACAAAATAACTGTCAATCTCCCTTGGCCTGGGGCTCCATGCAAGATCTCACCTCGTGGAGTTGCAATGATCATGAGAACGGTGAGGAATCAGCCCAGAACTACACGGGAGGATCTTGTCAATGATCTCAAGGCAGCTGGGACCATAGTCACCAAGAAAACAATTGGTAACACACTACTCTGTGAAGGACTGAAATCCTGCAGTGCCCGCAAGGTCCCCCTGCTCAAGAAAGCACATATACAGGGCCGTCTGAAGTTTGCCAATGAACATCTGAATGATTCAGAGGAGAACTGGGTGAAAGTGTTGTGGTCAGATGAGACCAAAATTGAGCTCTTTGGCATCAATTCAACTCGCCGTGTTTGGAGGAGGAGGAATGCTGCCTATGACCCCAAGAACACCATCCCCACTGTCAAACATGGAGGTGGAAACATTATGCTTTGGGGGTGTATTTCTGCTAAGGGGACAGGACAACTTCACCGCATCAAAGGAACGATGGACGGGGTCATGTACCGTCAAATCTTGGGTGAGAACCTCCTTCCCTCAGCCAGGGCATTGAAAATGGGTCGTGGATGGGTACTCCAGCATGACAATGACCCAAAACACACGGCCAAGGCAACAAAGGAGTGGCTCGAGAAGAAGCACATTAAGGTCCTGGAGTGGCCTAGCCAGTCTCCAGACCTTAATCCCATAGAAAATCTGTGGAGGGAGCTGAAGGTTCGAGTTGCCAAACGTCAGCCCCGAAACCTTAATGACTTGGAGAAGATCTGCAAAGAGGAATGGGACCAAATCCCTCCTGAGATGTGTGCAAACCTGGTGGCCAACTACAAGAAACGTCTGACCTCTGTGATTGCCAACAAGGGTTTTGCCACCAAGTACTAAGTCATGTTTTGCAGAGGGGTCAAATACTTACTTCCCTCATTAAAATGCAAATCAATTTATAACATTTTTGACATGTGTTTTTCTGGAGTTTTTTGTTGTTATTCTGTCTCTCACTGTTCAAATAAACCTACCATTAAAATTATAGACTGATCATGTCTTTGTCAGTGGGCAAACGTACAAAATCAGCAGGGGATCGAATACTTTTTTCCCTCACTGTACAGGAGCTAAACAATCAAACCTCTTGCCTCCCTGGCTAAGCCCTAGTCGCTCACCTCCTCCTGGTGCCTGGCTAACCTCTTGCCTCCCTGGCTAAGCCCTAGTCGCTCACCTCCTGGTGCTGGCCAACCTACTGCTCCGGTAACCACTAGTCGCTCACCTCCTCCGGGCTGGTGAACCTCGCCTCCTGGCTAAGCCCTGTCGCTCACCTCTCTGGTGCCGGCCAACCTTGCTCCCTGGCTAAGCCTAGTCTTCTCACCTCCTCCGTGCCTGCAACTCTTGCCTCTGGCTAAGCCTAGTCATCACCTCCTCCTGGTGCCTGGGCTGACCTCTGCCTGCCCTGGCACCCTAGTGTCACTCTCCTGGGGCTGGCACCTCTTGCCTCCCTGGCCTAAGCCTCGTCGCTCACTCTCTGGTGCTGGTAACCCTTGGCCCCTGGCTAAGCCCTATCACTCACCTGGATCATTACTGCTACCACAGTTCTCCTCCAAAGGAGGAGGTGAATCCTGCGCCCTGCGCCTGATGCACCGAGCCCAGGACCAAGCTCTCCTCCGTAACCTTCTCTCCTCCCGATTCTTCAATGTTATCATGCACCTCCCTGATTCTCTGAGCGGCTGGACCTCCCTGGCCCTGGCCCCTGATTCTCTGAGGGGATGGACCTCCCTGGCCCTGGCCTCTGATTCTCTGAGCGGTTGGACCTCCCTGGCCCTGGCCCCTGATTCTCTGAGCGGCTGGACCTCCCTGGCCCTGGCCCCTGATTCTCTGAGGGGATGGACCTCCCTGGCCCTGGCCCCTGATTCTCTGAGCGGATGGACCTCCCTGGCCCTGGCCTCTGATTCTCTGAGGGGATGGACCTCCCTGGCCCTGGCCTCTGATTCTCTGAGCGGCTGGACCTCCCTGGCCCTGGCCCCTGATTCTCTGAGGGGATGGACCTCCCTGGCCCTGGCCCCTGATTCTCTGAGCGGATGGACCTCCCTGGCCCTGGCCTCTGATTCTCTGAGGGGATGGACCTCCCTGGCCCTGGCCTCTGATTCTCTGAGCGGCTGGACCTCCCTGGCCCCTGATTCTCTGAGGGAATGGACCTCCCTGGCCCCTGATTCTCTGAGGGGATAGACCTCCCTGGCCCTGGCCCCTGATTCTCTGAGGGGATGGACCTCCCTGGCCCTGGCCCCTGATTCTCTGAGCGGCTGGACCTCCCTGGCCCTGGCCCCTGATTCTCTGAGGGGCTGGACCTCCCTGGCCCTGGCCCCTGATTCTCTGAGGGGCTGGACCTCCCTGGCCCCTGATTCTCTGAGCGGCTGGACCTCCCTGGCCCCTGATTCTCTGAGGGGCTGGACCTCCCTGGCCCCTGATTCTCTGAGGGGATGGACCTGCCTGGCCCCTGATTCTCTGAGGGGATGGACCTCCCTGGCCCTGGCCCCTGATTCTCTGAGCGGCTGGACCTCCCTGGCCCTGGCCCCTGATTCTCTGAGGGGCTGGACCTCCCTGGCCCTGGCCCCTGATTCTCTGAGGGGATGGACCTCCCTGGCCCTGGCCCCTGATTCTCTGAGCGGCTGGACCTCCCTGGCCCTGGCCCCTGATTCTCTGAGCGGCTGGACCTCCCTGGCCCTGGCCCCTGATTCTCTGAGGGGCTGGACCTCCCTGGCCCCTGATTCTCTGAGGGGCTGGACCTCCCTGGCCCTGGCTCCTGATTCTCTGAGGGGCTGGACCTCCCTGGCCCTGGCTCCTGATTCTCTGAGGGGCTGGACCTCCCTGGCTCCTCCTAGAGGCAAATAAGGCAAATATGTTCAGTGTACAAATGCATATACAAGATAACAGGGGCTGCATCCGAAAAAGGACCCCATTCACTATAAAGTGCACTACTTTTGGCCAGGGCCCTATAGCGCACTATATAGGGAATAGGGTGCCATTTGGAATACACTAATTTCCCTGCATTCGGTAAGTATTCAGACCTCTGCTTTTTCCACATTTCGTTACATTACGGAGACTTATTCTAAAATGGATTAAATTGTTTTTTCCCCCCTCATCGATCTACACACAATACCCCATAATGACAAAGCAAAAACAGGTCTTTAGAAATGTTTTGCTAATTTATTAAATAAATAAAAAACTCCCAGTCCCTGCCGCTGAAAAACATCCCACAGCATGATGCTGCCACCACCATGCTTCACCGTGGAGATGGTGCCAGGTTTCCTCCAGACGTGACGCTTGGCATTCAGGCCAAAGAGTTCAATCTTGGTTTCATCAGACCAGAGAATCTTGTTTCTCATGGTCTGAGAGTCCTTTAGGTGTCTTTTGGCAAACTCCAAGCGGGCTGTCATGTGCCTTTTACTGAGGAGTGGCTTCCGTCTGGCCACTACCATAAAGTCCTGATTGGTGGAATGCTGCAGAGATGGTTGTCCTTCTGGAAGGTTCATCTCCACAGAGGAACTCTGGAGCTCTGTCAGAGTGACCATTGGGTTCTTGGTCACCTCCCTGACCAAGGCCCTTCTCCCCCGATTGCTCAGTTTGGCCGGGCGCCCAGCTCTAGGAAGAGTCTTGGTGGTTCCAAACTTCTTCCATTTAAGAATGATGGAGGCCACTGTGTTCTTGGGGACCTTCAATGCTGCAGACATTTTTTGGTTCCCTTCCCCAGATCTGTGCTTCGACACGATCCTGTCTCAGTGCTCTACAGCAATTCCTTCGGCCTCATGGCTTGTTTTTTACTCTGACATGCACTGTCAACTGTGGGGCCTTTCCAAATCATGTCCAATCAATTGAATTTACCACAGGTGGACTCCAATCAAGTTGTAGAAACATCTCAAGGATGATCAATGGAAACAGGAAGCCCCTGAGCTCAATTTCGAGTCTCATAGCAAAGGGTCTGAATACTTATGTAAATAAGGTATGTTTTTTATTTTTAATATACATTTGCAAAAACGTCTAAAAAGCTGTTTTCGCTTTGTCATTATGGGGTATTACGTGTAGATTGATGAAGAACATTTTTTATTAAATCCATTTTAGAATAAGGCTGTAACGTAACAAAATGTGTAGAAAGTCAACGGGTCTGAATACTTTCCGAATGAACTGTATTATATTTCCCTATAATAGCGCACTCCTTTTGACCAGAGCCCAATGGGCTACATTAGGAAATAGGGCGTCAAGCCCAGACTTTATACAAGTGGTGAAAGTGGAACATAAAACTTACAGGCTCCTTTTCTTTCCCTGCACGTTTCCTCTCCTTCTGTCGCTGTGGGGGGGGGGGGGGGGGGGGGGGGGGGGGTAAGAACAGAGAGAAATACCTGCATTAGAACAACAGGTGGTTTCCCCTGGAGGGCGAAGAGCATGTGTACCAAATGCCACCCTTTTCTCTATACACACACACTATGGGCATGAGGCCAAAAATTCAACACTTCATAGGGAATAGGATGTAATTTGGGATGAAACACATGATTACTGCTTGACCCTGTTTGGCTACTGCTGTCACCACACACAGACGGTGCAGTAGGATCGGGGAGGATTTTCATATCGTCATACCGTCCTTCTCTCATATACATTATTACCCCTTAGGGGGCACCAACAAAACACTAAAAACCCTATTGGGTATCTATTGCCAGAACACTAATGAAATTAGCACAAGTAACAGTTGAAATGAAGAACGCGATCTGCTTTATCGCCGAACGTATTGCACAAGTTGACAGCAGGTATTCATTTAAAAAGTGGCTACAAATATTTAAAATGTATTGAAAAACTTAAAATAAATAGTTTAAAACAGCATTGAAAAAAGCATCATGTGGTTATTTCCAAATACCGCCCAAGCCTACAATACAGACAGAGACAATACAGACAGGACAGGACAGACAGGACAGGACAGACAGGACAGGACAGACAGGACAGGACAGACAGAGACAGACAGGACAGGACAGACAGGACAGGACAGACAGGACAGGACAGACAGAGACAGACAGGACAGGACAGAGACAGACAGGACAGGACAGACAGGACAGGACAGACAGAGACAGACAGGACAGGACAGACAGAGACAATACAGACAGGACAGGACAGACAGAGACAGGACAGACAGGACAGGACAGACAGAGACAGACAGAGACAGACAGGACAGGACAGACAGGACAGACAGAGACAATACAGACAGGACAGGACAGACAGAGACAGGACAGACAGGACAGACAGGACAGGACAGACAGGACAGACAGGACAGGACAGACAGGACAAGACAGGACAGACAGGACAGGACAGACAGGACAGGACAGACAGGACAGGACAGACAGGACAGGACAGACAGGACAGGACAGGACAGACAGGACAGACAGGACAGGACAAGACAGAGACAGGACAGACAGGACAGACAGAGACAGGACAGACAGGACAGAGACAGGACAGGACAGGACAGACAGGACAGAGACAGGACAGACAGGACAGGCAGGACAGACAGGACAGACAGGACAAGACAGGACAGACAGAGACAGGACAGACAGGACAGAGACAGGACAGAGACAGGACAGGACAGACAGAGACAAGACAGACAGGACAGGACAGCCCATCACTACAGACTAGGATTAACATGGTAACTGGGATCATCCCTGGAACACTTTATATTTCCTGAAAAGAATAGAACTGACAAGACCCGGGAAATCAAACCTTTTCCCCATGTTTCAGGCCCTCACTCAGGCCCAACCCTCACACCCTAACCTACCCTCACTCGGCCCTACTCAGGCCCTAACCCTAACCCTCACTCAGGCCACCTACCACCTCACTCAGGCCCTAACCCTAACCCTCACTCAGGCCCTCACTTCGGCCACTAACCTCACTCAGGCCCCTAACCTAACCCTACTAGCCCTCACTCAGGCCCTAACCCTAACCCTCACTCAGGCCCTAACTCGCCTATCACCCTCACTCAGCCCTGACTCAGGCCCTACTCAGCCCTCACTCAGGCCCTAACCCTAACCCTCACTCAGGCCCTCACTCAGGCCCTAACCCTAACCCTCACTCAGGCCCTAACCCTAACCCTCACTCAGGCCCTGACTCAGGCCCTAACCCTAACCCTCACTCAGGCCCTAACCCTAACCCTCACTCAGGCCCTCACTCAGGCCCTCACTCAGGCCCTAACCCTAACCCTCACTCAGGGCCCTAACCCTAGCCCTACAGGCCCTAACCCTACTACTCAGGCCCTAACCCTAACTCCTAACAACCTAACCTCACGGCCCTACCTCAGCCCTCACTCAGGCCCTACCCTAACCCTACTCAGGACTAACCCTCACTCAGGCCCTACACTCAGGCCCTAACCCACTGGCAAAACCTCACTAGGCCCTACTCAGGCCCTAACCCTAACCCTCACATCATGAGCCTGATCAGGACCTAACCCTAACCTTTACTCAGGCCTGAAGCCTAACCCATCAAGCCCTCACTAGGCCCAATCCCGTAACCCTCACTAGCACTCCTAGGCACCCTACCAGGATCAGGCCCTGACTCAGGCCCTCACCATGCGTAGTATCAAACAGGTTGTCCATGAAGCCTTTAGCCTGTAAACAACAGCAAATCAGCTCCAAGTGATTTTAATTTTGGAAATCTGTTCCAAAGTACAGCAGTATGTGGACACTCCTTCAAATTAGTGGATTCGGCTAATCCAGCCACACCCGTTGCTGACAGGTGTATAAAATCGAGCACACAGCCATGCAATCTCCATAGACAAACATTGGCAGTAGAATGGCCCGTACTGAAGAGCTCAATGACTTTCAACGTGGCACCGTCATAGGATGCCACCTTCCCAACAAGTCAGTTCATCAAATTTCTGCCCTGCTAGAGCTGCCCCGGTCAACTGTAAGTGCTGTTATTGTGAAGTGGAAACGTCTAGGAGCAACAACGGCTCAGCTGCGAAGTGGTAGGCCACACAAGCTCACAGAACCGGACCTCTGAGTGCTGAAGCGTGTAAGAATCGTCTGCCCTCGGTTGCAACACTCCACTACCGAGTTCCAAACTGCATCTGGAAGCAACGTCAGCACAAGAACTGTTCGTCTGGAGCTTCATGAAATGGGTTTCCATGGCCGAGCAGCCGCACACAAGCCTAAGATCACCATGCGCAATGCCAAGCATCGGCTGGAGTGGTGTAAAGCTCGCCACCATTGGACTCTGGAGCAGTGGAAACGCGTTCTCTGGAGTGATGAATCAAGCTTCACCATCTGACAGTCCGATGGACGAATCTGGGTTTGGCGGATGCCAGGAGAACGCTACCTGCCCAAATGCATAGTGCCAACTGTAAAGTTTGGTGGAGGAGGAATTAGGGCTGACCCCATTTAGTCGACTGGTCGATTGTTTGGTCCATAGGCTGTTGGTCGACCAAGATTTATTTAGTAGAGCAGTCACTTTAGAGAATATGGCAGTACGTCCAACCGGCCTCACAACTTCAGACCACGTGTAACCACGCCAGCCCAGGACCTCCACTTCCTGCTTCTTCACCTGCAGGATCGTCTGAGACCAGCCACCCAGACAGCTGATGAAACTGAGGAGTATTTCTGTCTGTAATAATGCCCTTTTGTGGGGGAAAAACTCATTCTGATTGGCTGGTCCTGGCTCCCCAGTGGGTGGGCCTATGCCCAGTCACATGAAATCCGTTGATTAGGGCCTAATGAATTGATATCAATTGACTGACTTCCTGACATGAACTGTAACTCAATAAAATAGTTGAAATTGTTGCGTTTATATTTTTGTTCAGTAGAGTTGATAATCCCTGCTATAAAAGAACGTGCGACTCTTAGAGCTGTCATTGTGAATCTTCACAAAATTGATATGCAATCCACTACATAGGAATCGGTCACTAACCAGGATTCCCTCCAACCTTGTAATGCCAGTAAAGTATATGTTGATTAAAAATAAAGGTCACGAAAGGCCTGATTGAAACAGCAAATTTGTCAGTAAACTTTCAAAATGTCGACAAAACACAAGGTGGGATCCTTTTGTGTATAAAATGTATTATGCAAGAAATGGCGGTGGAAACATTTATGCGCAAATATTGATATAATAACCATAATTTCAAAGTAAACTTGGGAGTCATGTGAAGATATGTTGTGTGGTCCTCCCACTACGACTCATTGGAAAGCATGCACTTTATTAGACTAATGAAATAAATGATGATGAACTTCACAGGGTGGTGAAAGTGCACGGTGAGGAGCTTGATGCTCCTTTACAATAAATATCGAGGGTCTTATTCTGGTGACATGATGATCGATGCTTGGCTGCAGTTTGACAAATATAAATAATCTCCCTCCTTGTCCATAATGATCTCATGTAGGCTATATAGAGTGCACGTGCAAACCAGAGTGGGCACATTACACGCTGTAACTAGTGATGGGGAAAAAATACAAAAAAAGTAGATATTTACATATCGGGATATTATATTAGACGATATATTGTATCGTTTTGACAATATCGCAATATTATTTACGCGCAAATTGTCTGTAACATGCACCAAAACTCCTGTCTTTCTCCTTCATAGCTTGATCGCCATTCTTTAAATAGGGAGCCAATTTGTTTTAAGCACTTTAATTTCTATGACTGATTAAAACTCATTTTCTCACGTCTCCATCTGGTCCCACTGCGGCAGACATGAGCAATATGTTTGGAACATCGAATCGCCATAAAAAAAAAAAAAATCACAGTATTGAATCGCAATACATATCATATCGGCACCAAAGTATCGTGATAATATCGCATCGTGAGGTCCCTGGCAAATCCCAGTCCTAGCTATAAAACGCAAAACATTTGTGACTAAACCATCAGTAGAGTTTAAAATGTGACGGAAACCCATTTAACTATTAAAACATGTCAATTGGATGGAAAACTAGCTACAGATATGAAGTCTTAACAATTAAAAATCCAAAAAAATCACATTGTATGATTTTTAAGTAATTAATTTGCATTTTATTTTATTTAATTCAGAGAGGCATGAGGGAAAATTCAGATCTTCTCCTGTCCCAATCCCACTGAAACCCCAAAATCCTGATTCCTGTCTCGCATGAAAATTCGTATCTTTATTCTGTAATCCATCGTTTGTATTATCAAAGCATGTCTCTCGCCTACGCATGTCAAAACACTGCTATAACATTTCCCCCGCTTCTCTGCGTTGTCTCGTATTGCTGCCGATATGAGAGCGTCGGCAGAGAATGGTGGGATGAAAAAACAGTATGAGTAGATATGGATAACAGAGTTACTCCCCCGTTAAGATACCTTGATATTGGGGCCTCCCGAGCGGCGCAGCGGTCTAAGGCACTGCATCACAGTGCTTGAGGCGTCACTACAGACCCGGGTTCGATCCCAGGCCGTGTCACAACCGGCCGTGACCGGGAGTCCCATAGGCCGGCGCACAATTGGCCCAGCGTCGTCTGGGTTAGGGGAGGGTTTTGGCCAGGGGTGCTTTACTTGTCTCATCGCGCTCTAGCGACTCCTTGAGGCGGGCCGGGCGCCTGCAGGCTGACTTCAGTCGCCAGTTGAACGGTGTTTCCTCCATTGGTGCAGCTGGCTTCCTGGTTAAGTGAGCGGGCGTTAAGAAGCACGGTTTGGCGGGTCATGTTTCGGAGGACGCATGACTTGACCTTCGCCTCTCCCGAGCCCGTTGGGGAATTGCAGCGATGTGACAAGATCGTAATTGGGTAGGAAAAGGGGGTTAAAAAATAAAAGATACCTTGATATTTCTAATATTTCCACTCTTCAACCCATTACTCATGAGCTGATCTGCTATCTGTATAATCAACTAGATTTTGCCAAATATAGGAGATATTCTGTCATTCGTTGGAGGTTATCTAGCAAGTTTAGCAACTTTTGACTTTTGTTTGACAGCCGTTACAAAGTTAGAATAATTTGACAACGCTATACTCAGAGTGCTCTGTGCATCCGGAGCGTGCTCTGTCGAAATGCGCTGCCGATCAAAGATAGTTACTATCATTACTAAATATCAGTTTAATTTGCTGTGAAATCTTGACATAGCGGCACAGCCAAGCCAACCAGGTGGCACAGCGCCCCTCTTATTTGGGGAGAACCCTGGCATAGTGACCAGATCTTGGTTTTAAAACACTTTAAAAACGGGCACTTCCGATTGATGCGGTACTTCCCAGGACTCTCTGGATAAATATGCATTATTCCCGGTATTGAAACGTGGTAGATTTTCAGGAAAAATATTAATCCCTACGACAGACACTACAGACAGACTATAGATAGACAGACATACACTACAGACACACACTACACAGACAGACAGACAGACAGACACTACAGACACAGACATACACACTACAGACAGACATGACAGACAGACACACTACAGACAGACAGACAGACTCTACAGACAGAGACAGACAGAGAAAGACACTACAGACCGAGACAGACAGAGACAGACAGACACTACAGACAGAGACAGACACACTACAGACGGAGACAGACACGACAGACAGAGACAATACAGACAGACACTACAGACAGACTATAGATAGACAGACATACACTACAGACAGAGACACTACAGACAGAGACACACTACAGACAGACAGACACCACAGACAGACACCACAGACAGACAGACTACAGACACTACAGACAGACACACTACAGACAGAGAAGACAGACAGACAGACAGACACGACAGACACTACAGACAGAGACAGACAGACACGACAGACAGAGACACTACAGACAGACAGACAGAGACCTACAGACAGACAGCACCAGACAGACAGGACCAACTAGACAGACAGAGACAGACAGACACTACAGACACTACAGACAGAGACAGACACACTACAGACAGAGACAGCAACACTACAGACAGAGACACACTACAGACAGACATACACTATAGACAGACACCACAGACAGACACATACACACTACAGACAGAGACGGACACTACAGACAGAGACAAACACTACAGACAGAGACAGACACTACAGACAGAGACAGACAGACTACAGACAGAGACAGACAGACACGACAGACAGAGACAGACACTAGACAGACACTAAAGACAGAGACAGACAGACACTAGACAGAGACAGACACACTACAGACAGAGACACACACTACAGACAGAGACAGACACACTACAGACAGAGACAGACACACTACAGACAGAGACACACACTACAGACAGAGACATACACACTACAGACAGAGACAGCAACACTACAGACAGAGGACACTAACGACAGAGAACAACACTACAGACAGAGACCCACTACAGACAGAGACATACACACTACAGACAGGACGACACTACAGACAGAGAACAGACAGACACTACAGACAGACAGCACGACAGGACGACAGAGACAGACACTAGCGACATACAGGACAGAGACAGACAGACACTAGACAGAGACAGACACACTACAGACAGAGACACACACTACAGACAGAGACATACACACTACAGACAGAGACAGCAACACTACAGACAGAGACAGCAACACTACAGACAGAGAAACACTACAGACAGACGGACACGACAGTCAGAGACACTACAGACAGAGACAGCAACACTACAGACAGAGACAGCAACACTACAGACAGAGACAGCAACACTACAGACAGAGACAGACAAACTAGAGACAGGCAGACACTACAGACAGGAGACAGACACGACAGACAGAGACAGACACTACAGACAGAGACAGACACGACAGACAGACAGAGACAGACACTAGACAGACACTACAGAGACAGACAGACACTAGACAGACAGACAGACAGACAGACGACTACAGACAGAGACAGACGAGACAGACACACTACAGACAGAGACAGACACACTACAGACAGAGACAGACACTACAAGACAGAGACACTACAGACAGACCAGAAACAACAAGACAGACAGTAGACAGACACTACAGACAGAGACAGACAGAGAGACACTACAGACAGACAGACTAGACAGACAACACTCAACACTACAGACAGACGAACAGACACACAACACAGAGACAGACACACAAGACAGACAGACACATACAGACAGAGACAGACACAGACACAGACCTCACAGACAGAGACAGATACAGACAAACAGACACTACAGACAGAACAGACACTACACGACAGACAGACAGACTACAAGACAGAGACACTACAGAAGACAGAACAGACACACTACAGACAGAGGACACTACAGACAGACGACGACACACTACAGACAGAGACGACTACAGACAGACACAGACACACTACAGACAGAGACAGACAGAGACAGACACTACAGACAGAGACACTACAGACAAGACAGACGACAGACTCAGACCAGACAGACACTACAGACAGACAGACAGACAGACACACTACAGACAGAGACAGACACTACAGACAGGCAGACACTACAGACAGAGACAGACACACAGACAGGACAGACACTACAGACAGAGACAGACTACAGACAGACACACTACAGACAGAGACAGACACTACAGACAGAGACAGACACTACAGACAGACAGAGACAGACACTACAGACAGGAGACACACTACAGACAGAGACACACTACAGACAGAGACACACTACAGACAGAGACAGACACACACAGAGACAGACACTACAGACAGACAGAGACAGAAGACACTACAGACAGAGACAAAAGACAGACTACAGACAGAGACAGACACACTACAGACAGAGACAGACAGACACTACAGACAGACAGAGACAGACAGACACTACAGACAGAGACAGACACTACAGACAGGAGACAGACACACTACAGACAGCAGGACACTACAGACAGAACAGACACTACAGACAGAGACAGCACTACAGACAGAGACACAAGTACAGACAAACAACGACAGAGACAGAACTACAACAGCAGAGACAAACTCACAGACAGAGACTTACCTACTACAGACAGAGATATGACGGACACTACTACAAAGGACATCGCAGAGTCACTCAGAAGAGCAACACTACATACAGACGAGACAGACACACTCAACAGCAGACAGACACTACTACAGACGGATGACATACAGAAGGCGGACACTACAGGAAGAGCAGACACTACAGGAGACTAGACTGGAGACACACTACAGAATCGAGACACACTACAGACAGAGACACACTACAGACAGAGACACACTACAGACAGAGACTACAGACAGAGACTAACCATCTTTTTAAGTCTTTTCTTTTCTGCTTTTTCTTTCAGTTTGTTCTCTTCTTCTATAAGTTCTCTGGCGTTTTTTTCAGCTTCCTAAAAAGGAAAGTTATTCTCAGTAAAAACGTCCTCTTCATGCTGAATGTAATACAAAATGATGTGATTGACTGAAAAAGTTGTTTGGCATCTTACCTCAGGAGTGAGTTGTCTTATACGTGGGTGGGGGGTTAATGATTTCTTTGGGACACTATGCCCTAAAAAATTCTGTGCAAATCCGCAATAGGCTTTATTATTTTTCAGCTTTCTGTCATCATAATAGTCTTCGTCATCGTCAACATAGTCAATCATGGGGTTGACAAAATCAAGACCTGGAAATCAAACATAGGGTGAAATGCATGGCAATGGACAGCAATAATACATATCTGCTGATTAACTAAAGCAGTCTTTCCCAATCCTGGCCCTGGGCACCCAAAGGGGCAAATCCTGGCCCTGGGCACCCAAAGGGGCAAATCCTGGCCCTGGGCACCCAAAGGGGCAAATCCTGGCCCTGGGCACCCAAAGGGGCAAATCCTGGCCCTGGGCACCCAAAGGGGCAAATCCTGGCCCTGGGGTCCCAAAGGGGCAAATCCTGGTCCTGGGGTCCCAAAGGGGTGCACATTTCTGTCCTTAGTAGCACTATACAGGTGATTCAAAAAATCTACTCATCATCAAGCTGTGTAAAGCTAGCGAAAAAACTAAAATGTGTACCAATTGCGGTCCCCAGGACCAGGATTGGGAAATGCTGAACTAAATCAATAAATGGTACCGTGTAATGACAATTCACATTAGGACCACATCTTTACAAGGCAGACATGTAGATCCCTCATCTGGCCTTTCAGTAGGCCTCCGTCCCAAATGGCACCCTATTCCCTATGTAGTACACTACTTTTGACCAGGGCCCATATGGATCTGGTCAAAAGTAGTGCACTACATAGGGAATAGTGTGTTATTTGGAACACATCTCTGAGTTCACCTGAACTTGAACTGGCTATCATACAGCATATGACCTAATCAGACTTGAATCATCCAAAGATTTCCAAACAAAAATATGACTTGCTAAACAGTATTTCTTACCAATCTGGCATATATAGGGAACAAGGTACCATTCTGGACTGTATGTTCTTACCAAACATGCCAGAGTTGAACAAATCCATAAAGGTGTGTTTAGTGTCTCGTCCACTTATCAGATCCACCAAAGCTTCCTGTCGGTGAGAGAGAGAGAGAGATTAAAGTAGATTTACTGGGAACCATGAGGCTATATAGCTAACTAACTATATACTGCCGCACTTATCATTGGAGCAGAAGGCAAACATGAATCTGATCTGTCATGCATCAGATTTAGATTCTAGTCATTTAGCAGACGCTCTTATCCAGAGCGACTTACAGTTAGTGAGTGCATACATTATTTTTCTCCATACTGGCACCCCGTGGGAATCGAACCCACAACCCTGGCGTTGCAAGCGCCATGCTCTACCAACTGAACTACAGGAGGCATGTACTCACTCGCTCACACACACACACACACACACACACACACACTCGCTCACACACACACACACACACACACACACACACACTCGCTCACACACACACACACACACACACACACACACACACACTACTCACGTGGGTTTGCAAAATGTGTGGGTTTTCCTGAATGATGACATGGTCTGATGAAGTGAAGAGAAAATATAATCAGAGACAGGGTAAGTTACCTCATGTCTATGTGCGAATCTTTGACAACAAATGGCATAGCTAGCTAATTATGTTCAGAATGACATCAATTTCCTATTAATGTGTGTGGTTGATGGTGACCTGTGTTGCCACCTGCTCCTACACGCTGGTGCACATGCTGAAGAAAACAGAAGCTGAAGTTTGCCAACTTAATACGGTTACCTCAAATTCAGCAGTGGCTAACTGGCTAACGTTGGCGTTATATAGCTAGCTACCTTTCCTTGGTTACGCGACGAGACTGACACATTTCAAGCTAGCTCATCTCGATCTTACCTGGTTTCCAATCTCTCTTTCTAATGTTAGACATTTTATTTGACTAATTTGTGGTGCTTGGTTCGACAGAAAAGGACTTCTCTGAAACTCAACGTCTTCCTTGTTTCTCCTTTCCGGGTTTACGTGACGCCCAGACACGCCTGCGTAGTTTAACTCGCTACCTTCATCCTCCACTGCTCTGAAGGGAATCCAAACTAGCCTCACATATGAACGCCAGAGGTCGTCACTAGTTACCCCAGCCACAAAGTCATAAACCCCGCCTATTTCTAGAATGTATCTTCTTAAAATGTGACGTTAAACCTAACCTTAACCACACTGCTAACCTTATGCCTTACATTAAGACAAAAAGCTAATTTTAGTCTTCATACAGTTTTACGATATATCCAATTTGAACTTTGTGACTGTGGTAACTGGTGGAAACCAGTCAGAGTGGAAGAAACATAATTGGCCTACATAATTGACCTTATGCCAAATCCATTCATCTGTGGTTACTTCTGTTTCCTAAATTGCAGCCAATTAAAGAGTTGCAAATTGTTTCTATAGCTCAGTTTCCATCCAACTGGCGACCGATTTTCATAAGAATATTCTAAAATCCGCATTTTTACAACACGGGTAGGTAGGTAACAACACATCTGCCACGCTGATCCTCAACACGGGGGCCCCTCAGGGGTGCGTGCTCAGTCGCCTCCTGTACTCCCTGTTCACCCATGACTGCATGGCCAAACACGACTCCAACACCATCATTAAGTTAACCGACGACACGATTGTGGTAGGCCTGATCACCGACAACGATGAGACAGCCTATAGGGAGGAGGTCAGAGATCTGGCAGTGTGGTGCCAGGATAACAACCTCTCCCTCAACGTCAGCAAGACAAAGGAGCTGATCGTTGACTACAGGAAAAGGAGGGCCGAACACGTCCCAATTCACATCGACAGGGCTGTAGTGGAGCAGGTCGAGAGTTTCAAGTTCCTTGGTGTCCACATCACCAACAAACTATCATGGTCCAAATAAACCAAGACAGTCGTGAAGAGGGCACGACAAAGCCTATTCCCCATCAGGAGACTGAAAAGATTAGGCATGGGTCCCCAGGTCCTCAAAAAATTCTACAGCTGCTCCATCGTGAGCATCCTGACTGGTTGCATCACCGCCTGGTTTGCAACTGCTCGTCATCTGACCGTAAGGCGCTACAGAGGGTAGTGCGTACGGCCCAGTACATTACTGGGGCCGAGCTTCCTGCCATCCAGGACCTCTATACCAGGTGGTGTCAGAGAAAGGCCCTAAAAATGGTCAAAGGCTCCAGCAACCCAAGTCATTGACTGTTCCCTCTGCTACCACACGACAAGCAGTACCGGAGCGCCAAGTCTAGGTCCAAAAGGCTCCTTAACAGCTTCTACCCCCAAGCCATAAGACTGCTGAACAATTAATCAAATGGCTACCTGGACTATTTGTATTGACCCCCTTTTTTTTTTTACGTTGCTGCTACTTGCTGTTTATTATCTATGTATAGTCACTTTACCCCTACCTACATGTACATATTACCTCGACCAACCTGTACCCCCGCACATTGACTCGGTACCGGTACCCCCTCTATATAGCCTCGTTATTGTTATTTTATTGTTACTTTTATACTTTAGTTTATTTAATACATATTTTCTTAACTCTTATTTTCTTAAAACTGCATTGTTGGTTAAGGGCTTGTCAGCATTTCTACACCTGCTGTATTCGGCGCATGTGACAAATAAAATGTGATTTTATTATTTGTATTTGTCAAACTGCAGCCAATCATCGATTATCATGTCACCACAATAATGCCGCGTTCACATGCTAATCAGGTGTCAGAACTAGGAAACTCAGACATTTATGACATGCTGATTCGTTGAACGTGGCACGTGTATAACTACAACCAGATAGCAAGTTGGGCATTTCAGAGTTTCCTAGTTCCGACTAGCATGTGAACGCGGCATAAAACCCTCGATATTTATTGGAAAGGACGGAGCGTCAAACGCATCACCTTGCACTTTCACCACGCTGTGCAGTTCATATTATATTTCATCTGTAGACTCATAAACTGCACGCTTTCCCGACGAGTCATAGTGGGAGGAGCACAGCATGCTGGGAGATCTCAGACTGAGGATAAGGAAGGAACTAGAGGAAGTACACGAGCCGTGATAAATTCCAACCATCTCCTGTGATTACCTTCAGTTAGCGTTCTTTGTTTTATCCAAGGCCAGTGTACATCGTTCAGAAATTTGAGTTCATATTTCCTACAATTCATGTGTTGTGGACGCACTTCTTTGTTATGCTAGTTAGCGTTTTTACCGCGAGCTAGCAACTGTAAGCTTGCTGACCCTGTTTGTCATCTAATTTCAGACATTTAGCATTTCAGGGTCTAGTCTTATATGGACTGTGGTTATATGGATGTATGCTGTTTAGATTATGTGGGTATTTTGTTAGCAATTAGCCTTGTGGATGCATTATACATTCAAGTTCATGCAGTTGTGTGAGGATGATGGTGCTGTGTAGTTGCACTCCTCTGATCATTCATTAGTGAAGTCACAGTCATGTTGTTAGGTTGTATTGCCCTTGTGCAGCAGATAACCTATTGTAGCCATATTATTTATAGCTTATGTAATTGGAGGTTGTATTAAGCCTGTACCTGCCATTTACTATTGTATATCATTTTCCCTTTTTCAGAACCACACACAAACTCTTGGTTAACACAATTGTGCCATTACTGCTCTTTGAATCAGCGTAAATTAAACAACCTCAACTGGAATCATACCGGTCTGTCATCTGTGCCATTACAAGCACCTGGGAGAGAACACATAGAGCTAAGTACAACCCTACATAATATACAGTCCACCAAGTCCTCAACTACCTGGCCTCCTGTACTCAGTTGGTAGAGCATGGTGTTTGCAACGCCAGGGTTGTGGGTTCGTTTCCCACGGGGGGCCAGTATGAAAATGTATGCACTCACCTACTGTAAGTCGCTCTGGATAAGAGCGTCTGCTAAATGACTAAAATGTAAAATTGTTATATCAATATGTGCGCATAAAAGCGTTTCCATCGACATTTCTCGCATAATTCATTTTACTAGGGGGTAGATCAGCTTAATATTGCAGATCGATTGTAACACCCACATACATGCATACATACACATACAGTGGGAAGAACAAGTATTTGATACACTGCCGATTTTGTAGGTTTTCCTACTTACAAAGCATGTAGAGGTCTGTAATTTTTATCATAGGTACACTTCAACTGTGAGAGACGGAATCTAAAACAAAAATCCAGAAAATCACATTGTATGATTTTTAAGTAATGAATTTGCATTTTAGTGCATGACATAAGTATTTGATCACCTACCAACCAGTAAGAATTCTGTCTCTCACAGACGTGTTAGTTTTTCTTTAAGAAGCCCTCCTGTTCTCCACTCATTACCTGTATTAACTGCACCCGTTTGAACTCGTTACCTGTATAAAAGACACCTGTCCACACACTCAATCAAACAGACTCCAACCTCTCCACAATGGCCAAGTCCAGAGAGCTGTGTAAGGACATCAGGGATAAAATTGTAGACCTGCATAAGGCTGGGATGGGCTACAGGACAATAGGCAAGCAGCTTGGTGAGAAGGCAACAACTGTTGGTGCAATTATTAGAAAATGGAAGAAGTTCAAGATGACGCTCAATCAGCCTCGGTCTGGGGCTCCATGCAAGATGTCACCTCGTGGGGCATCAATGATCATGAGAAAGGTGAGGGATCAGCCCAGAACTACACGGCAGGGGCGGCAGGTAGCTTAGTGGGTAAGAGCGTTGTGCCAGTAACCGAAAGGTCGCTGGTTCTAATCCCCGAGCCGACTAGGTGAAAAATCTGTCGATGTGCCCTTGAGCAAGGCACTTAACCCTAATTGCTCCTGTAAGTCGCTCTGGATAAGAGCGTCTGCTAAATGACTAAAATGTAATGTAAATGTAAATGGTCAATGACCTGAAGAGAGCTGGGACCACAGTCTCAAAGAAAACCATTAGTAACACACTACGCCATCATGGATTAAAATCCTGCAGCGCACGCAAGGTCCCCCTGCTCAAGCCAGCGCATGTTCAGGCCCTTCTGAAGTTTGCCAATGACCATCTGGATGATCCAGAGGAGGAATGGGAGAAGGTTCATGTGGTCTGATGAGACAAAAATAGAGCTTTTTGGTCTAAACTCCACTCGCCGTGTTTGGAGGAAGAAGAAGGATGAGTACAACCCCAAGAACACCATCCCAACCGTGAAGCATGGAGGTGGAAACATCATTCTTTGGGGATGCTTTTCTGCAAAGGGGACAGGACGACTGCACCGTATTGAGGGGAGGATGGATGGGGCCATGTATCGCGAGATCTTGGCCAACAACCTCCTTCCCTCAGTAAGAGCATTGAAGATGGGTCGTGGCTAGGTCTTCCCGCATGACAATGACCCGAAACACACAGCCAGGGCAACTAAGGAGTGGCTCCGTAAGAAGCATCTCAAGGTCCTGGAGTGGCCTAGCCAGTCTCCAGACCTGAACCCAATAGAAAATCTTTGGAGGGAGCTGAAAGTCCGTATTGCCCAGCGACAGACCCGAAACCTGAAGGATCTGGAGAAGGTCTGTATGGAGGAGTGGGCCAAAATCCCTGCTGCAGTGTGTGCAAACCTGGTCAAGACCTACAGGAAACGTATGATCTCTGTAATTGCAAACAAAGGTTTCTGTACCAAATATTAAGTTCTGTTTTTCTGATGTATCAAATACTTATGTCATGCAATAAAATGCAAATTAATTACTTAAAAATCATACAATGTGATTTTCTGGATTTTTGTTTTAGATTCCGTCTCTCACAGTTGAAGTGTACCTATGATAAAAATTACAGACCTCTACATGCTTTGTAAGTAGGAAAACCTGCAAAATCGGCAGTGTATCAAATACTTGTTCTCCCTACTGTATGCCCCTTTGGCTGTAGTGGCCTGTATGCAGCCGGCATCTCAGCAGCTGTCTTCTCAGGTGAGTTCTGTGGCTCTGGCCTCGCAATCTGCTTCGAGACTCGGCAGAGGCCGGATCGATGGTGAGGCATATATCTGTAACCAAAGACTTTGTGTTAAGCCAGTGTGTTAATGTATGCGGATGACTCAACACTACAGTTGAAGTCGGAAGTTTACATACACCTTAGCCAAATACATTTAAACTCAGTTTTTCACAATTCCTGACATTTAATCCTAGTAAAAATTCCCTGTCTTAGGTCAGTTAGGATCACCACTTTATTTTAAGAATGTGAAATGTCAGAATAATAGTAGAGAGAATTATTTATTTAAGCTTTTATTTATTTCATCACATTCCCAGTGGGTCAGAAGTTTACATACACTCAATTAGTATTTGGTAGCATTGCCTTTAAATTGTTTAACTTGGGTCAAACTTTTCGGGTAGCCTTCCACAAGCTTCCCACAATAAGTTGTGAATTTTGGCCCATTCCTCCTGACAGAGCTGGTGTAACTGAGTCAGGTTTGTAGGTCTCCTTGCTCGCACACGCTTTTTCAGTTCTACCAACAACTTTTCTATAGGATTGAGGTCAGGGCGTTGTGATGGCCACTCCAATACCTTGACTTTGTTGTCCTTAAGCCATTTTGCCACAACTTTGGAAGTATGCTTGGGGTCATTGTCCATTTGGAAGATCCATTTGCGACCAAGCTTTAACTTCCTGACTGATGTCTTGAGATGTTGCTTCAATATATCCACATAATTTTCCTTCCTCACGATGCCATCTATTTTGTGAAGTGCACCAGTCCCTCCTGCAGCAAAGCACCCCCACAGCATGATGCTGCCACCCCCGTGCTTCACGGTTGGGATGGTGTTCTTCGGCTTGCAAGCAGCCCCCTTTTTCCTCCAAACATAACGATGGTCATTATGGCCAAACAGTTCTATTTTTGTTTCATCAGACCAGAGGACATTTCTCCAAAGACTACGATATTTGACCCCATGTGCAGTTGCAAACCGTAGTCTGGCTTTTTTATGGCGGTTTTGGAGCAGTGGCTTCTTCCTTGCTGAGCGGCCATTCAGGTTAGGTCGATATAGGACTCGTTTTACTGTGGATATAGATACTTTTGTACCTGTTTCCTCCAGCATCTTCACAAGGTCCTCTGCTGTTGTTCTGGGATTGATTTGCACTTTTCGCACCAAAGTACATTCATCTCTAGGAGACAGAACGCGTCTCCTTCCTGAGCAGTATGACGGCTGCGTGGTCCCATGGTGTTTATACTTGTGTACTATTGTTTGTACAGATGAACGTGGTACCTTCAGGCGTTTGGAAATTGCTCCCTAGGATGAACCAGACATGTGGAGGTCTACAATTTATTTTCTGAGGTCTTGGCTGATTTCTTTTGATTTTCCCATGATGTCAAGCAAAGAGGCACTGACTTTGAAAAAATGAAGGTAGGTCTTGAAATACATCCACAGGTACACCTCCAATTGACTCAAATGATGTCAATTAGTCTATCAGAAGCTTCTAAAGCCATGACATCATTTTCTGGAATTTTCCAAGCTGTTTAAAGGCACAGTCAACTTAGTGTATGTAAACTTCTGACCCACTGGAATTGTGATACAGTGAATTATAAGTGAAATAATCTGTCTGTAAACAATTGTTGGAAAAATTACTTGTCATGCACAAAGTAGATGTCCTAACCGACTTGCCATAACTATAGTTTGTTCACAAGACATGTGTGGAGTGGTTGAAAAACGAGTTTTAGTGACTCCAACCTAAGTGTATGTAAACTTCCGACTTCAACTGTATACATGTCAGCTACCACAGCGACTGAAATGACTGCAACACTTAACAAAGAGCTGCAGTTAGTTTCAGAATGGGTGGCAAGGAATAAGTTAGTCCTAAATATTTCTAAAACTAAAAGCATTGTATTTGGGACAAATCATTCACTAAACCCTAAATCTCAACTAAATCTTGTAATGAATCATGTGGAAATTGAGCAAGTTGAGGAGACTAAACTGCTTGGAGTAACCCTGGATTGTAAACTGTCATGGTTAAAACATATTGATACAACAGTAGCTAAGATGGGGAGAAGTCTGTCCATAATAAAGCGCTGCTCTGCCTTCTTAACAGCACTATCAACAAGGCAGGTCCTACAGGCTCTAGTTTTATCGCACCTGGACTACTGTTCAGTCTTGTGGTCAGGTGCCGCAAAGAGGGACTTAGGAAAATTGCAATTATCTCAAAACAGGGCAGCACGGCCGGCCCTTGGATGTACACAGAGAGCATTAATAATATGCATGTCAATCTCTCCTGGTTCAAAGTGGAGGAGAGATTGACTTCATCACTACTTGTATTTGTGAGAGGTATTGACATGTTGAATGCACCGAGCTGTCTGTTTAAACTACTAGCACACAGCTCAGACACCCATGCATATCCCACAAGACATGCCACCAGAGGTCTCTTCACAGTCCCCAAGTCCAGAACAGACTATGGGAGGCGCACAGTACTACATAGAGCCATGACTACATGGAACTCTATTCCATATCAGGTAACTCACAGTAAAATTAGATTTTAAAAAATTGATAAAAATCCACTTTATGGAACAGCGGGGACTGTGAAGCAACACAAACATAGGCACAGACACATGCATACAAACACACGATAACATACGCACTATACACACATGGATTTTGTGTTATAGATATGTGGTAGTAGAGTAGAGGCCTGAGGTCACACACTTAATATGTTGTGAAATCTGTTATGAATTTATTGTAACGTTTTTAAAATGTATAACTGCCTTAACTTTGCTGGACTCCAGGAAGAGTAGCTGCTGCCTTGGCAGGAACTAATGGGGATCGATAATAAACCCCAGGAAGAGTAGCTGCTGCCTTGGCTGGAACTAATGGGGATCCATAATAAACCCCAGGAAGAGTAGCTGCTGCCTTGGCAGGAACTAATGGGGATCCATAATAAATACAAATACAAATGTAGAAAAACACTTTTTTATGCATTTTATATTTTAATGTTTAATTATTGTATTTCAATTACTTTACTATTAATTTATTACAATGATTCTTAACACTGTTTTTAACATTGTTTTAAAAATTAATCATAATGCATCATTTTAATCCTGTTTTTAGAAGTTAATTGTCATGTTCTAAATGAAATGTTTCTGCGTGATAATCATTTGAGTCACATTTTTTGTATTTTATTAAGCATTAAAAGGCATCGTTGTTGAATAATAAACCGTGTTTGATTAAGAGGGGAACGGAGAATCTGCCCAAAACATTACACCATATCAAAATAGTCATGCGGTGCGACCAGCAATGTTCATTCGGTACAACCAGTGTTTTTAATGTTAATTTTTTTCTATAAGAGACTGGTTTTCATTTATTTAACAGAAGTTGTAGTTGAGTCATTCAAAATGAGGGTTCGTCCAGTGAAAAGTGAAAAAAATAGATATTTATTATACTGTAACTTATAACTTCTTTAATGTTGAATATTTGAGATATGCATATATTCATATTTTACTCTTATTTGCTTGAAATAATGGTCCGAAAACATTTTTTTATTTTTGATTCATGGTCGCACCAAATCACTTTTTTTTTGGAGGTCAATTTAACAAATCGCATAAAAAAATGAAAATTAACAACCATTTTTTGCGACAAACCCTGAACGTGCATACGTAACACTCAAGGGAACATAAAGTGTTTGAAATTAAATAGTTTTCCCTTTTCAAAATGTTTACCTTTTTAAAACCTTATACGTTATTGACCCTTCAACAAAGTACTGAGTAAAGGGTCTGAATACTTTCCGAATGAACTGTAGATATGTGTCTGTCTGTCTGTCTGTCTGTCTGTCTGTCTGTCTGTCTGTCTGTCTGTCTGTCTGTCTGCGTCCTACTGTCCTTTCAGTCCTCCTCCTATTCCCCCCCCCCCCTGCAGTAAGTCCAGTCTGTACTCTATCAGAGTAAAGTTGGTGATTT
The DNA here is from genome assembly GCA_902810595.1 of Coregonus sp. 'balchen'. Taxonomy (NCBI): domain Eukaryota; kingdom Metazoa; phylum Chordata; class Actinopteri; order Salmoniformes; family Salmonidae; genus Coregonus; species Coregonus sp. 'balchen'. The sequence continues at coordinate 1,622,236 of LR778277.1, forward strand.
TGGCGATGGGCTCAGGGATGACGAACTCTCTGATCCGTGTGTAGCCCATGTTCTCATACAGCCTCTGTGCATCAGTCTGCACTACAGACGTGTAGAGGATGACAGCAGGGAAGCCTCTCTCCCTGCTGAAGTCTGCCACTGTCCTGCTGAGGGCCTTGGCGATGCCCATACCCCGGTGTGTCCGGCGTACAGACAACCTCTTCAGCTCCATGTAGCCTGGTTCCCTCTCCGCGGGCAGGCAGGCCACCGTTGCCACCACCCGGCCGTCGCTCTCAGCCACCCAGAAACACGAGTCCTTGTTCTCCAGGTAGGTCTCCTGGATGTGGTTGAGGTCCTTCTTAAGGGAGGTGTCGATGTAGCTGTTGAAGAGGTAGCCCACCAGCTGCTTGGCCCCGGCCAGGAGGAGAGTGACCGCTACTACAGGCAGCAGGATGGACTTGGAGCTGGCCAGCAGGGCGCAGAACGTGACCATCAGGGTCATCTGGGTCAGGGGCTGTTTGAGGAGGTGCATGAAGGAGGAGGGGACGTGCTCGCTCATCCCCAGGGTGAAGATCTCCTTCACGGACTCCTTGTCATCATCCTGGTACCTTCGGATCGTGACGCCAGCAACCATGGCACTGGTCTGTAGGGTTGGGCAGATATTATTAAATTGAACATTGTGATATTTGACATTGATGATATAGTGATGTGCAAGATGATATATCATGATTTACAAAAATATACTTATTTGAACTTTACAAATCAAAACTGTGCAGTTTTATCAGTTAGACTATCAATCTGTCAAATGAAGTCTAAATGAATTAACTAGGCTAAGCCTTATTTTTTCATCATACGAAGATTACTTAATGAGAATGCGACCATTATATAATAAATTAGCAAAATAATGACAGTCTGGATTTAGTCACAGTCTATAATGATTTAGTCACAGTCTATAATGATTTAGTCACAGTCTATAATGATTTAGTCACAGTCTATAATGATTTAGTCACAGTCTATAATGATTTAGTCACAGTCTATAATGATTTAGTCATTAACGGTGCAAAACGATTGTATCGTATATATCAAGATATTTTTAGAGTAGCATATCGTAGAAGAAGTCTCCCCAAATATCAGCCAACCCTACCGTTCTGTCTACTGTCTGCACAATAACAACACAGAAAGAGCAGAAACCTTCCGTTCAACCCACAAACAAACATGGTAGTCAGTCACACTAAACCTGAGTCTCCTCTGGCTCCCATAAACACACACTGGTCTGCCCTTCAATACATACAGAGATGACAGTGAGAGATGACAGTGAGAGATGACAGTGAGAGATGACAGTGAGAGATGACAGTGAGAGATGGCAGTGAGAGATGACAGTGAGAGATGACAGTGAGAGATGACAGTGAGAGATGACAGTGAGAGATGACAGTGAGAGATGGCAGTGAGAGATGACAGTGAGAGATGACAGTGAGAGATGACAGTGAGAGATGACAGTGAGAGAGAACAGTCTAGTAGTCTAGTCACTACAACCCGTAGAAATATAATCTATAGATGGTATAATAGGTGACCTGGCAACATTAGTTCACATTTCCAGGGTTAAAGGTTAAGCCCTTTCTATAGAGTATATGTCTACGCTACAACCTACCTACCACTCAACACTCCAAGGTACCTTCGACACACACACACACACACAACACACACACACACACAACAGCAACACTCTCCCTCCCAACCCTCATCAACAGACTCCCTCATCAACAGACTCCCTCATCAACAGACTCCGTGTCCTTGGAGGAGGTCTTGCCTCAGATAGGTACTTTCAGCAACACGGGTGTATTTACATACAGTGCATTTGGAAAGTATTCAGACCCCTTGACTTTTTCCACATTTTGTTACATTACAGCCTTATTCTAAAATTGATTAAATAGCGTTTCCCCTCATCAATCTACAAACAATATCCCATAATGACAAAGCAAAAACAGTTTTTTGAAATTTTTGCAAATGTATTAAAAATGAAAAACGGAAATATCACATTTACATAAGTACTCAGACCCTTTACTCAGTACTTTGTTGAAGCACCTTTGGCTGAGATTACAGCCTTGAGTCTTCTTGGGTATGACGCTACAAGCTTGGGACACCTGTATTTGGAGAGTTTCTCCCATTCTTCTCTGTAGATCCTCTCAAGCACTGTCAGGTTGGATGGGGAGCGTCGCTGCACAGCTATTTTCAGGTCTCTCAAGAGACGTTCTATCGGGCTCTGGCTGGGTCACTCAAGGACATTCAGAGACTTGTCCCGAAGCCACTCCTGCATTGTCTTGGCTGTGTGCTTAGGGACGTTGTCCTGTTGGAAGGTGAACCTTCGCCCCAGTCTGAGGTCCTGAGTGCTCTGGAGCAGGTTTTCATCAAGGAACTCTCTGTACTTTGCTCTGTTCATCTTTCCCTCGATCCTGACTAGTCTCCCAGTCCCTGCCACTGAAATACATCCCCACAGCATGATGCTGCCACCACCATGCTTCACCGTAGGGATGGTGCCAGGTTTCGTCCAGATGTGACGCTTGGCATTCAGGCCAAAGAGTTCAATCTTGGTTTCATCAGACCAGAGAATCTTGTTTCTCATTGTCTGAGAGTTCTTTAGGTGCCTTTTGGCAAACTCCAAGCAGGCTGTCATGTGCCTTTTACTGAGGTGTGGCTTCCGTCTGGTCACTCTACCATAAAGGCCTGATTGGTGGAGTGCTGTAGAGATGGTTGTCCTTCTGGAAGGTTCTCCTATCTCCACAGAGGAACTCTAGAGCTCTGTCAGAGCGACCATCAGGTTCTGGGTCACCTCCCTGACCAAGGCCCTTCTCCCCCGATTGCTCAGTTTGGCGCCTGGCCAGCTCTAGGAAGAGTCTTGGTGGTTCTAAACTTCTTCCATTTAAGAATGATGGAGGCCACTGTGTTCTTGGGGACTTTAAATGCTGCAGACATTTTTTGGTATCCTTCCCCAGATCTGTGTCTTGGAGCTCTACAGACAATTCCTTCAACCTCATGGCTTGGTTTTTGCTCTGACATGCACTGTCAACTATGGGACCTTATATAGACAGGTGTGTGCCTTTCCAAATCATGTCCAATCAATTGAATTTACCACAGGTGGACTCCAATCAAGTTGTAGAAACATCTCAAAGATGATCAATGGAAAGCTCAATTTCAAGTCTCATAGCAAAGGGTCTGAATACTTATGTAAATAAGTATTTTTTATATTTTTTTATATACATTTGCTAACATTTCTAAAAACCTGTTTTCGCTTTGTCATTATGGGGTATTGTGTGTAGATTGATGAGGAACTTGTATTTATTTAATCCATTTTAGAATAAGGCTGTAACGTAACAAAATGTGGACTGAATACTTTCCGAATGCACTAGTATTGCTTTCAATTATCCTGGGTTGCACAAAAACAGTCCTTGGGAAGCCACAAGTTAAATACAATTCCATGTCAACTTATTGTGACAGTGGGAAGGACGGTTGGTCATTATGACGGGGGGAATTTGAGACAACATATCTTAAGGTTCGTATTATGAAACAGACTTTCCAAACGTGAAACGGAATTGTATTTAACTTGTGGCTTCCCAGGGACTGTTTTTGTGCAACCCAATACAATTGAAAGCAACACTAGTGTACACTGAGTGTATAAAACATTAGGAACACCTTTGTAATATTGAGTTTCACCCCCACAAATCATCAAGGAACCTACCAGGTACAACCCTAAATCCGTAAACATGGGCACCCTCATAGATATCATCCTGACTAACTTACCCTCTAAATACACCTCCGCTGTCTTCAACCAGGATCTCAGCGATCACTGCCTTATTGCCTGCGTCCGTAACGGGTCCGCGGTCAAACGACCACCCCTCATCACTGTCAAACGCTCCCAAAAACACTTCAGCGAGCAGGCCTTTCTAATTTAGTCATTTAGCAGACGCTCTTATCCAGAGCGACTTACAGTTAGTGAGTGCATACATTTTTCATACTGGCCCCCCGTGGGAATCGAACCCACAACTCTGGCATTGCAAGCGCCATGCTCTACCAACTGAGCTACAGGAGGCCCAAAATAGACCTGGCCCGGGTATCCTGGATGGATATTGACCTCATTCCGTCAGTAGAGGATGACTGGTTGTTCTTTAAAAGTGCTTTCCTTTCAATCTTAAATAAGCATGCCCCATTCAAAAAATTCAGAACTAAGAACAGATATAGCCCCTGGTTCACCCCAGACTTGACTGCCCTTGACCAGCACAAAAACATCCTGTGGCGTACTGCATTAGCATCGAACAGCCCCCGCGATATGCAACTTTTCAGGAAAGTCAGGAACCAATATACACAAGCAGTTAGGAAAGCAAAGGCTAGCTTTTTCAAACAGAAATTTGCATCCTGTAGCACTAACTCCAAAAAGTTTTGGGACACTGTAAAGTCCATGGAGAATAAGAGCACCTCCTCCCAGCTGCCCACTGCACTGAGGCTAGGAAACACTGTCACCACCGATAAATCTACGATAATTTCAATAAGCATTTTGCTACGGCTGGCCATGCTTTCCACCTGGTGCCTACCCCTAACCCGGCCACCAGCTCTGCACCCTCCGCTGCAACTTGCCCATGCCCCCCCCGCTTCTCCTTCACACAAATTCAGACAGCTGATGTTCTGAAAGAGCTGCACAATCTGGACCCCTACAAATCAGCTGGGCTAGACAATCTGGACCCTTTCTTTTTTAAATTAGCCGCCGAAATTGTCGCAACCCCTATTACTAGCCGGTTCAACCTCTCTTTCGTATCGTCTGAGATCCCCAGAGATTGGAAAGCTGCCGCGGTCATCCCCCTCTTCAAAAGGGGGTGACACTCTAGATCCAAACTGTTACAGACCTATATCCATCCTGCCCTGCCTTTCGAAAGTATTTGAAAGCCAAGTTAACAAACAGATCACCGACCATTTCGAATCCCACCGTACCTTCTCCGCTATGCAATCTGGTTTCCGAGCTGGTCATGGGTGCACCTCAGCCACGCTCAAGATCCTAAACGATATATAATAACCGCGATCGATAAAAGACAGTACTGTGCAGCCGTCTTCATCGACCTGGCCAAGGCTTTTGACTCTGTCAATCACCGCATTCTTATTGGCAGACTAAATAGCCTTGGTTTCTCAAATGACTGTCTCGCCTGGTTCACCAACTACTTCTCAGATAGAGTTCAATGTGTCAAATCGGAGGGCCTGTTGTCTGGACCTATGGCAGTCTCTATGGGGGTGCCACAGGGTTCAATTCTCGGGCCGACTCTATTCTCTGTGTATATCAATGATGTCGCTCTTGCTGCTGGTGACTCTCAGATCCACCTCTACGCAGACGACACCATTTTGTAAACATCTGGCCCTTCATTGGACACTGTGTTAACAAACCTCCAAACGAGCTTCAATGTCATACAACACTCCTTCCGTAGCCTCCAATTGCTCTTAAACGCTAGTAAAACTAAATGCATGCTCTTCAATCAAACGCTGCTGGCACCCGCCCGCCCGACTAGAATCACTACTCTCGGCGGGTCTGACATAGAATATGTGGACAACTACAAATACCTAGGTGTCTGGTTAGACCGTAAACTCTCCTTCCAGACTCACATTAAGCATCTCCAATCAAAAGTTAGATCTAGAATCGGCTTCCTATTTCGCAACAAAGCCTCCTTCACTCATGCTGCTAAACATGCCCTCGTAAAACTGACTATCCTACCGATCCTTGACTTCGGCGATGTCATTTACAAAATAGCCTCCAACACTCTACTCAGCAAATTGGATGTAGTCTATCACAGTGCCATCCGTTTTGTCACTAAAGCCCCATATACTACCCACCACTGTGACCTGTACGCTCTTGTTGGCTGGCCCTCACTACATATTCGTCGCCAAACCCACTGGCTCCGGGTCATCTATAAATCACTGCTAGGCAAATCCCCGCCTTATCTTAGCTCATTGGTCACCATAGCAACACCCACCCGTAGTATGCGTTCCAGCAGGTATATCTCACTGGTCATCCCCAAAGCCAACACCTCCTTTGGCCGCCATTCCTTCCAGTTCTCTGCTGCAAATGACTGGAACGAACTGCAAAAATCTCTGAAGCTGGAGACTCTTATCTCCCTCACTAACTTTAAGCATCAGTTGTCAGAGCAGCTTACCGATCACTGCACCTGTACACAGCCCATCTGAAATTAGCCCACCCAACTACCTCATCCCCATATTGTTATTTATTTTGCTCATTTGCACCCCAGTATCTCTATTTGCACATCATCTTCTGCACATCTATCACTCCAGTGTTAATACTAAATTGTAATTATTTTGCACTATGGCCTATTTATTGCCTTACCTCCATAACTTACTACATTTGCACACACTGTATATAGATTTTCTATTGTGTTATTGACTTTATGTTTTGTTTATTCCATATGTAACTCTGTGTTGTTGTTTTTAATCGCACTGCTATGCTTTATCTTGGCCAGGTCGCAGTTGTAAATGAGAACTTGTTCTCAACTGGCTTCTTACCTGGTTAAATAAAGGTGAAATACAAATACATGTAAAAAACATCCAAGCTAAAAGTGCCTGCATATGGAATTTGGCCAATTTTACTGGGATTTTATCAACATCAAAATTACACACAAGCTGAAATTCTAAACCACCACCAGAGTCAAATAAATACTTAGGGAAGACATTCCAAATACTGTTCTGGTTCTTAATATACTTCAGAATCCAATTTATTTTACAATTATTATTTAGAGTATTGAAATCTAAAACCTCAAGACCTCCTTGTTCTTGGGTATTACTGAGAATATATTTCCGTAGAGTGAGGCTTGTTCCTCCAAATAAAATTATAAAGAATCTTATCTAAGTCCTTTACAATTTTAGTGGGTAAGTCAAGTGATAACCCTTTCGCTTTGGACAACTTGGGAACTATTTCACACTGGGACGATTTTTACATGACACCTGGCACCTACATCTTTTGTCTTGCCCATTCACCCTCTGAATGGCACAAATACACAATCAATGTTTCTCAAAATGCATGCTACCGTGCTCCGAGTACGCAAATTGGAGCTTCTCAAATGTACTCTCCTCCTCACAAGAGAACGTGGTCGGAGAATGCACTCGGAGCATGAGTGTGGAGCACGGTAGTTCCATATTGAGAAACACCCAATGTCTCAAATCGGAGGGCCTGTTGTCTGGACCTATGGCAGTCTCTATGGGGGTGCCACAGGGTTCAATTCTCGGGCCGACTCTATTCTCTGTGTATATCAATGATGTCGCTCTTGCTGCTGGTGACTCTCAGATCCACCTCTACGCAGACGACACCATTTTGTAAACATCTGGCCCTTCATTGGACACTGTGTTAACAAACCTCCAAACGAGCTTCAATGTCATACAACACTCCTTCCGTAGCCTCCAATTGCTCTTAAACGCTAGTAAAACTAAATGCATGCTCTTCAATCAAACGCTGCTGGCACCCGCCCGCCCGACTAGAATCACTACTCTCGGCGGGTCTGACATAGAATATGTGGACAACTACAAATACCTAGGTGTCTGGTTAGACCGTAAACTCTCCTTCCAGACTCACATTAAGCATCTCCAATCAAAAGTTAGATCTAGAATCGGCTTCCTATTTCGCAACAAAGCCTCCTTCACTCATGCTGCTAAACATGCCCTCGTAAAAACTGACTATCCTACCGATCCTTGACTTCGGCGATGTCATTTACAAAATAGCCTCCAACACTCTACTCAGCAAATTGGATGTAGTCTATCACAGTGCCATCCGTTTTGTCACTAAAGCCCCATATACTACCCACCACTGTGACCTGTACGCTCTTGTTGGCTGGCCCTCACTACATATTCGTCGCCAAACCCACTGGCTCCGGGTCATCTATAAATCACTGCTAGGCAAATCCCCGCCTTATCTTAGCTCATTGGTCACCATAGCAACACCCACCCGTAGTATGCGTTCCAGCAGGTATATCTCACTGGTCATCCCCAAAGCCAACACCTCCTTTGGCCGCCATTCCTTCCAGTTCTCTGCTGCAAATGACTGGAACGAACTGCAAAAATCTCTGAAGCTGGAGACTCTTATCTCCCTCACTAACTTTAAGCATCAGTTGTCAGAGCAGCTTACCGATCACTGCACCTGTACACAGCCCATCTGAAATTAGCCCACCCAACTACCTCATCCCCATATTGTTATTTATTTTGCTCATTTGCACCCCAGTATCTCTATTTGCACATCATCTTCTGCACATCTATCACTCCAGTGTTAATACTAAATTGTAATTATTTTGCACTATGGCCTATTTATTGCCTTACCTCCATAACTTACTACATTTGCACACACTGTATATAGATTTTCTATTGTGTTATTGACTTTATGTTTTGTTTATTCCATATGTAACTCTGTGTTGTTGTTTTTAATCGCACTGCTATGCTTTATCTTGGCCAGGTCGCAGTTGTAAATGAGAACTTGTTCTCAACTGGCTTCTTACCTGGTTAAATAAAGGTGAAATACAAATAAATGTAAAAAACATCCAAGCTAAAAGTGCCTGCATATGGAATTTGGCCAATTTTACTGGGATTTTATCAACATCAAAATTACACACAAGCTGAAATTCTAAACCACCACCAGAGTCAAATAAATACTTAGGGAAGACATTCCAAATACTGTTCTGGTTCTTAATATACTTCAGAATCCAATTTATTTTACAATTATTATTTAGAGTATTGAAATCTAAAACCTCAAGACCTCCTTGTTCTTGGGTATTACTGAGAATATATTTCCGTAGAGTGAGGCTTGTTCCTCCAAATAAAATTATAAAGAATCTTATCTAAGTCCTTTACAATTTTAGTGGGTAAGTCAAGTGATAACCCTTTCGCTTTGGACAACTTGGGAACTATTTCACACTGGGACGATTTTTACATGACACCTGGCACCTACATCTTTTGTCTTGCCCATTCACCCTCTGAATGGCACAAATACACAATCAATGTTTCTCAAAATGCATGCTACCGTGCTCCGAGTACGCAAATTGGAGCTTCTCAAATGTACTCTCCTCCTCACAAGAGAACGTGGTCGGAGAATGCACTCGGAGCATGAGTGTGGAGCACGGTAGTTCCATATTGAGAAACAGCCAATGTCTCAAGGCTTAAAAATCCTTCTTTAACCTGTCTCCTCCCCTTCATCTACACTGATTGAAGTGGATTTAACAGGTGACATCAATAAGGGATCATAGCTTTCACCTGGTCAGTCTGAAAGAGCAGGTGTTCCTAATGTTGTAAATACACCCGCGTTGCTAAAAGCACCCGGTTTCCCGTTACCTGACTGCAGTGTCAGTGTCCTATCGGTCATCCAATTAAGATGCGTCATCAAACCTCTGATCATCCCTAGCTATAATAAAAAACGTTATTTGATACCTAGCTATATTAGTTATCAAATCATTTAAATAAACTAAAATAATTTATCCCGATTAGCAAATAGCACGTGACTCTACTAGTAAGCTAAATGTAGGAATTGCTAACTCGCCAAATGATACGTTGGCCATCAAATTATTAATATTTCTGCTGTAATGCAAATGCTGTTTGTAAGAGATAACCCACCTGATTTAGATATGTCTCAGAGAAATATAATCCAATCTGAACAGGTCGAACAACAGGCGGACTTCCGTCTTCGCAGAGGTGGGAGGGATTTATGGTATGTCTTGTTTCTAATTGGCTGAAAGAAAGACCTTATAGCTCATATATTCTGAAGTTTATTTTAGCACCATTATAAAAATGAGAAAGAAACTCAAGGCCAATGTAGCTATTTAGAAAGGTAAAACAAGGGGTAGCTTAACATGTGAAAAATTATCTTGATAAAAAACAGCTCACACATGATTGTATACTTCAGAGGAAGGCCCTCAAAATTGTCAAAGACTCCAGCCACCCTAGTCATAGACTGTTCTCTCTGCTACCACACGGCAAGCGGTACCGGAGCACCAAGTCTAGGTCCAAAAAGCTTCTTAACAGCTTCTACACCCAAGCCATAAGACTCCTGAACAGCTAATCATGGCTACCCAGACTATTTGCACTGCCCCGCCCCATCTTTTTACGCTGCTGCTACTCTGTTAATTATTATGCATAGTCACTTTAACTCTACCCACATGTACATATTACCTCATCTAGCCGGTGCCCCCGCACATTGACTCTGCACCGGTACCCCCCTGTATATATAGCCTCCCTACTGTTATTTTATTTTACTTTTGCTCTTTTTTTCTCAACACCTTTTTGTTGTTGTTGTTTTATTTTACTTTTTTATTAACAAATAAATGCATTGTTGGTTAAGGGCTGTAAGTAAACATTTCACTGTAATGTCTACACCTGTTGTATTCGGCGCATGTGGCAAATAAAATGCTGAGTCAGTATCTCTCTAACCCTGCTGTACCCTACCGTGCTGAGACAGTATCTCTCTAACCCTGCTGTACCCTACCGTGCTGAGTCAGTATCTCTCTAACCCTGCTGTACCCTACCGTGCTGAGTCAGTATCTCTCTAACCCTGCTGTACCCTACCGTGCTGAGACAGTATCTCTCTAACCCTGCTGTACCCTACCGTGCTGAGACAGTATCTCTCTAACCCTGCTGTACCCTACCGTGCTGAGTCAGTATCTATCTAACTGCTGTACCCTACCGTGCTGAGACAGTATCTCTCTAACCCTGCTGTACCCTACCGTGCTGAGTCAGTATCTATCTAACCTTCATAACTTAACCTACTGTTCTGACTTGGTGGTGCACATGTAGCCTATAGGCTGTTTTAAAGAAATGTAAATATCATCGAATATTGTAAGAGCTTTCATTGTCTGCTTATATGCCCCCTTTATTTATCCTACGGTTCTGACTTGGTGTACAGGGAGAACACTGTAAGGACGGCCCATGTTCTGAATTCTGTTGCTGTAGATTTCAAAAGCGCTGAACAAATAGTTATATTGACTACGTCCGTCCTAGCTCGCTCGTTAATGTCTTAAACAAAATTACGGATGGCCTCTTATCCGCTTGGCGTCCCCTTATGCCATAGTTTGTACATCTCAATTGTCAGTAGAAACCACATTTGTTTAAGCAAGTCAGCCATTTCAGAGGGACTACAGGGGACAGACAGAGGGACACTGCAGTGGACAGACAGAGAGGGACTACAGGGAACAGAAAGAGAGAGACGGCAGGGGACAGACAGAGAGAGACTGCAGGGGACAGACAGAGAGGACTGCAGGGGACAGACAGAGAGAACTGCAGGGGACAGACAGAGAGGGACTGCAGGGGACAGACAGAGAGACTGCAGGGGACAGACAGAGAGAGACTGCAGGGGACAGACAGAGAGAGACTGCAGGGGACAGAAAGAGAGAGACTGCAGGGGACAGACAGAGAGAGACTGCAGGGGACAGACAGAGAGAGACTGCAGGGGACAGACAGAGAGAGACTGCAGGGGACAGACAGAGAGGGACTGCAGGGGACAGGAAGAGAGGGACTGCAGGGGACAGACAGAGAGAGACTGCAGGGGACAGACAGAGAGACTGCAGGGGACAGACAGAGAGACTGCAGGGGACAGACAGAGAGAGACTGCAGGGGACAGGAAGAGAGAGACTGCAGGGGACAGACAGAGAGAGGAACTGCAGGGGACAGACAGAGAGACTGCAAAGGGGGCAGACAGAGGACTGGGAGGGGACAGACAGAGAGACTGCAGGGGACAGACAGAGAGACTGCAGGGGACAAGAAGAGAGGGGGACTGCAGGGGACGGGCAGAGAGACTGCAGGGGACAGACAGAGAGACGCAGGGGACAGACAGAGAGAGACTGCAGGGGACAGGAAAAGAGCAGAGCAGAGAGGGGACGCAGGGGACAGACAAAAGAGACTGCAGGGGACAGGGGAAAACGAGAGAGGAGACTGCAGGGGACAGGAAAGAGAGAGGCTGCAGGGGACAGAAAGAGAGGGGACTGCAGGGGCGACAGGAAAGGAGAGAGACTGCAGGGGACCAAAAAAAAGGGAAAAGAGAGAAAGCAGGGGACAGACAGAAAAGACTGCAGGGGGCAGGGCAAAAGAGGACTGCAGGGGACAGGGAAGAGAGACTGCAGGGACAGGAGAGAGGACGGGAGGGGACGACAGAGAGAGACTGCAGGGGACAGACAGAGAGACTGGGGGACAGACAGAAGAGCAGGGGACGCAGGGGACCAGGGGGAAAAGAGGGGATGCAGGGGACAGACAGAGAGAGACTGCAGGGACAGACAGAGAGATGCAGGGGACAGACAGAGAGAATGCAGGGGACGAAGGAGAGACTGCAGGGGACAGGGAAAAGGGGAGACTGCAGGGGGCAGAAGAGAGAGAGACTGCAGGGGGGCAGACAGAGAGACTGCAGGGGACAGACAGAGAGACTGCAGGGGACAGACAGAGAGACTGCAGGGGACAGACAGAGAGAACGGAGGGGACAGAAGAGAGAGACTGCAAGGGGACAGACAGAGAGAGACTGCAGGGGAAAAGGGAAAAAGAGACTGCAGGGGACAGACAGAGAGAGACTGCAGGGGCAGAAGAGAAGAGAGACAAAAAGGGGACCCGGGGCAGAAGAGAGATGCAGGGGACAGACAGAGAGGAAATGCAGGGGACGGAAGAGAGACTGCAGGGGACAGACAGAGAGAGATGCAGGGGACAGGGAAAAGAGAGACTGCAGGGACAGAAAGAGAGGGACTGCAGGGGACGGAAGAGGGACGCAGGGGACAGACAGAGGGGACTGCAGGGGACAGAAGAGAGATGAGGGGAGACGGAGAGACTGCAGGGGGACAGACAGAGAGAGACTGCAGGGGACAGGAAGAGGGACGCAGGGGGACAGAGAGAGACTGCAGGGGACAGACAGAGAGGACTGCAGGGGACGACGAAGGACGCAGGGGACGAAGAGGAGGATGCAGGGGACAGAAGAGAAAAGAATGCAGGGGACAGGAAGAGAGAGACTGCAGGGGGCAGAAAAGAGAGGACTGCAGGGGACAGACAGAGGGGACTGCAGGGGAAGAAGAAAAGACTGAGGGGGACGGAAAGAGAGACTGCAGGGGACAGACAGAGGAGACTGCAGGGGGCAGACAGAGAGAGACTGCAGGGGACAGAAGAGATCAGCAGAAGAGAGACTGCAGGGGACAGGAAGAAGAGACTGCAGGGGACAGGAAGGGAAGGGAAAAGGACTGCAGGGGACAGACAGAGAGAGACTGCAGGGGACAGAAGAGAGATGCAGGGGACAGAAGAGAGACTGCAGGGGACAGAAGAGAGACTGCAGGGGACAGAAAGAGAGACGCAGGGGACAGACAGAGAGAACTGCAGGGACAGACAGAGAGACTTTCAGGGGGCAGACAGAGAGGACTGCAGGGGACAGAAGAGGGGGACTGCAGGGACAGACAGAGAGAGACTGCAGGGGACAGGACAGAGAGAGACTGCAGGGGACAGAAGAGAGAGATGCAGGGGACAGACAGAAGAGAGACTGCAGGGACGAAGAGAGATGCAGGGACAGACAAAAGAGACTGCAGGGGACAGACAGAGAGAGGGGACTGCAGGGGACAGACAGAGAGAGACTGCAGGGCAGGAAGAGAGGAACCATTCAGTCATGTTTTGTGTTTATTACTATAATGGAATAATAGTTGTTAAACCATGGGAGTTACCATTAATAAAACATTCATAGTTATTAAACTCTCCACACTCCAACATCTCATCGGAGTAGGCTGCAAACCATCTTTCAGTGGAGTAGGCTGCAACATCTTCATGGGGTAGGCGCCAACATCTTCATGGAGTAGGCTGCAACATCTCATGGGGTAGGCTGCAAAAATCGTTCATGGGGTAGGCTGACAACATCTTGCATGGAGTAGGGCTGCAACATCCTTCATGGAGTAGGCTGCAACATCTTCATGGGGTAAGGCCTGCCCAACATCTTCATGGGTGTAGTCTGCACATCTTCATGGGGTAGGCTGCAACATCTTCATGGGTAGGCTGCAACATCATCATGGGGTAGGCTGCAACATCTTCATGGGGTAGGCTGCAACATCTTCATGGGGTAGGCTGCAACATCATTGGGGTAGGCTGCAACATCTTCATGGAGTAGGCTGCAACATCTTCATGGAGTAGGCTGCAACATCTTCATGGAGTAGGCTGCAACATCTTCATGGAGTAGGCTGCAACATCTTCATGGAGTAGGCTGCAACATCTTCATGGAGTAGGCTGCATTTATTTTCTTCCATGATTATCTTTGAGCTATTAGCTGATTGCTCAGACTGTTAACTTCACTGGATGGTAGATTAAAGTAGACTACAATACAATCATTAGTGGAAAGTTGTTAAATAGACATAAATATTTGACCTCAGAATTGACCAGTGGGTTTTCCTCAGCCACTATAAATGCCTCAGCCACTGGTTGATATTAACAGCAGAAAGTTTTGAAGATGTGCTGTTGAAATAGTAATTTTCACCGTTCGCGTTCTGTATCCACTTGTACAGTATTCGACCCAGAAATAAAAAGTAGCGCTAAAGATCTGAAGTGATACATTAAATACCTGCAGGGAGGGAACTGGGAGGGAACTGGGAGGGAACTGGGAGGGAACTGGGAGGGAACTGGGAGTGAACTGGGAGGGAACAGGGAGGGAACTGGGAGTGAACTGGGAGTTGTGCTGGAGAAAGTTTTGATGCGTCGCTGAACAGGAAAGGCGTAAATATTGCCTGCCGGATTCATTGAAATAAATAGTCTCCAATCCTACAGGAAAACAGAACAAACTCTTTCAGCGGAGGAAAGTGTTCATCGATCTAAAGCTGTTTCCATAAAATGCCCTTTTCAAATCAAGGACTGCCATGATAAAGACAAATCCTGTTGCACATTAAAACCTCTTCTGGATAGGACCCTTCATCTCAATTTCCGCCTAAAATGACATACCCCAAATCTAACTGCCTGTAGCTCAGTGCCTGAAGAAAGGATATGCATATTCTTGATACCATTAGAAAGGAAACGCTTTGAAGTTTGTGTAAATGTGAAATTAATGTAGGCCAATATAACACATTAGATCTGGTAAAAGATCAAACAAACAAAAATAACATGTTTTCTATTTTTATTGCATCATCTTTTAAATGCACAAGAAAGGAAAGGCCAGACGTTGAGACAGGAAGCTGGGGGTCATCTAGATGTTGTCCCCAACAGGGAAACAGTGTGAGTGCAACGTTTCAGACTGATACATTCAAGAATGAATGTTTAGTATGAAGTCTCCCAGGTGTCCCTCACGAGTTTGCCCAAATGTACCCAAGTGGCCGAATAGGTTTATACATTTTCAAGTACATAACTATAGAGAACATACAAAAATGCTACAGTAACAAAAAAAAAGTAAGTTTACACACAAAGATGAAGGGGTCTGTACTTTCCAGCCATGTCACGGGGCGGCAGGTAGCTTAGTGGTTAAGAGCGTTGTGCCAGTAACCGAAAGGTGCCCTTGAGCAAGGCACTTAACCCTAATTGCTCCTGTAAGTCGCTCTGGATAAGAGCGTCTGCTAAATGACAAAAAAATAAAAAATGTCCAGCTGAGGTCCTGGCTGCCTTTTAGGTCTAAATGTTGGTGGAAGTGGCTCCACATCAACCTCTAGCACAGTGGTAGTTGCCTCTGGTGCACTGGCCCTCCCCCGCTTCTGGGCTGGCCTCTTCACACCTCAGGATGGCCCGGCCGGGGGGGTGGGTGTGGCGCCACAGACAGCAGGAGTCAGACTGGAGGAACCAGTTCCTACGTTTGAATGAGTGGGGGATGGAGGACTTGAATGTGGTCTCTTTTGGAGTTGGCTCCCCAGAGGTCATCTGAGTCAGAGATCTAAAAGTGGATATTTTCCTTCCAAAAACATTTATTCCGCGCTGGAATCAAAACTGTGCTCACTCAAGAGTCCTCATCCATTCGTTCTGTGTCACTCTCCCAGTCAATTTCTGCAATAATCTCATCCAAATATCTACACTTGGACTTCAATTGATCTTTTCCACTCTTAGTAGCCATGTTTTACTTTTTCAGTTTTGAGAAAAGTTTGTAGAAGAGAACGAACTGCAGCGTGACGTAAACTACCGCGCGTCCTGTTTCCTTTCACCCTTGGAATGAACACTGTTGCGCACTGCTCTAGCATGATGGCTGTTTGTCACACTGCTGGAGAGTCACAGCTCATTGGCTATCTCACTAGCAGTGGTTTCAACATATTAGGTGGTCATTGGACCAAGACACTGTAAATCAAGTGAACACTGCTCGTCTCATTGGTGCGTAATGATGGCTGACCTTCATGGGCTAATTGACGTGTTGTGTAGCCAATACGTCATGTAGAATGATGAAACGTTTGGTTGCCTTCTAGAGTCTGGAGGATTGCACAGAAACCGAACTTGACCGGGGTTAAACAACGTTTTTCTGATTAGATTTTCATAAATTGTTTTGTTTAAAGAGTCAGAATTCATGCAAAATGCTGTATTCAACATGGATCGTGTTAGGATATACAAATGGATTTTATCAAACAAAACTATGCTACATTTTATCTCTGGGACCCTCAGGATGACAAATCAGAGCAAAATTACATTATTTACCTTCAGAGGTGAATGTACCAAACCAGTTGCCGTTATAAAAGTGTTGTGTTGTTGTGCACTCTCCTCAAACAATAGCATGGTATTTTTTCACTGTAATAGCTACTGTAAATTGGACAGTGCAGTTAGATTAACAATCATTTAAGCTTTCTGCCCATATAAGACATGTCTATGTCCTGGAAAGTTGGCTGTTGTTTACAACGCCATTCTAGTCACATATCGCATATTGAGCAGCAACTGTCCCGAATTCGGGACACTGATCCTGTAGAGGTGACATAGTTCGTCCTGTGATGTTCACTGAATCAATACTAGCGGGGCTATCCTATCAGTAACTGAATCAATACTAGCGGGGCTATCCTATCAGTAACTGAATCAATACTAGCGGGGCTATCCTATCAGTAACTGAATCAATACTAGCGGGGCTATCCTATCAGTAACTGAATCAATACTAGCGGGGCTATCCTATCAGTAACTGAATCAATACTAGCAGGGCTATCCTATCAGTAACTGAATCAATACTAGCGGGGCTATCCTATCGGTAACTGAATCAATACTAGCGGGGCTATCCTATCAGTAACTGAATCAATACTAGCGGGGCTATCCTATCAGCAGTTGCAGTGATCAGAAAGCCCTCTAGCGGTTAAAAGATCACCTCGGGGGAGACCAATATGGAGGTGACCGTTCTGACTGACCACACACTTGCCTGGCAAATTGCAACATGTTCAATTACAGAATGAAAACATTTAGTAGAGGATTAAATGGGAATAAATTGATAGCCCCCATATGACAACACATGGAACAATGGTAAAATGGACTGTTACTTCAATCCCAGTTTTAGAACGTGTAGTTTTGGGTAGCGGGGACAGTGAAGACAAAGTGAAATATGAAGGGTACTTTGGTAATTTATTCCCACTGGCTCCTTGTGGATATCACTTAATGGTATTCCAATTTACTGTAGGCTCCTAAACCCAATGGCCTACAGTAGTTAGATAGTTAATTAGTGTATGTAAAGCCTTACCAACAACATTGGACTTTCATTGTAGTCTGAAATCGACAAATCTAAATTATAGCAAAATACAAACATACAAAATATATCTCCATTTACTTTATTATTGCAAATTCCTTCAATGATATCTTATTTACAACAAATCTCACACACAACATTGTCCATCCACCGTCTGAGAGTGTTGGGGTTTCTCGTGTCTCAGTACTCATCTCTGAGGGAGGTTAGGGAGAGGGTTTCAGTCAGGGCAAAAAAAAACAAAAAAAAAGATTGGTAGCACTGGTTTTCCCTACTTAAAAAAATTAGGCGCACCACATGAAATTTAGGAGCACCAGAAAATTAGATTTTCTTAATTGATTGAGTTCCAGGCAAGGCGTGGCTTAACGTGACCACACCACCGAGTAAGGTACAGACGTAGGGTACTCCCGTTACTCCCATGTAATTAGCCTAACTTTTGGCGCCATCTTCAGCAAACTACTGACACTTTTTTGTCATTTCAATAAAGGTTTTCAGCAGCCTCACGTGTCATTAACATATTTGGCTGTCACAACAACAAATGATTTGCATGATTCTTATTCTCAGTACTCATCTCAGAGGTTAGGGAGAGGGTCTTAGTACTCATCTCAGAGGTTAGGGAGAGGTCTCAGTACTCATCTCAGAGGTTAGGGAGAGGGTCTCAGTACTCATCTCAGAGGTTAGGGAGAGGTCTCAGTACTCATCTCAGAGGTTAGGGAGAGGGTCTCAGTACTCATCTCAGAGGTTAGGGAGAGGGTCTCAGTACTCATCTCAGAGGTTAGGGAGAGGTCTCAGTACTCATCTCAGAGGTTAGGGAGAGGGTCTCAGTACTCATCTCAGAGGTTAGGGAGAGGGTCTCAGTACTCATCTCAGAGGTTAGGGAGAGGTCTCAGTACTCATCTCAGAGGTTAGGGAGAGGGTCTCAGTACTCATCTCAGAGGTTAGGGAGAGGGTCT
Organism: Coregonus sp. 'balchen'; assembly: GCA_902810595.1. Taxonomy (NCBI): domain Eukaryota; kingdom Metazoa; phylum Chordata; class Actinopteri; order Salmoniformes; family Salmonidae; genus Coregonus; species Coregonus sp. 'balchen'. The sequence goes on from LR778277.1 coordinate 1,640,800, forward strand.
CAGTACTCATCTCAGAGGTTAGGAGAGGTCTCAGTACTCATCTCAGAGGTTAGGGAGAGGTCTCAGTACTCATCTCAGAGGTTAGGGAGAGGGTCTCAGTACTCATCTCAGAGGTTAGGGAGAGGGTCCCAGTACTCATCTCTCAGAGGTTAGGGAGAGGGTCTCAGTACTCATCTCAAGTAGGAGAGGTCTCAGTACTCATCTCAGAGGTTAGGAGGGTCCCAGTACTCATCTCAGAGGTTAGGGAGAGGTCTCAGTACTCATCTCTGAGAGGTTATAGAGAGGGTCTCAGTACTCATCTCAGAGAGGTTATAGAGAGGGTCTGGGTTAACTCCTGGGTACTGGGTAGTGGTTCAGTAAGTACGTCCCAAACTGCACCCTATTCCCTATATAGTACACAACCCATAGGGATCTGGTCAAAAGTAGTGCACTACGTTGGGTATAGGATGCCATGTCAGTACACATCTCTCAATGACGTAACAGTCAGAGCCTTGGCTAGCTGCTGGGTACTGGTCAGACCCCAGGGGTTAAAGGTCACTGTTCTGTTCCTGGTGACCATGAGGAACCCGTTGGTGCCGAATCGTCCTGGGACGTCCCCCACATCCAGCCATACGAAGGCTGCTACGGCGGAGGACTGCAGGGTCACGGTGTATTCTCCCACCTCGTCCTGCTGCACCTTGGCCTGAGAGGAGAGAGAGAGAGAGGGGTCACTACGGTAGTCATGCTGCCATCCAGAGAGACGGGCTGAAAACGGAGCACTCCTGGTCCATTCCTATCAATAACATATTCGTGATGTGTTATAGGCACGTTTATAACACCCTATGAACTATGCGTAATGTATTATAAACGCACAACCAATAACAAGCTGTGTATTAACCCAGACTACCATAAGAGTGTATACATTAGTCATGCTGCCATCCAGAGAGACGGGGGGGACGGGCACTCCTTATCTATCCAATAACAATCTGTATATTAACCCCAACTGCCCTATAGGAGATCCAGCGGACAAATATGATTGATGTGACGTAATTAGAACCAGAACTAACGAAGATGCTGCAGTCAGTTGTGATGATGTCATTGTGCTGCTGGAGAGTGTGTCCTTCCTATTGGTTCATCTTACAGTGATGTTGGGTCTCAGCATCCCCTGGGCCTTTTTGGGTGAGCTGAGGAAGAGGTGGTTGATGGGACCTTGCTGGCCGTTGACATCCTCAAGGTGAAAGGTCAGGAGACAGGTGAGGCGGGTACAGCTCCCACCCCCACACCCCGCCAGCAGGGCTGTGATTGGCTGTTTGTGGATGACCTCAGCACTTCCTCCTTCCACCAGCACCTGTCCGGAAGCCACAGTGCACACAGGATCCAGACTGCTCCACTCATACACCGAAACCTGATAACAAGATAAATCAGTCTACAATCACTACTCTGTCACCGATGGTGTTTTTATTTATTAGGGATCCCCATTAGCGGTTGCCAAGGCAGCAGCTACTCTTCCTGGGGTTTATTAGGGATCCCCATTAGCGGTTGCCAAGGCAGCAGCTACTCTTCCTGGGGTCCAACCCCAATTTACATACAATAAAACAATCCATAACACAACACCTTATTACATACTACTCTACCATAACATATTTACAATACAACATCAATAATACAGCAAAATAACAATATTAAAATGTGTGTGTGTAGAGTGCGTGTGTTAGCATGTGTTTGCGAATGCTGTGTGTGTGCCTGTGTGTGTGTGTGTGTGTGCCTGTGTGTGTGTGTGTGTGTGTGTGTGTGTGTGTGTGTGTGTGTGTGTGTTTCTTCACAGTCCGCGCTGTTCCATAAAGTGTTGTTTATGTAGTCATGGCTCTATGTAGCATTGTGTGTTTCCCGTAGTCTGTTCTGGACTGTGAAGAGACCTCTGGTGGCATGTCTTGTGGGGTATGCATGGATGTCCGAGCAGTGTGCTAGTAATTTAAACAGACAGCTCGGTGCATTCAGCTGGTCAACACCTCTTACAAAAACAAGTAGTGATGAAGTCAATCTCTCCTCCACTTTGAGCCAGGAGAGACTGACATGCATATCATTAATGTTGGCTCTCCGTGTACTTTTAAGGGCCAGCCGTGCTGCCCTGTTCTGAGCCAATTGCAATTTTCCCAAGTCCCTCTTTGTGGTACCTGACCACAAGACTGAACAGTAGTCCAGGTGTGACAAAACTAGGGCCTGTAGGACCTGCCTTGTTGATAGTGTTGTTAAGAAGGCAGAGCAACGCTTTATTATGGACAGACTTCTCCCCATCTTAGCTACTGTTGTATCAATATGTTTTGACCATGACAGTTTACAATCCAGGGTTACTCAAAGCAGTTTAGTCACCTCACCTTGCTCAATTTCCACATTATTCATTACAATATGTAGTTGAGGTTTAGGGTTTAGTGAATGATTTGACCCAAATACAATACTTTTAGTTTTTGAAATATTTAGGTTGAACTTATTCCTTGCCACCCATTCTGAAACTAACTGCAGCTCTTTGTTAAGTGTTGCAGTCATTTCAGTCACTGTAGTAGCTGACGTGTATAGTGTTGAGTCATCCGCATACATAGACACACTGGCTTTACTCAAAGCTTTACTCAAAGCCAGTGGCATGTCGTTAGTAAAGATTGAAAAAAGTAATGGGCCTAGACAGCTGCCCTGGGGAATTCCTGATTCTACCTGGATTATGTTGGAGAGGCTTCCATTAAAGAACACCCTCTGTGTTCTGTTAGACAGGTAACTCTTTATCCACATTATAGCAGAGGGTGTAAAGCCATAACACATACGTTTTTCCAGCAGCAGACTATTGGATTAGAGTTATCCACTTTGCCTGCCTGAGGACTACGGAGGAAAAGAGTTATCCACTTCGCCTGCCTGGGGACTACGGAGGAAAATAGTTATCCACTTCGCCTGCCTGGGGACTGGTTCTAAAGGGCAGTAGTGAAGTACTTACATAAATACAGTCAGGTCCATAATTATTGACACCCTTGATAAAGACGAGAAAGAAGAGTGTATAAAATAAATACAAATACTGAACTTTATTGTAAAAAGAATTACAAGTATTTTATTTTATACTAATACAATTGCTCAGAGAAAGAGATTTTGTTTAACAAGTAATAAAAACATTTTTAAGATAGGGGTCAATATTATTGGCACCCTTGTTTTCAATATTCTAGCACCCTCCCCTTGCTAGGATAACGACACTGAGCCTTTTTCTATAATGCCTGATGAGATTGGAGAACACATAGGGAGGGATCTTAGACCATTCCTCCAATCAGAATATTTTCTGATCCTTGATATCCTTCGTCTGCACTTATGGACTGCCCTCTTCAATTCAAACCAGAGGTTTTCAATTGGGTTCAAGTCTGGAGACTGAGATGGCCATTGCCAAATGTTGATTTTGTGGTCAATAAACCATTGATTTGTGGATTTTGATGTGTGCTTGGGGTTATTATCTTGCTGGAAGATCCACTTGGAAGTGTCAGCATCCTGGCGGAGGCATCCAGGTTGTTGGCTAAAATGTCCAAGTACCTGGAATATTTCATGACCTTAAAAAGGGCCTCAGGACCAGTGGAACCAACATAGCCCCATAAAATCGAAGATGAACCATTTTGCTTTCAACCTGTCCTGTAGCCCTTGTTAAGGTCAATGGCATCATGAACTTTACCAAGTACCAGCATATATTTGCCAAAAACCTTTTTGCCTCTGCCAGGAGGCTGATATCCCCAAACACACATCAAAATCCACGAAGAAATTGTTAATTGACCACAAAATAAACATTTTGCAATGGCCACCTCAATCTTCGGACATGAACCCCATTGAAAACATGTTGTTTTAATTGAAGAGGGCAGTCCATAAGCGCAGACAAAGGATATCAAGGATCTGGAATGATTCTGAATGGAGGAATGGTCTAAGATCCCTCCCAATGTGTTCTCCAATCTCATAAAACAGGGGGGTGTACTGAAATTAGGGTTACCAATAATCTTGACTCCTATCTTTTTGTAGATTTTTTTTATATTACTTGAAGCACCTTTGGCAGCGATTACAGTCTCGAATCTTCTTGGGTATGACGCTACAAGCTTGGCACACCAGCATTTGTGGAGTTTCTCCCATTCTTCTCTGCAGATCCTCTCAATCTCTGTCAGGTTGGATGGGGAGCGTCGCTGCACAGCTATTTTCAGGTCTCTCCAGAAATGTTCGATCAGGTTCAAGTCTGGGCTCTGGCTGGGCCACTCAAGGACATTCAGAGACTTGTCCCGAAGCCACTCCTGCGTTGTCTTGGCTGTGTGCTTAGGGTCGTTGTCCTGTTAGAAGGTGAACCTTCGCCCCAGTCTGAGGTCCTGAGCGCTCTAGAACAGGTTTTAATCAAGGATCTCTCTGTACTTTGCTCCGTTCATCTTTCCCTCGATCCTGACTAGTCTCCCAGTCTCTGCCGCTGAAAAACATCCCCACAGCATGATGCTGCCACCACCATACTTCACCGTAGGGATGGTGCCAGGTTTCCTCCATACGTGACGCTTGGCATTCAGGCCAAAGAGTTCAATCTTGGTTTCATCAGACCAGAGAATCTTGTTTCTCATGGTCTGAGAGTCTTTAGGTGCATTTTAGCAAACTCCAAGCGGGCTGTCATGTGCCTTTTACTGAAGAGTGGCTTCTGTCTGGCCACTCTACCATAAAGGCCTGATTGGTGGAATGCTGCAGAGATGGTTGTCCTTCTGGAAGGTTCTCCCATCTCCACAGAGGAACTCTACAGCTCTGTCAGTGACCATCGGGTTCTTGGTCATCTCCCTGACCAAGGCCCTTCTCCCCTAATTGCTCAGTTTGGCCGGGAGGCCAGCTCTAGGAAGAGTCTTGGTGGTTCCAAACTTTTTCCATTTAAGAATGATGGAGGCCACTGTGTTCTTGGGGACCTTCAATGCTGCAGACATGTTTTGGTACCCTTCCCCAGATCTGTGTCTCGACACAATCCTGTCTCGGAGCTCTACGGACAAGTCCTTCAACCTCATGGCTTGGTTTTTGCTCTAACATGCACTGTCAACTGTGGGACCTTATATAGACAGGTGTGTGCCTTTCCAAATCATGTCCAATCAAATGAATTTACCACAGGTGGACTCCAATCAAGTTGTAGAAACATCTCAAGGATGATCAATGGAAACAGGATGTACCTGAGCTAAATTTCGAGTCTCACAGCAAAGGGTCTGAATACTTATGTAAATTAGGTATTTCTGTTTTGTATTGTTAATAAATTAGCAACATTTTCAAGAAATCTGTTTTCGCTTTGTCATCATGGGGTATTGTGTGTAGATTGATGAGGAAAAAAATTAATTTAATCCATTTTAGAATAAGGCTGTAACGTAACAAATGTGGAAAAAGTCAAGGGGTCTGAATACTTTCCGAATGCACTGTAGATCAATATTTGTATAATTTATTTTATACAGTATTTTTTGCTAATCTTTATCAAGATAATTATGGATCTGACTGCATCAATAGGTTAATAAACAGACATGTTTCTGTGTTCTGTGTTTTTAATGTGTGGACTCAATGTGGTATTGAGAAACAGTTATTTTATGGGTTAAAAATGGCGAGAGGGTCAACGTACCACAGTCCTGAGGTGAAGGTCGTGGCTCAGGTCAGACACAGCATAGACCACCAGACTACCCTGGTCCTCGAAGCCCACCGGCAGCACAGGGGAGAAGAAGTCCTGGGCAAAGTAATGCAGCATCTTCCACTTCCCACCAAACTCTGCAGACGAAGAAGAAGAACAGTGAAGCGCAGGATCTGAACCCTGGTCTCCCATGGGAGAAACCAACGTCTTGACCGTGAGACCAAAAGGCAATTTCCCCTTCCGCCGAGGGTGACTGATTTTGAAGTCGCAGGCATGAGCCGGACTCACCTCTGCTTCAGAGGCACTGTATGATATGAAGCCTCCTGTAGCTCAGTTGGTAGAACATGGCGCTTGTAACGCCAGGGGTGTGGGTTCGATTCCCACGGGGGGCCAGTATGAAAAATGTATGCACTCACTAACTGTAAGTCGCTCTGGATAAGAGCGTCTGCTAAATGACTAAAATGTAACACATTAGAGGCTGCTGCTGCCTATTGAAATCACTGGCCACTTTAAGAAATGGAACACTAGTCACTTTAATAATGTTTCCATATCTTGCACTACTCATCTCATATGTATATACTGCATTCTATTCTATAATATTCTACTGTATCTTAGTCCATGCCGCTCTGACATTGCTTGTCCATATACAGTGGGGGAAAAAAGTATTTAGTCAGCCACCAATTGTGCAAGTTCTCCCACTTAAAAAGATGAGAGAGGCCTGTAATGTTCATCATAGGTACACGTCAACTATGACAGACAAAATGAGATTTTTTTTTCCTGAAAATCACATTGTAGGATTTTGAATACATTTATTTGCAAATTATGGTGGAAAATAAGTATTTGGTCAATAACAAAAGTTTCTCAATACTTTGTTATATACCCTTTGTTGGCAATGACACAGATCAAACATTTTCTGTAAGTCTTCACAATGTTTTCACACACTGTTGCTGGTATTTTGGCACCATTCCTCCATGCAGATCTCCTCTAGAGCAGTGATGTTTTGGGGCTGTCGCTGGGCAACACGGACTTTCAACTCCCTCCAAAGATTTTCTATGGGGTTGAGATCTAGAGACTGGCTAGGCCACTCCTGGACCTTGAAATGCTTCTTACGAAGCCACTCCTTCGTTGCCCGGGCGGTGTGTTTGGGATCATTGTCATGCTGAAAGACCCAGCCACGTTTCATCTTCAATGCCCTTGCTGATGGAAGGAGGTTTTCACTCAAAATCTCACGATACATGGCCCCATTCATTCTTTCCTTTACACGGATCAGTCGTCCTGGTCCCTTTGCAGAAAAACAGCCCCAAAGCATGATGTTTCCACCCCCATGCTTCACAGTAGGTATGGTGTTCTTTGGATGCAACTCAGCATTCTTTGTCCTCTAAACACGACGAGTTGAGTTTTTACCAAAAAGTTCTATTTTGGTTTCATCTGACCATATGACATTCTCCCAATCCTCTTCTGGATCATCCAAATGCACTCTAGCAAACTTCAGACGGGCCTGGACATGTACTGGCTTAAGCAGGGGGACACGTCTGGCACTGCAGGATTTGAGTCCCTGGCGGCGTAGTGTGTTACTGATGGTAGGCTTTGTTAGTTTGGTCCCAGCTCTCTGCAGGTCATTCACTAGGTCCCCCCGTGTGGTTCTGGGATTTTTGCTCACCGTTCTTGTGATCATTTTGACCCCACGGGGTGAGATCTTGCGTGGAGCCCCAGATCGAGGGAGATTATCAGTGGTCTTGTATGTCTTCCATTTCCTAATAATTGCTCCCACAGTTGATTTCTTCAAACCAAGCTGCTTACCTATTGCAGATTCAGTCTTCCCAGCCTGGTGCAGGTCTACAATTTTGTTTCTGGTGTCCTTTGACAGCTCTTTGGTCTTGGCCATAGTGGAGTTTGGAGTGTGACTGTTTGAGGTTGTGGACAGGTGTCTTTTATACTGATAACAAGTTCAAACAGGTGCCATTAATACAGGTAACGAGTGGAGGACAGAGGAGCCTCTTAAAGAAGAAGTTACAGGTCTGTGAGAGCCAGAAATCTTGCTTGTTTGTAGGTGACCAAATACTTATTTTCCACCATAATTTGCAAATAAATTCATTACAAATCCTACAATGTGATTTTCTGGAAAAAAAAATCTCAATTTCTCTGTCATAGTTGACGTGTACCTATGATGAAAATTACAGGCCTCTCTCATCTTTTTAAGTGGGAGAACTTGCACAATTGGTGGCTGACTAAATACTTTTTTCCCCCACTGTATCACCGCCTGGTACGGCAACTGCACCCCCCGCAACCGCAGGGCTCTCCAGAGGGTGGTGCGGTCTGCCCAACGCATCACCGGGGGCACACTGCCTGCCCTCCAGGACACTTACAGCACCCGATGTCACAGGAAGGCCAAAAAGATCATCAAGGACATCAACCACCAAAGCCACGGCCTGTTAACCCCGCTATCATCCAGAAGGCGAGGTCAGTACAGGTGCATCAAAGCTGGGACCGAGAGACTGAAAAATAGCTTCTATCTCAAGGCCATCAGACTGTTAAATATCCATCACTAGCCGGCTACCACCCGGTTACTCAACCCTGCACCTTACATAGACATGGAATCACTGGCCACTTTAATAATGGAACACTAGTCACTTTAATAATGTTTACATACTACTCATTTCATTTGTATATACTGTATTCTAATCAATGCCACTCGGACATTGCTCGTCCTAATATTTATATATTTCTTCATTCCATTATTTTACTTTTAGATAATCAAATCACATTTTATTTGTCACATGTACCGAATACAACAGTTGCAGACCTTACCATGAAATGCTTACTTACAAGTCCTTAACCAACAATGCAGTTCAAGAAATAGAGTTAAGAAAATATTTACTAAATAAACTAAAGTAAAAAAAAATAATTAAACCAAAAAGTAACACAAGAAAATTACATAACAATAACGAGGCTATATACAGGGGGTACCGGTACCGAGTCAATGTGCGGGGGTAATTTGTAAAGTGACTATGCAAATAGTCCGGGTGGCCATTTGATGAATTGTTCAGCAGTCTTATGGCTTGGGGGTAGAAGCTGTTAAGGAGCATTTTGGTCCTAGACTTGGCACCCCGGTACCGCTTGCTGCGCGGCAGCAGAGAGAACAGTCTGACTAGGGTGGCTGGAGACCTCCTCTGACACTGCCTAGTATATATAGTGGGGAGAACAAGTATTTGATACACTGCCGATTTTTGCAGGTTTTCCTACTTACAAAGCATGTAGAGGTCTGTAATTTTTATCATAGGTACACTTCAACTGTGAGAGACGGAATCTAAAACAAAAAATCCAGAAAATCACATTGTATGATTTTTAAGTAATTAATTTGCATTTTATTGCATGACATAAGTATTTAATCACCTACCAACCAGTAAGAATTCCGGCTCTCACAGACCTGTTAGTTTTTCTTTAAGAAGCCCTCCTGTTCTCCACCCATTACCTGTATTAACTGCACCTGTTTGAACTCGTTACCTGTATAAAAGACACCTGTCCACACACTCAATCAAACAGACTCCAACCTCTCCACAATGGCCAAGACCAGAGAGCTGTGTAAGGACATCAGGGATACAATTGTAGACCTGCACAAGGCTGGGATGGGCTACAGGACAATAGGCAAGCAGCTTGGTGAGAAGGCAACAACTGTTGGCGCAATTATTAGAAAATGGAAGAAGTTCAAGATGACGGTCAATCACTCTCGGTCTGGGGCTCCATGCAAGATCTCACCTCGTGGGGCATCAATGATCATAAGGAAGGTGAGGGATCAGCCCAGAACTACACGGCAGGACCTGGTCAATGACCTGAAGAGAGCTGGGACCACAGTCTCAAAGAAAACCATTAGTAACACACTACGCCGTCATGGATTAAAATCCTGCAGCGCACGCAAGGTCCCCCTGCTCAAGCCAGCGCATGTCCAGGCCCGTCTGAAGTTTGCCAATGACCATCTGGATGATCCAGAGGAGGAATGGGAGAAGGTCATGTGGTCTGATGAGACAAAAATAGAGCTTTTTGGTCTAAACTCCACTCGCCGTGTTTGGAGGAAGAAGAAGGATGAGTACAACCCCAAGAACACCATCCCAACCGTGAAGCATGGAGGTGGAAACATCATTCTTTGAGGATGCTTTTCTGCAAAGGGGACAGGACGACTGCACCGTATTGAGGGGAGGATGGATGGGGCCATGTATCGCGAGATCTTGGCCAACAACCTCCTTCCCTCAGTAAGAGCATTGAAGATGGGTCGTGGCTGGGTCTTCCAGCATGACAACGACCCGAAACACACAGCCAGGGCAACTAAGGAGTGGCTCCGTAAGAAGCATCTCAAGGTCCTGGAGTGGCCTAGCCAGTCTCCAGACCTGAACCCAATAAAACATCTTTGGAGGGAGCTGAAAGTCCGTATTGCCCAGCGACAGACCCGAAACCTGAAGGATCTGGAGAAGGTCTGTATGGAGGAGTGGGCCAAAATCCCTGCTGCAGTGTGTGCAAACCTGGTCAAGACCTACAGGAAACGTATGATCTCTGTAATTGCAAACAAAGGTTTCTGTACCAAATATTAAGTTCTGCTTTTCTGATGTATCAAATACTTATGTCATGCAATAAAATGCAAATTAATTACTTAAAAATCATACAATCTGATTTTCCGGATTTTTGTTTTAGATTCCGTCTCTCACAGTTGAAGTGTACCTATGATACAAATTACAGACCTCTACATGCTTTGTAAGTAGTAAAAACCCGCAAAATCGGCAGTTTATCAAATACTTGTTCTCCCCACTGTAGGTCTTGGATGGCAGGAAGCTTGGCCCCAGTGATGTACTGGGCCGTACGCACTACCCTCTGTAGTGCCTTGCGGTCGGAGGCCAAGCAGTTGCCATACCAGGCGGTGATGCAACCAGTCAGGATGCTCTCGATGGTGCAGCTGTAGAACCTTTTGAGGATCTGAGGACCCATGCCAAATCTTTTTAGTCTCCTGAGGGGGTAAAGGTGTTGTCGTGCCCTCTTCACGACTGTCTTGGTGTGTTTGGACCATGATAGTTCGTTGGTGATGTGGACACCACGGAACTTGAAACTCTCGACCCATTTTAACATTTGTGTTTATTGGTGTGAATTGTTAGATATTACTGCACTGTTGGAGCTAGGAACACAAGCTTTTTCGCTACACCCGCAATAACATCTGCTAAACATGTTTTTAACATTTTAAAGTATTTTATTTTAACGGACACTTCAGACAAAAGGCAACATGGGACATAATCATGCAGATGTGTAATGTGTAAATGCCCTCCAGTACATGCAGATGTGTAATGTGTAAATGCCCTCCAGTACATGCAGATGTGTGATGTGTAAATGCCCTCCAGTACATGCAGATGTGTAATGTGTAAATGCCCTCCAGTACATGCAGATGTGTAATGTGTAAATGCCCTCCAGTACATGCAGATGTGTAATGTGTAAATGCCCTCCAGTACATGCAGATGTGTAATGTGTAAATGCCCTCCAGTACATGCAGATGTGTAATGTGTAAATGCCCTCCAGTACATGCAGATGTATGATGTGTAAATGCCCTCCAGTACATGCAGATGTGTAATGTGTAAATGCCCTCCAGTACATGCAGATGTGTAATGTGTAAATGCCCTCCAGTACATGCAGATGTGTAATGTGTAAATGCCCTCCAGTAACACACAGTAACAGTACCTACCTATAGAGGACCAGGAAGGGCCCTGCCAGATATCATTGAGTTGCCAATAGAGAGCTCCCATGGTGTGACCTTTGCCCTCGATGACCTCACTCTGGCTGCGGCGGTAGAACTCTGTCTGGGCCTTAACACACTGGGCCTGCATGACCTGGAGGAAGACCAGTCATAGTGAACCCTGAGACAGATGGCTGTAGGCTCCTATGGAGTCGCTATATATATATATATATATATATATATGTGTGTGTCAAGGCAAAGTGAACACACGCTCTGATCTCTGGCTGTGGTGTAAAGCGTCTGGTGTACCTGTGTAATGTACAGTGCCTTCAGAAAGTATTCATACCCCTTGACTTATTCCCCTTGACTTATTCCACATGTTGTGGTGTTCAGCCTGAATTCAAAATGGATTAAAAATAAATTAAATTAAATGTGTCACCCATCTACATACAATACACCTTAATGACAAAGTGAAAACATGTTTTTAGAAATGTTTGCACATTTATTGAAAATGAAATACAGAAATATCTAATTTACATAAGTATTCACGCCTCAGAAAATGTTAGAATCACCTTTGGCAGCGATTGCAGCTGTGAGTCTTTCTGGGTAAGTCTCTAAGAGCTTTCCACTCCTGGATTGTTCAACATTTGCCCTTTATTCTTTTAAAGATTCTTCAAGCTCTGTCAAATTGGTTGTTGATCGTTGTTAGACAACCATTTTCAAGTCTTGCCATAGATTTTCAAGTAGATTAAATAAAAACTAACTTGGCCACTGTTTTAGGTTATTGTCCTGATGAAAGGTCAATTAATCTCCCAGTGTCTGGTGGAAAGCAGATTTACCAGGCTTTTCTATAGGATTTTGCCTGTGCTTAGCTCCAATCCATTTCTTTCTTATCCTGAAAAACGATTACAAGCATACACATAACATGATGCAGCCACCACTATGCCTGAACAGCTAATCAAATGGCTACCCGGGCTATTTGCATTGTATTTTTCTTGAAACTGCATTGTTGGTTAAGGGCTGTAAGTAAGCATTTCACTGTAAGGTGTACACCTGTTGTATTCGGCACATGTGACAAATAAAATGTGATTTGATTGGAAATATGGAGAGCGGTACTCAGTGGTGTTGTATTGAATTTGTCCCAAACATAACACTTTGTATTCGGGACAAAAAGTGAATTGCTTTGCCACATTTTTTGTAGTATTACTTTAGTGCCTTGTTGCAAACAGGATGCATGTTTTGGAATATTTTTATTCTGTACAGGCTTCCTTCTTTTCAATCTGTCAATTATGCTAGTATTGTGGAGTAACTACAATGTTGTTGAGCCATCCTCAGTTTTCTCCTTTCACAGCCATTAAACTCTGTAACTGTTTTTAAGTCACCATTGGCCTCGTGGTGAAATCCCTGAACGGTTTCCTTCCTCTCGGGCAACTGAGTTAGGAAAGGACGCCTGTATCTTTGTAGTGACTGGGTGTATTGATACACCATCCCAAGTGTAATTAATAACTTCACCATTCTTAAAGGGATATTCAATGCCCTTCTTTGCGAGGCATTGGAAAACCTCCCTGGTCGAATCCGTGTTTGATATTCACTGCTTGACTGAGGGACCTTACAGATAAGTGTATGTGTGGGGTACAGAGATGAGGTAGTCATTCAAAAATCATGTTAAACAATCCATGCAACTTATTATGTGACTTGTTAAGCACATTTTTACTCCTGAACATATTTAGGCTTGCCATAACAATTAATTTGTAAACATTTCGAAAAAAAAAACATAATTCCTTTGACATTATGGGATATGGTGTGTAGGCCAGTCACCAAAAATCTCAATTTAATCACTTTTAAATTCAGGCTGTAACACAACAAAATGTGGAAAAAGTCTCACAGGGGTGTGAATCCTTTCTGAAGGGGTACCTGTGTGATGTAAAGCGTGTCTCTGTATCTCTTCAGTGGATCTGCCGAGGCTGGGAGCTGGTAGTGTAGCCCAGCCTGCTGGAGCATCTGCTGGTTGCCAGTTTGGTGGTGCTGACGGTGAGAAGAGAAGTGACTCCCATAGCTCCAGTCTTCTGACACAGACACCTGAGGGCAGAGAAAATCTAAAATCACTGGATGACGTGAAGGTAGTACAATACAGGAATTGAAATGTGGCCATCCCCAACCTTGGTACAGTACCTTCTGTAAGGTGGAGAAGGAGGGCCAGGACTGGAAGCCGTACTCTGAGGCGAAGCGGGTGCGTGGCATGGCCGTCCAGTCCCAGCAGTCACGGCTGTAGCTGTAGTAGTGGGTGTCTCCGTAGTGCAGGTCGTAGGGGTCGTGGGCCACCCAACCCTCCCGCTGAGACTCTGCTCCGTTTGTGGGACTGGAGACCAGGAACGGGCGACTACCGTCCTCCTGAGGGCGAGAAGGTGATACCCTGAAGCAGCGTTTTTCCCAAAACTAGGGGATTTGAAAATGGGGTCGTGAGAGAAACAGAACCGGGGTTACGTCAGGTAACCTCCAGTAGACGCTAGATGAGGTTGTCATCTTCTGTTTCCCTCTACAATGCCCACAAGCCACACAGGATTCATTACAACAGAGTGGACAAGCCCAGGCACTAAATCAAAAGGCACTAAATCAGACAATGTTGGTGAGCGCAGGGTTCAGTCTGGTTCAACCAGGCTAGGGAGGGATAGGGTTCAACCAGGCTAGGGAGGGATAGGGTTCAACGAGGCTAGGGAGGGATATGGTTCAACCAGGCTAGGGAGGGATATGGTTCAACCAGGCTAGGGAGGGATAGGGTTCAACCAGGCTAGGGAGGGATAGGGTTCAACCAGGCTAGGGAGGGATAGGGTTCAACCAGGCTAGGGAGGGATAGGGTTCAACCAGGCTAGGGAGGGATAGGGTTCAACCAGGCTAGGGAGGGATAGGGTTCAACCAGGCTAGGGAGGGATAGGGTTCAACCAGGCTAGGGAGGGATAGGGTTCAACCAGGCTAGGGAGGGATATGGGTTCAACCAGGCTAGGGAGGGATAGGGTTCAACCAGGTAGGGAGGGATAGGGTTCAACCAGGCTAGGGAGGGATAGGGTTCAACCAGGCTAGGGAGGGATAGGGTTCAGTCTGGTTCAACCAGGCTAGGGAGGGATAGGGTTCAGTCCGGTTCAACCAGGCTAGGGAGGGATAGGGTTCAACCAGGCTAGGGAGAGATAGGGTTCAGTCCGGTTCAACCAGGCTAGGGAGGGATAGGGTTCAACCAGGCTAGGGAGGGATAGGGTTCAACCAGGCTAGGGAGGGATATGGTTCAACCAGGCTAGGGAGGGATAGGGTTCAGTCTGGTTCAACCAGGCTAGGGAGAGATAGGGTTCAGTCCGGTTCAACCAGGCTAGGGAGGGATAGGGTTCAACCAGGCTAGGGAGAGATAGGGTTCAGTCCGGTTCAACCAGGCTAGGGAGAGATAGGGTTCAGTCCGGTTCAACCAGGCTAGGGAGGGATAGGGTTCAACCAGGCTAGGGAGGGATATGGTTCAACCAGGCTAGGGAGGGATAGGGTTCAGTCTGGTTCAACCAGGCTAGGGAGAGATAGGGTTCAGTCCGGTTCAACCAGGCTAGGGAGGGATAGGGTTCAGTCCGGTTCAACCAGGCTAGGGAGGGATAGGGTTCAACCAGGCTAGGGAGGGATATGGTTCAACCAGGCTAGGGAGGGATAGGGTTCAACCAGGCTAGGGAGGGATAGGGTTCAACCAGGCTAGGGAGGGATAGGGTTCAGTCCGGTTCAACCAGGCTAGGGAGAGATAGGGTTCAACCAGGCTAGGGAGAGATAGGGTTCAACCAGGCTAGGGAGAGAGGGGCTCCTCCTTCATCCATCCGTTATCAAACTACTGAGTTATGGTACAACGACGTCACTGTATTACATGGCTGGGTCTGAAATGATACCCTGTTCATTATACAGGACCCTGGTTAAAGGAAGTGTACTATGTAGGGAACAGGACCCTGGTTAAAGGAAGTGTACTATGTAGGGAACAGGACCCTGGTTAAAGGAAGTGTACTATGTAGGGAACAGGACCCTGGTTAAAGGAAGTGTACTATGTAGGGAACAGGACCCTGGTTAAAGGAAGTGTACTATGTAGGGAACAGGACCCTGGTTAAAGGAAGTGTACTATGTAGGGAACAGGGCCCTGGTTAAAGGAAGTGTACTATGTAGGGAACAGGACCCTGGTTAAAGGAAGTGTACTATGTAGGGAACAGGACCCTGGTTAAAGGAAGTGTACTATGTAGGGAACAGGACCCTGGTTAAAGGAAGTGTACTATGTAGGGAACAGGACCCTGGTTAAAGGAAGTGTACTATGTAGGGAACAGGACCTTGGTTAAAGGAAGTGTACTATGTAGGTGATTCTACAGAAGTGGTACAAATTGCAGTCCCACCCCTCAAAAACTATTTTAAAAAACAGTTAAGTCTCCAAATGTAGGACATTTATTTACATAATGATATGTTCTAATTCAATCCAAGGCAATAACAAACATATTGTTAAATTAATCCACTGTAGCACCCAGTCCTTGTTAATACACATGTTTCTATAGAGGTGGCTGGCCCAAACACTGACTCCTAAACTTCATGTTGGAAAATAAAACAAAATCATGATTTTTGATTGTTTTTGAACACTATTATTTCAATAGAACATCTTGAGTTGTTCTATTAATGCATTGCAAGATACTGACATAATTAGTCGTTTTGTTGATTTTAAAACATCTTTCTCTGAAAAATATTGTCCCCACTTTCGATGTCACTACTGAAACACACACTTTAAAAAGACTGTAGAATGAATGTACCTTAAGCCACACCCCTACACATGTCACCAGGTGATGAGATTGCACCCCTCTACCGTACCCTACCACCCCTCTACCGTACCCTACCCTACCACCCCTCTACCGTACCCTACCCTACCCTACCACCCCTCTACCGTACCCTACCCTACCCTACCACCCCTCTACCGTACCCTACCCTACCGTACCCTACCACCCTCTCTAACCTACCCCTACACCACTTACCGACTCACCGACCACACCTTACTACACCTACCTACCACCCCTCTACCGCACCCTACCTACCATACCCCTCTACCGTACCCTACCCTACCACCCCTCTACCGTACCCCCTACCCTACACCTACTCCCTACCCTACCACCCCTCTACCGTACCCTACCACTACCCTACCCCTACCACCCCTTACGTACCCTACCCTACCACCACTTACACCTCCCTACCACCCCCCTCTACCCTACCCTACCACCACCCCTTACCGTACCCTACCCTACCACCCCTCTACCGTACCCTACCCTCCACCCTCACCGCTACCACACCCTACCACCCGCACCTACCCACCTACCACCACCCCTACCGTACCCGACTACCTACCCTACCACCCCCTACCCTACCCACCCTACCACCCACCTCTGACCACTACCCTACCCTACCGACCCACCTACCCACCCACCCACCCACACCCCTCTACCGTACCCTACCCTACCCTACCACCCCTCACCGACCTACCCGTAACCCTACCCTACCACCCCTCGACCACCCTACCCTACCCACCCACTCTCGACCCTACCCTACCCTACCCTAACCACCCCTCTACCCCTACCCTACACCTACACCACCCCCGACCACTACCCTGACACCTACCACCCCTCACTACCTACCCTACCCTACACACACCCTACCCTACCCCTACCCACCACCCCTCTACCCTAACCTACCTACCCTACCACCCCATCTAACCTACCGTACCCTACCCTACCACCCCTCTACCGTACCCTACCCTACCACCCCTCTACCCTACCCTACCCTACCACCCTCTACCACCCTACCCTCACCCACCCTACCCTAACCCACCTACCTACGACCCTACCCTACCACCCCTCTACGTACCCTACCCTACCACCCCTCTACCCTACCCTACCCTACCCTACACCCCTCTACCCTACCCTACCCTACCACCCCCCTACCCTACCCTACCCTACCCCCCCACCCCCCTACCTACCCACCTACCCCCCTCTACCGTACCCTACCCTACCCTACCACCCTCTAACGGACCCTACCCTACCCGACCTAACCCCACTACCCTACCCTACCTAACACCCCCTACCTACCCTACCACTACCAGACCCCCCACCCACCACCCCTCACCTACCCTACCCACCACCCCCCACCCTACCCTACCCTACCCACCACCCCCTACCCTACCCTACCTAAACCCTACAACCCTCTACCCCACCCTACCCTACCACCCCCTCCCCTACCCTACCCTACCACCCCTCTCCAGCATGGCCACATGGTGAGCAATCTGTCTGCAAACATTTTGGAGAAAATGAGTGAGCAAGTTGGTCAATCTTCATGTATTTTTAAGAAATGTCACTACCGAACATCTAATATATCAAGAAATATGTTTAGCACGGTTTTGGAACTAAAGTATCTGTCAAAATGAAAAATAGCCAGCCATGTGGTAGCTATGGGGATTATTTAAAGTCCAAAATAAGTCAGAACTGCAAAATGTCACAACCGAAACAATTGATCCCATAGAGTTTGTGTTGTGTGGCTAAATTGTTGTATCTGTGACATGATGGAGTCTGTGACAGAACAGGCAGCACCATTGAGGCTGTCTTTTTAAAGCTGCATGGGTCATGCTCTACCAACTGAGCTACAGAGGACCAGCATGTGGGTCGTGGACAAGTAGAGTACTGAGATGCAAAGTCAGCAGGGGGGCTCCAACCCTCCAAGAGCCCAAACATTGACATCTATTTGGCCAAAACATAGACGTCTATAATGTGCTATACAGTACTGCTCTGTATTGTACTGGACTGGACCCTACCCTACCGTACTCTAGTGTACCGTACCCTACCGTACTCTACCCTACTGTACTCTACCCTACCGTACTCTACCCTACCGTACTCTAGTGTACCGTACCCTACCGTACTCTACCCTACTGTACTCTACCCTACCGTACTCTACCCTACCGTACTCTACCCTACCCTACCGTACTCTACCCTACCGTACTCTAGTGTACCGTACCCTACCGTACTCTACCCTACCCTACCGTACTCTACCGTACCGTACTCTACCCTACCGTACTCTACCCTACCGTACTCTAGTGTACCGTACCCTACCGTACTCTACCCTACCCTACCGTACTCTACCCTACCGTACTCTAGTGTACCGTACCCTACCGTACTCTACCCTACCCTACCGTACCCTACCCTACCCTACCGTACTCTACCCTACCCTACCGTACTCTACCCTACCGTACTCTACCCTACCGTACTCTACCCTACCATACTCTACCCTACTCTACCCTACTCTACCCTACCGTACTCTACCCTACCGTACTCTACCCTACCCTACTCTACCCTACCGTACTCTACCCTACCATACTCTACCCTACTCTACCCTACTCTACCCTACCGTACTCTACCCTACTCTACCCTACCCTACCATACTCTACCCTACCGTACTCTACCCTACCATACCATCTACCTACCCTACCCTACCTACCTCCACCATCTACCCTACCCTACCGTACTCTACTCTACCCTACTCTACCCTACCACCTACCCTACCACTCACCATCTACCCTACCTACCGTACTCTCTACCCTACCGTATCTACCCTACCTACCATACTACTACTACTCTACCCTACCCTACCGTACTCTAACCCTACCAACTAACCGTACTCTACCCTACCTACCTACTACCCTAACCCTACCGTATCTACCCTACCACTACCTACCGTACTCTACCACTCTCTACCCACCGTACCTACCCTACCTACCCTACCTACCACCACTCTACCCTAACTCTACCCTACCATAACTCCTACCATACCTACCTACCTCTACTCTACCCTACCTACCTACTCTACCCTACCGTTACCTCTACCTACCCTACGTACTCACCACCTACTCTACCTAGTACTCTACCTACCAGTACTCTACCCTACTCTACCCACCATACTCTCCACCCTAACCGTACTCTACCCACCTACTCTACCCTACCGTACCATACTCTACCCTACTCTACCCTACCATACTCTACCCTACCGTACCGTACTCTAACCCTACCGTACTCTACCCTACCGATACTCTACAACCCTACCGTACTCTACCCTACCGTACCTACCCTACCCCTACCGTACTCTACCACCTACCCTACCCTACCATACTCTACCTACTACCTACCCTACCTACTCTACCCTACCCGTACCAGTACTCTACCTACCGTACCTACTACTACTCTACCTACCTACCGTACTCTACCCTACCCTACCTACACCACCTCACTCTACCTACTACCTACCCTATTACTACTACTACCCTACCAGTACTCTACCCTACTCGTACTCTACCCTACCCGTACTCTACCCTACCCCATACCGTACTCTACCCTACCACCGTACTCACTACTACCCTACCCTACTCTACCCTACCGTACCTACTACCCTACTACCCTACCGTACCATACTCTACCCTACCGTACCATACCGTACTTACCCTACCGTACCATACTCTACCCTACCTACCTACCTACCCTACTACTCTACCTCTACTACCTCTACCCTATAACAACCTACTCGTACTCTTACCCTACGTACTCCCTACTCTACTCTACCCTACCGTACTCTACCTACCGTACTCTACCCTACCGTACTCTACTCGTACCCCTACCTACTCTACCCTTACCATACTCTACCCTACCATACTCTTACCCTACCTAATACCCTCTACTCCCTTACCATACCTCTACTCTACCCTACCATACCGTACTACTACCTACCATACTCTACCCTACCCCTACTCTACCCTACCGTACTCTACCCTACTTCTACCCTACCGTACATACTTACACCCTACCGTACCTACCGTCTACTCTACTCTACCTACTCTACCCTACTCTAACCCTACCGTACTCTCCTACCACTGTACTCCTACCATACCTAACCGTACTCTAACCCTACCGTATCTACCCTACCGTACCTACCCTACCATACTCTACCCTACCATACTCTACCTAACCATACTCTACTCTACTCTACCCTACTACTCTATCTACCCTACGTACCTACTCACCTACCCTACCGTACTCATACCCTACCATACCGTACTCTACCTACCACTCTAACTCTACCTACTCTACCCTACCGTATCCTACCTACTCTACCCTACCGATACCGATACTCTACCCTACCGTACCATACTCTACGTACTCATACCCTACCGTACTCTACCCTACTCAACTCTACTCGTTACCAACTACCCTACCGTACCATACTCTATACCTACTACCACTACCGTACTTACACTACCGTACAACTAGACACACGTACATACTTACCCTATACCATACTGACCCACGTACTCTACCCATCTACTCTGACCACCGTACTCTACCCTACCGACCATACCTACTACCGACCATATCTACTAACCGTCCAACTTACCTATCTACCTACCTACTCTACCCTACCATACGTACTCTACCCTACTGCATACACCCTCTCTACCGTTACCTACCCTACGTACTCTACCCTACCCTACCACCTAACCGTACCAACTACGTACTACCTACCGTACCTACTTACCTACCATATCTACCTCACCTACTCACCCTACCCTACCACCCTACGACCAACTACGTACATCTATCTAACCGTACATACTCTACTCTCGACCATACTACTACCGTACCAATACCTACACTACCTATTCTTACCACTACACTCTACCTACCGTTCTACATCGCTTAGTCCGACTCTACCTACCTACCGACCTACCTACACCCTACTCTCTACCTCGTATTACTTACAGATATAAACTATCAGTATATAATCTATAAGTAATTTCCATCAGACGCTTTATCCCAAGAGCGGCTTAAAGTCATGTGGGTGCATACATTTGTTACGTATGGGTGGTCCCGGGGAGATCGAAACTCACCCACTACCCTGGCGTTACAAACGCCATGCTCTACCAAATTGAGCTACAGAGGATATGTATCTCTATGATTGATACTTGACACCAAAACACCTGTTATTTTGCCAAAATAAAGATGTTTAAATGATCACTTTACCTGTCTAACAACATAATTAATTAGATGCATAAATCAAATCAGCAAGTTTCAGATTCATACAATCCACACTGAACTTTTTACAGAGAAGAATAGAGATGATATTTCTCTGAATTCAATTTAAAGGTTTTGAAAATCAGTTTAAAAATATTGTTTTTACTATTTAGTTAATTTGGTATGCAAATAAAATGTCTAAAATGAATCTGTAATATTAGGTTAATCAAAATGATCACTACTGTGCAGGGGTCTCTCTCCCCTGCACCCTTTTCACCATGTTTCAGTAGTGACTAATGTAGTTTAGTATCCTGTATATGTCTACCTGACATGTTGGAAGACGTGCTGAAAGTTAGGGGGAAAATAAGATGCAAATTAGAAGAAGAAAAATATCATCCCCCAATTTACACTTCTGTAGAATGACCCACATAGGCACTAGGGTTAATAATAATAATAATATGCCATTTAATAATAATAATAATAATAATAATAATAAGCCATTTAGCAGACGCTTTTATCCAAAGCGACTTACAGTCATGCGTGCATACATTTGTTTTTGGTGTATGGGTGGTCCCGGGGATCGAACCCACTACCTTGGCGTTCCAAGCGCCGTGCTCTACCAGCTGAGCTACAGAGGACCACATTAGACGCAGGTCATGACTCTTACTACAGTATTTCTTAGTTAACTGTCTCAGACATGCCTCTCACCTTCTGAACAATAGCCCTGATGTTGTCCACATACAGAGTCACATAGTCTCTATGGTACCGGGGTTGCTGGGCAACAGGGATGCCGAACCAATCAGTGGCCAGGGCAGCCTCATTCTCGTTGTTCCCACTCCACACGATGACCGAGGGGTGGGACTTTAAGCGCCTCACCTGATTGGGGTGAGGAAACAGGAAGGAACACGTGTTATAACATGTTATTACATGCTATAACCAGGAAATGAGTCATCATAATCAATATTAACATACATCAAGGCCTTGTCCAGGGGATGCTACATTAAGCTGTCTGAAACAGGAGATTTGTAGTGTACTCTATGGGCCGTCGAGGCCTGGACAAAGCTACTAACATCAACCTGTAGTGTACTCTATGGGCCGTCGAGGACAAAGCTACTAACATCAACCTGTAGTGTACTCTATGGGCCGTCGAGGCCTGGACAAAGCTACTAACATCAACCTGTAGTGTACTCTATGGGCCGTCGAGGCCTGGACAAAGCTACTAACATCAACCTGTAGTGTACTCTATGGGCCGTCGAGGCCTGGACAAAGCTACTAACATCAACCTGTAGTGTACTCTATGGGCCGTCGAGGCCTGGACAAAGCTACTAACATCAACCTGTAGTGTACTCTATGGGCCGTCGAGGCCTGGACAAAGCTACTAACATCAACCTGTAGTGTACTCTATGGGCCGTCGAGGCCTGGACAAAGCTACTAACATCAACCTGTAGTGTACTCTATGGGCCGTCGAGGCCTGGACAAAGCTACTAACATCAACCTGTAGGTGTAGCTCACCTGTTGGACAACCTCCTCTCTAACCGTCTCTATGAAGTCAGGCTCAGTGGGATACATGGCACAGGCAAACATGAAGTCCTGCCAGATCTAAGGACAGACAAGGTATTTGTCAAAAGTACTGCACCATATAGGGAACAGGGTGCCATTCTCTGGTCTAAAGTAGTGCACTATATAGGGAATAGGGTGCCATTCTCTGGTCTAAAGTAGTGCACTATATAGGGAATAGGGTGCCATTCTCTGGTCTAAAGTAGTGCACTATATAGGGAATAGGGTTCCATTCTCTGGTCTAAAGTAGTGCACTATATAGGGAATAGGGTGCCATTCTCTGGTCTAAAGTAGTGCACTATATAGGGAATAGGGTTCCATTCTCTGGTCTAAAGTAGTGCACTATATAGGGAATAGGGTGCCATTCTCTGGTCTAAAGTAGTGCACTATATAGGGAATAGGGTGCCATTCTCTGGTCTAAAGTAGTGCACTATATAGGGAATAGGGTGCCATTCTCTGGTCTAAAGTAGTGCACTATATAGGGAATAGGGTGCCATTCTCTGGTCTAAAGTAGTGCACTATATAGGGAATAGGGTTCCATTCTCTGGTCTAAAGTAGTGCACTATATAGGGAATAGGGTGCCATTCTCTGGTCTAAAGTAGTGCACTATATAGGGAATAGGGTTCCATTCTCTGGTCTAAAGTAGTGCACTATATAGGGAATAGGGTTCCATTCTCTGGTCTAAAGTAGTGCACTATATAGGGAATAGGGTGCCATTCTCTGGTCTAAAGTAGTGCACTATATAGGGAATAGGGTGCCATTCTCTGGTCTAAAGTAGTGCACTATATAGGGAATAGGGTGCCATTCTCTGGTCTAAAGTAGTGCACTATATAGGGAATAGGGTGCCATTCTCTGGTCTAAAGTAGTGCACTATATAGGGAATAGGGTGCCATTCTCTGGTCTAAAGTAGTGCACTATATAGGGAATAGGGTGCCATTCTCTGGTCTAAAGTAGTGCACCACATAGGGAATAGGGTGCCATTCTCTGGTCTAAAGTAGTGCACTATATAGGGAATAGGGTGCCATTCTCTGGTCTAAAGTAGTGCACTATATAGGGAATAGGGTGCCATTCTCTGGTCTAAAGTAGTGCACTATATAGGGAATAGGGTGCCATTCTCTGGTCTAAAGTAGTGCACTATATAGGGAATAGGGTGCCATTCTCTGGTCTAAAGTAGTGCACCACATAGGGAATAGGGTGCCATTCTCTGGTCTAAAGTAGTGCACTATATAGGGAATAGGGTGCCATTCTCTGGTCTAAAGTAGTGCACCATATAGGGAATAGGGTGCCATTCTCTGGTCTAAAGTAGTGCACTATATAGGTAATAGGGTGCCATTCTCTGGTCTAAAGTAGTGCACCATATAGGGAACGGGGTGCCATTCTCTGGTCTAAAGTAGTGCACTATATAGGGAACGGGGTGCCATTCTCTGGTCTAAAGTACTGCACTATATAGGGAACGGAGTGCCATTTGGTACGGACCCCTTGTTTGAGTTTGGCAACAGACTTAGGTCTTGTCTGTCGGTCTCTATACTATTAAAATGGGGTAAAAAATGAACATTTGTTTACGAAGACAAGGAGAAAGAGCACTCGTCAGTCAGTCAGTCAGTTTGTTAGTTACCATGACGCCCATCTCATCACAGAGAGTGTAGAACAGGTCCTGCTCATAGACTCCACCCCCCCAGACCCTGAGAGCGTTCATATTAGCGTCTACAGTCGACTGTAGAAGGTTCCTCACACTGAAACAGAACACAACTGTTGTCAATGGTTAGGCAATGAATAAAACGAGACACTAACAACTAACTACTGTCTGTTCAAATCTATCAGGTTACAGTGAGAGTTTTAATTCTTTAGAGTCTAAGACGTTGGGGGAGGGGGGTTGCTAAGCTAAGACGTTGGGGGAGGGGGGTTGCTAAGCTAAGACGTTGGGGGAGGGGGGGTTGCTAAGCTAAGACGTTGGGGGAGGGGGGTTGCTAAGCTGACATGTGGAATTGTTTTAAGATGGTCATACTATGGATCATTTAGCTATTAGATTTTTAGGAACCCTTTAGGAAGAAAAAAAAATTGCTACATTAAAAAAAATAATGTTTTTTGTCCTTTACGTCTAAAGCCCATTGAAACACATTGAATAACGGAGAACACTGTTCCACAGTGGGGTTCCACGATGGGGTTCCACAGTGGGGTTCCACGATGGGGTTCCACAGTGGGGTTCCACGATGGGGTTCCACAGCGGGGTTCCACAGCGGGGTTCCACGATGGGGTTCCACAGTGGGGTTCCACGATGGGGTTCCACAGTGGGGTTCCAACGATGGGGTTCCACAGTGGGGTTCCACGGTGGGGTTCCACAGTGGGGTTCCACGGTGGGGTTCCACAGTGGGGTTCCACGATGGGGTTCCACAGTGGGGTTCCACGATGGGGTTCCACGATGGGGTTCCACGATGGGGTTCCACAGTGGGGTTCCAACGATGGGGTTCCACGATGGGGTTCCACAGTGGGGTTCCAACGATGGGGTTCCACGATGGGGTTCCACGATGGGGTTCCACAGTGGGGTTCCACAGTGGGGTTCCACGATGGGGTTCCACGATGGGGTTCCACGATGGGGTCCCATTAATTTGTAGCCCAAACAGTTCGGACGCTACAGACGTTTACATGAGAAGACCAATTTTCAGGATGTCTCACGGTCTGACAAACACCGCTCTAGCTCTGTCACCTTTCACCTCAGATATGGAAGTGGGACACTGGTGAATGTGGTGGATTGAGACTCATCCACTGGTGAATGTGGTGGATTGAGACTCATCCAATGCAAAAAAAAAAATATATAAAAAAAAAAATATATATATATCTTGTTTAAACTGACAGATTTTTATGGAGATTTTTTTGTTATGTAACTTAGATTGACGCACCGGTGTGTCAATCGACTCTAGGGGGTTAAATCAGAACACTAAAGTCTTGTTTGAATCATAATGCAAATACAATGACATTGTAATAGTCCCCTGTAGCTCAGTTGGTAGAGCATGGCGCTTGCAACGCCAGGGTTGTGGGTTCGATTCCCACAGGGGGCCAGTATGAAAAATGTATGCACTCACTAACTGTAAGTCGCTCTGGATAAGAGCGTCTGCTAAATTACTAAAATGTTAATGTAATGTGGCCGTTTCAAATATACAAAACACATCCCATCTTAGAAGTATTTAATGAGTGAAAGGTTGATATCATGATTAAGACCAAAGACGATTAAGTGTCTGTGTGTGTGTGTGTGTGTGAGTGTGTGTGTGTGTGTGAGTGTGTGTGTGTGAGTGTGTGTGTGTGTGCCTCACTCAGCAGGGCTGACCAGGTCCTGAAGGGCGTGAGCTGGGATCCAGTTTGACCCCTTCAGGAAGATGGGCTTCTTGTTGACCCGGAAGTAGAAACTCAGCCCAGGGGAACCAGCGATTGGCTCCTGGACCAGCTCCACTGTACGGAAATACACCTTGGGATTAACATAGAGAGGATGTTAAATACATCTGGAGATGGATGATAAATACAGTAACACCTGTTGGAAGCAGAATACCAGCCTGGTTAAACCTAAGATCCTAAAGACTAAGATCACCAGTGAAGCAATAGTGATTTTAGCATTCTGTCTGGTTTAACCAGGTTAGCTAAATACTACTTACATTACATCTGATGAATTTACACTTTGAGAGGGAATAGGAGGTGAGAAGAGAGGGGACTGGAGACAGTCAGAAGAGAGAGGACTGGAGACAGTGAGAAGAGAGAGGACTGGAGACAGTGAGAAGAGAGAGGACTGGAGACAGTGAGAAGACAGAGGACTGAAGAGAGAGGACTGGAGACAGTGAGAAGACAGAGGACTGAAGAGAGAGGACTGGAGACAGTGAGAAGAGAGAGGACTGAAGAGAGAGGACTGGAGACAGTGAGAAGAGAGAGGACTGGAGACAGTGAGAAGAGAGAGGACTGGAGACAGTGAGAAGAGAGAGGACTGGAGACAGTGAGAAGAGAGAGGACTGGAGACAGTGAGAAGAGAGAGGACTGGAGACAGTGAGAAGAGAGAGGACTGGAGACAGTGAGAAGAGAGAGGACTGGAGACAGAGAGAAGAGAGAGGACTGGAGACAGAGCGAAGACAGAGGACTGGAGACAGTGAGAAGACAGAGGACTGGAGACAGTGAGAAGAGAGAGGACTGGAGACAGTGAGAAGAGAGAGGACTGGAGACAGTGAGAAGAGAGAGGACTGGAGACAGTGAGAAGAGAGAGGACTGGAGACAGTGAGAAGAGAGAGGACTGGAGACAGTGAGAAGAGAGAGGACTGGAGACAGTGAGAAGAGAGAAGAGAGAGGACTGGAGACAGTGAGAAGAGAGAGGACTGGAGACAGTGAGAAGAGAGAGGACTGGAGACAGTGAGAAGAGAGAGGACTGGAGACAGTGAGAAGAGAGAGGACTGGAGACAGAGCGAAGAGAGAGGACTGGAGACAGTGAGAAGAGAGAGGACTGGAGACAGAGAGAAGAGAGAGGACTGGAGACAGAGCGAAGACAGAGGACTGGAGACAGTGAGAAGACAGAGGACTGGAGACAGTGAGAAGACAGAGGACTGGAGACAGTGAGAAGACAGAGGACTGGAGACAGTGAGAAGAGAGAGGACTGGAGACAGTGAGAAGACAGAGGACTGGAGACAGTGAGAAGAGAGAGGACTGGAGACAGTGAGAAGAGAGAGGACTGGAGACAGTGAGAAGAGAGAGGACTGGAGACAGTGAGAAGAGAGAGAATAGGAGAGAGGAGTAGAGATGTTGAGTTCTGACCTGTGTGTCTGTCCTGAGTATGGCTGTTCCCTCCAGCATGGTTCCTCTTACACTGAGACGATAGGAGGGCTGCTCACCATGGCCACTGGGCCACCACAGCTTCACCTGGTTACTCTACAACACACACACTAGACATTTACCTCAGCACTGCGAAGAACAGAGATATGCTAAAACTCTGACATTCAGAGGTCATTCCAGTAGTCATAGGATGTGTCCCAAATGGCATCCTATTCCCTATTTAATGCACTAACACTATGGACCCTAACACTATGGACCCTAACACTATGGGCCCTAACACTATGGGCCCTAACACTATGGACCCTAACACTATGGACCCTAACACTATGGACCCTAACACTATGGGCCCTAACACTATGGACCCTAACACTATGGACCCTAACACTATGGACCCTAACACTATGGACCCTAACACTATGGACCCTAACACTATGGGCCCTAACACTATGGACCCTAGCACTATGGACCCTAACCCCCTGGACCCTAACACTATGGACCCTAACCCCCTGGACCCTAACCCCCTGGACCCTAACCCCCTGGACCCTAGCACTATGGACCCTAACACTATGGACCCTAACCCCCTGGACCCTAACACTATGGACCCTAACACTATGGACCCTAGCACTATGGACCCTAACCCTATGGGCCCTAACACTATGGGCCCTAACACTATGGACCCTAACACTATGGACCCTAACACTATGGGCCCTAACACTATGGACCCTAACACTATGGACCCTAACACTATGGACCCTAACACTATGGACCCTAACACTATGGACCCTAACCCCCTGGACCCTAACACTATGGACCCTAGCACTATGGGCCCTAACCCCCTGGGCCCTAACCCCCTGGGCCCTAACCCTATGGGCCCTAACACTATGGACCCTAACCCTATGGACCCTAACCCTATGGACCCTAACACTATGGACCCTAACACTATGGACCCTAACACTATGGACCCTAGCACTATGGACCCTAACACTATGGACCCTAACCCTATGGACCCTAACACTATGGACCCTAACACTATGGACCCTAACACTATGGACCCTAACACTATGGACCCTAACCCTATGGACCCTAACACTATGGGCCCTAGCACTATGGGCCCTAACACTATGGACCCTAACACTATGGACCGTAGCACTATGGACCCTAACACTATGGACCCTAACCCTATGGACCCTAACACTATGGGCCCTAACACTATGGGCCCTAACACTATGGACCCTAACACTATGGACCCTAACACTATGGGCCCTAACACTATGGGCCCTAACACTATGGACCCTAACACTATGAACCCTAACCCCCTGGACCCTAACACTATGGACCCTAACACTATGGACCCTAACACTATGGACCCTAACACTATGGGCCCTAACACTATGGGCCCTAACCCCCTGGACCCTAACACTATGGACCCTAACACTATGGGCCCTAACACTATGGACCCTAACACTATGGACCCTAACACTATGGACCCTAACCCCCTGGACCCTAACCCTAAGGACCCTAACACTATGGGCCCTAACACTATGGGCCCTAACACTATGGACCCTAACACTATGGACCCTAGCACTATGGACCCTAACACTATGGGCCCTAACACTATGGGCCCTAACCCTATGGGCCCTAACACTATGGACCCTAACACTATGGACCCTAACACTATGGACCCTAACACTATGGACCCTAACCCCCTGGACCCTAACACTATGGGCCCTAACCCCCTGGACCCTAACACTATGGACCCTAACACTATGGACCCTAACACTATGGACCCTAACACTATGGGCCCTAACACTATGGGCCCTAACACTATGGGCCCTAACACTATGGGCCCTAACACTATGGACCCTAACACTATGGACCCTAACACTATGGACCCTAACCCTATGGGCCCTAACACTATGGGCCCTAACACTATGGACCCTAACACTATGGACCCTAACCCTATGGACCCTAACACTATGGACCCTAACACTATGGACCCTAACACTATGGACCCTAACCCTATGGACCCTAACCCTATGGACCCTAACACTATGGACCCTAACCCCCTGGACCCTAACCCTATGGGCCCTAACACTATGGACCCTAACCCTATGGACCCTAACCCTATGGACCCTAACACTATGGACCCTAACACTATGGACCCTAACACTATGGACCCTAGCACTATGGACCCTAACACTATGGACCCTAACCCTATGGACCCTAACACTATGGACCCTAACACTATGGACCCTAACACTATGGACCCTAACCCTATGGACCCTAACCCTATGGACCCTAACACTATGGGCCCTAGCACTATGGGCCCTAACACTATGGACCCTAACACTATGGACCCTAGCACTATGGACCCTAACACTATGGACCCTAACCCTATGGACCCTAACACTATGGGCCCTAACACTATGGGCCCTAACACTATGGACCCTAACACTATGGACCCTAACACTATGGGCCCTAACACTATGGGCCCTAACACTATGGACCCTAACACTATGAACCCTAACCCCCTGGACCCTAACACTATGGACCCTAACACTATGGACCCTAACACTATGGACCCTAACACTATGGGCCCTAACACTATGGGCCCTAACCCCCTGGACCCTAACACTATGGACCCTAACACTATGGGCCCTAACACTATGGACCCTAACACTATGGACCCTAACACTATGGACCCTAACACTATGGACCCTAACCCCCTGGACCCTAACCCCCTGGACCCTAACACTATGGGCCCTAACACTATGGGCCCTAACACTATGGACCCTAACACTATGGACCCTAGCACTATGGACCCTAACACTATGGACCCTAACACTATGGGCCCTAACACTATGGGCCCTAACACTATGGGCCCTAACCCTATGGGCCCTAACCCTATGGACCCTAACACTATGGACCCTAACACTATGGACCCTAACACTATGGACCCTAACACTATGGACCCTAACCCTATGGACCCTAACACTATGGACCCTAACCCTATGGACCCTAACACTATGGACCCTAACCCTATGGACCCTAACACTATGGACCCTAACCCCCTGGACCCTAACACTATGGACCCTAACCCCCTGGACCCTAACACTATGGACTCTGCTCAATAGTAGTACACTATAAAGGGAATAGGGTGCTATTGGGGACACAACCATACAGTCACCTTCCCACCCAGCAGCCCATACTAACTGTGTTCACATGGAGGCTGAAGGTGTTCCTGCTCTGCCCAGAGAGAAACATCACTGTGAAGGTGTGTTGTGTAGACAGCTCCATCAGAGAGAGGTTGACCTGGGCTTCAGTCTCCTCCACAGCATCAACCAACACTTCCACCCTCACCGCCCACTGAGACAGAGAGGAGTCTGGGAGACAGGAAGAGGAAGAAGAGGGCTTTCCATGACTAGCGGTGAATCCCAAACCACCCCCTCGCCCCTACCAACGTGCTTGGTGGGCCCTCCATTGTCACGTGTTGCTGACGAAACTCAGAGGGTGACTTCAAGAATTGCGAGGGGATCAAATAAAAGCATAAACTTCTGGACACACTTATAAAACGAGCATGAAATTTAACTGAGAAAATTCCCCGTCGTTTCACAAGAAATATACCTCAGTAACAGTTAAACAGTTCATTTGGAAAGTATTTCACATGTTACATTAGGCATGTGGTGTGTTATGGGATATATCACTTCACTCTGAAGCCAGCAGCGAAGCAGACTCGGTCAAAGTGGCTATCGATGAGTCTAATTAGCCACTACACCCTCCAGCATTTTAACTCCCTCAGCTTTGGGACATTTGTGCATATGGCAGAGGCGTGCCTGAACGCACAAATGGAGGCCAGAGGAGCGAGGGGAAGGGATGATCTGGGATTCAGCCTAGGAGAGTTCACCGAGTAACTGTACTGATACCGATTTCAGAATAGTTAGATGCACATGCAGAGAGAGAGAGAGAGAGACACATACCATAGACTGGCACGGTAGAGAGATGGATCAGTCGCAGCACATCAAAGGCCTCCAGGTGAACACCCTTCCACAGCCCCAGGGTTGGGAATGACGGTCCCCAGTCCCAACTGAAGGAACTCTGAGCCTGGCGGGGTAAAAGACCATCAGACAGGAGAGCTATCCAACAGGTGAATGGTGATCACAAATATAACTGACTGTTATTTTGTAGGGCACACAATAATGATGCCAATGTTTTAAGTATCTGTACGTTGGATGGTGATTTAAAACCTTAACCACACTGCTAACCTTATGCCTAACCTTAAATGAAAACCAAAAAACAACTTTTAGTTTTCATCCATTTTTACGATAGACTATTGTCTTTGTGGCTGTGGTAACTAGTGGAAACCGTGCCTGTTGTTCACACGCGTGTCTGCCCTCTCATGAGCTAGAATGGTTTCACCTGATCTTGCCTCCTCCCGACTGCGTTATATATATATATTTGAAGACATTTATTTTAATTGTTAGAGCGGCCACTAGAGTATCTGGTTAAAGTAATGGATCACCTGGCTCCATCATGATAAACAGAGCCGTTAGAAGAACAGCAACGTACTAGAAACCAGTGGACATGTGCAGGATGCCAGCGGTGCGTTATGGTGTGGAAGTGAAACGCCAAAGTAGGTAAGTTGAAATAAGCAAACAGCAATTGCAAAGTGTTGTGGTGTCTCTCTCTTTATGTAGTGTTGTGGTGTCTCTCTTTATGTAGTGTTGTGGTGTCTCTCTTTATGTAGTGTTGTGGCGTCTCTCTTTATGTAGTGTTGTGGTGTCTCTCTTTATGTAGTGTTGTGGTGTCTCTCTTTATGTAGTGTTGTGGCGTCTCTCTTTATGTAGTGTTGTGGTGTCTCTCTTTATGTAGTGTTGTGGCGTCTCTCTTTATGTAGTGTTGTGGTGTCTCTCTTTATGTAGTGTTGTGGTGTCTCTCTTTATGTAGTGTTGTGGTGTCTCTCTTTATGTAGTGTTGTGGTGTCTCTCTTGTCGTGATGTGTGTTTTGTCCTATATTTTAATTTTTAATCCCAGCCCCCGTCCCCGCAGGAGGCCCTTTGGTATGCCGTCATTGTAAATAAGAATTTGTTCTTAACTGACATGCCTAGTTAAATAAAGGTAAAATAAAACTAAATCTTTAATCTGACGGTGGTCCTGACCTCTTTAATCTGACGGTGGTCCTGACCTCTTTAATCTGACGGTGGTCCTGACCTCTTTAATCTGACGGTGGTCCTGACCTCTTTAATCTGACGGTGGTCCTGACCTCTTTAATCTGACGGTGGTCCTGACCTCTTTAATCTGACGGTGGTCCTGACCTCTTTAATCTGACAGTGGTCCTGACAGTGAGTCCAGCTGTTTTCAGTGGAAAGAGACAGATATTGATCTGTTTGTGTGTCTCTTTCTCTTGTTTGTGTCCCAAATTGCACCCTATTCCCTATATAGTGCACTATATATGGTAGTGCACTATATAGGGAATAGGGTGCCATTTGGGATGCACACTCTGTGTCTATCACTCTGGTCTTACGTACTTGTTTTATCAAACCTGTGATCTGATCTGTTCTCTGATCTAGTTAAAAATATTTTCCATTTTGTAATTATTTCATTACTTTATTCTACTTCTTTCCAGAACAATTGAAGCTAAAAATATTGAATAAATTGATGGTGGTAGAGGAAAAACAAGCTTCTGGGTGTTTCTTTACGTTTTCACCATATCTTTCTTTGACTGCTACTTCTGATGTCCATATATTAAAGAAAGCAACTTTACCTGCTAAAACTTCAACATCTGCACACTGCAATATTGAGTCAAGAGGTTGGCAAAATATATATAAAAGTACCAGAGAATCTCTTTAATCTTTACTTCAAGTCAGATGTTTATGTGTTATGTATAAGAGGCATACAGGAAGTATTCACACCCCTTGACTTTTTCCACATTTTGTTGTGTTACAGCCTGAAATTTCTGTTTAAAATGATTACATTTAGATTTTGGGGGGACACTGACCTACACACAATACCCCATCATTTCAAAGTGGAATTATGTTTTTAGACATTTCTACAAATTAATAAAAATGAAAATCTGAAATGTCTTGAGTCAATAAGTATTCAAGCCATTTTTTTTTATGGCAAGCCTAAATAAGTTCAGGAGTAAAAATGTGCTTACCCCACAGTCACATAATAAGTTGCATGGACTCACTCTGTGTGCAGTAATAGTGTTTAACATGATTTTTGAATGACTACCTCATCTCTGTCCCCCCACACATACAATTATCTGTAAGGTCCCTCAGTCGAGCAGTGAATTTCAAACACAGATTTAACCACAAAGACCAGGGAGGTTTTCCAATGCCTCACAAAGAAGGGCACCTATTGATAGATGGGTAAAAAGTAGACACTAAAGCAGACATTGAATATCTCTTTGAGCATGGTGAAGTTATTAATGACACTTTGAATGGTGTATCAATACACTCAGTCACTCCAAAGATACAGGCGTCCTTCCTAACTCAGTTAACGGAGAAGAAGGAAACCACTTACGGATTTCACCATGAAGCCAATGGTGACTTTAAAACAGTTACAGAGTTTAATGGCTGTGATAGGAGAAAACTGAGGATGGATCAACATCATTGTAGTTACTCCACAATACTAACCAAAATGACAGATTGAAAAGAAGGAAGCCTGTACAGAATACAAATATTCCAAAACATGCATCCTGTTTGCAACTAGGCACTAAAGTAATACTACAAAAAATGTGGCAAAGCTATTAACTTTTTGTCCTGAATACAAAGTGTTATGTTTGGGGCAAATCCAATACAACACATTACTGAGTACCACTCTCCATATTTTAAAGCATAGTGGTGGCAGCATCATGTTATGGGTATGCTTGTAATAGTTAAGAACTAGGGAGTTTTTCAGGATAATTTTTTTTTTTTAATGGAATGGAGCTAAGCACAGGCAAAATTCTAGAGGAAAACCTGGTTCAGTCTGCTTTCCACCAGACACTGGGAGATGAATTCACCTTTCAGCAGGACAATAACCTAAAACACAAGGCCAAATCTACACTGGAGTTGCTTACCAGGAAGACAGTGAATGTTCCAGTGGCTGAGTTTTGACTTAAATCTATGGCAAGACTTGAAAATGGTTGTCTAGCAACGATCAACA
This sequence comes from Coregonus sp. 'balchen', assembly GCA_902810595.1. Classification (NCBI taxonomy): domain Eukaryota; kingdom Metazoa; phylum Chordata; class Actinopteri; order Salmoniformes; family Salmonidae; genus Coregonus; species Coregonus sp. 'balchen'. Next base: position 1,675,706 of record LR778277.1, read on the forward strand.
ACCAATTTGACACAGCTTGAAGAATTTTGAAAAGAATAAAGGGCAAATGTTGCACAATCCAGGAGTGGAAAGCTCTTAGAGATTTACCCAGAAAGACGCACAGCTGTAATCGCAGCCAAAGGTGATTCTAACATCTATTGACTCAGGGGTGTGAATACTTATGTAAATGAGATACTTTTGGTGATGTAGTGTATGTGGACACCTGCTTGTCCAACATCTCATTCCAAAATCATGGGCATTAATATGGAGTTGGTCCCCCTTTGCTGCTATAACAGCCTCCACTCTTCTGGGAAGGCTTTCCACTAGATGTTGGAACATTGCTGAGGGGACTTGCTTCCATTCAGCTACAAGAGCATTAGTGAGGTCGGGCACTGATGTTGGGCGATTAGGCCTGGCTCGCAGTCTGTGTTCCAATTCATCCCAAAGGTGTTCGATGGGGTTGAGGTTAGGGCTCTGTGCAGGCAGGTCAAGTTCTTCCACACCGATCTTGACAAACTATTTCTGTATGGATCTCGCTTTGTGCACAAATGTCCCAGGAAAGGGTCTTCCCAAACTGTTGCCACAAAGTTGGAAGCACAGAATCATCTATAATGTCATTGTATGCTGTAGCGTTAAGATTTCCCTTCACTGGAACTAAGGGGCCTAGCCCGAACCATGAAAAACAGCCCCAGACCATTATTCCTCCTCCACCAAACTTTACAGTTGGCACTATGCATTCAGGCAGGTAGTGTTCTCCTGGCATCCACTAAACCCAGATTAGTCCGTCGGACTGCCAGATGGTGAGCGTTATCCATCACTCCAGAGAACGCGTTTCCACTGCTCCAGAGTCCAATGGCGGCGAGCTTTACACCACTCCAGCTGACACTTGGCATTGCGCATGGTGATCTTAGGCTTGTGTGCGGCTGCTCGGCCATGGAAACCCATTTCATGAAGCTCCCGACGAACAGTTATTGTGCTGATGTTGCTTCCAGAGGCAGTTTCGAACTCGGTAGTGAGTGTTGCAACCGAGGACAGATGATTCACGCGTTACGCGCTTCAGCACTCAGAGGTCCCGTTCTGTGAGCTTGTGTGGCCTACCACTTCACGGCTGAGCCGTTGTTGCTCCTAGACGTTTCCACTTCACAATAACAGCACTTACAGTTGACCGGGGCAGCTCTAGCAGGGCAGAAATTTGACAAACGGACTTGTTGTAAAGCTGGCATCCTATGACGGTGCCACATTGAATGTCACTGAGCTCTTCAGTAAAACCATTCTACTGCCAATGTTTGTCTATGGAGATTGCATGGCAGTGTGCTCAATTTTATACACCTGTCAGCAACGGTTGTGGTTGAAATAGCCAAATCCACTAATTTGAAGGGGTGTCCACATACATTTATAGATTTATAGTGTATTTTTGTATTTCATTTTGAATAAATTTATTAAAATGTCTAGGTTAGGTTAGGATAATTAGGTTAAGGTTAGGATAATTAAGTTAAGGTTTGGACACTGGTTTAGGGTTAGTTAAAATGCTCCCTGAAACGATTCCAAAATGACGATGATTTTGATGATTTATGCGTCACATCCATCCGTAGCTGGTATACCGTCTAGCCACAACCTAAAATAAGGGTATGTTGCTAATATCATCTAGGTAGCTAGCTAGATCGCTAGCTTTTTTTTTTTGCAAAAAAAACTAGCCCATTCATTGCACATTGTAAATATCTGACGGCTACTAGGATAGAAAACACAAGACCAAATGCATAAATAAGCCAACAGATATTAGTTAAATAAAATATGGAACAGTAAATTAATGTTCAGTATATCTTTCGTTTTGGATCGAGCTAGCTAGTAGCGAGCTAGCTGACAGCAAAGGTGTCCTCTAGAGATGACGTGCAGGAGCTTGCAGGGATTTGTAGTCTTGCATGATGTCTACTTTGATGCTAATTAGCATTTTCGAAATCTGAGAGTAAATAGAGTCAAATATATTGATAAAAGTCACCTTGTCCGAGAGGGATTTACATGGGTTATCAAAACATCAGAGAAAAAAAAACAGACTTAATTTGAAGTGTTTCTAAAATGGGGGCTACTATTGGAACCATTTCCGCTAGGCTTAATGGGTATTATGACGACAACCCTGTGGGGATCTATAAAGGTTAAATAAATACAAATACATTCTTCCCAAGAGTTACAGCTTTCAAGAGTGACATAATTTGATGGAGATCAAATTACACATGACTAAACTGTAAAAAAACTGAAAGATTAAATGTTTTCTGTCAACACACAATAAGCACTATTAACTGAAAAGATGATATTATAAATTCCCAAGAGTTTCAAGCCACTCACCTTTCTGATAAAGTTGACGTGACATTCGCCCTTCTGGACGGGCGGAGGACAGTCCGGGGGCACCCTGTAGGAGGAGTGGGCCTGACTCCTTTCTGAGGCGTACACTACAGGGGAAAGGAGGCTCACCTTCACAACGTTCTTCCCTTCTCTCAACAACTGGCCTACGCTGAAGTCCTGAAGATCAGGGAAACCATGTTATCAAGTGGTCCTGTGTGGCTCTGCCTCAGTTGGTAAGCATAGTCAGGATTTCGGGTTCGATGCCCTCTGGGGGGGGGGTCACCCATATACGAAAAATTTATGCACGCTTTGCTGAATGTCGCTTTGGATAAAAGTGTCTGTAAATGGCTTATGTTAGTAATGTTATCTAAAGAGATTGTTGGGCCAGATCAAACACAAATCACTATACATACATATTATGTAAATGGTAACACAGATTTGACAATTGAACTAAAACTATCATACACACCTTAAATCATACTACAAAATGTGCAACATAAATCATGTTCATACGGGAAATAATAAAAATTTTCCATACATATCTGCGGAACATGTTGTCCGTCTTTCCCACAACAACTCCATTCAGAGAGATGGACGCTACAGTGTCCACCCCTTCAAACACCAGCTGGACTCTCTGTTTAGCCCTGGAGAAGGGGACAACAAGGTTTATCTTAGAAAAACGGAGGGGTGGCTTCCCGGACACAGATTAATCCTAGTCCTAGACTAAAAAGACAGCTCAATGGAGAATCTCCATAGAAAGTTATTTTTATTCCGAGACGAGGCTTATTCTGTGTCCGGGTGAACCGGCCTTGAAAGACAAGGCTTGTTCTGTGTCCGGGTGAACCGGCCCTGGGAGTAGAGAATACATTAAGTGTAAGCTGTGCAAATAGTACCTTAGCTCAGTTGAGGCAGAAAATGTAGTGGTGTATGTCCAGTTGTCAAGAGCGATCCACCTGTATGCTACGTCATTGAACCTGAAGTAGAGATCCTGAGAGAGAGAGAGAGAGAGAGAGAGAGAGAGAGAGAGAGAGAGAGAGAGAGAGAGAGACAGAGAGAGAGAGACAGAGAGAGAGAGACAGAGAGAGAGGGAGAGATGCATTTTCATGTAATAAATAATAAAGGAGGCTCCGTCAGTCAGTAGGTGTAGCTGCAGCCCAACATGGCGACCGGAGTATGGGCGAGTCGAAAGGAGTGAGTACGGAAAGCGAATCAGCTAATTGGGCAGATTTGTTGCCACTCAAGACTGTTTTGCGTGGCTGATTGGGCTGCACGACGAGTCGATAAGCCGGTGCGAATGACTAGTGCACCGCCATTGGATGGATTTTTTTTTCCATCTCAGGATTTTTTTTCAAGTAGGATAGCAGGCTACACAAGAAATAACTAATATTGATAACCATAACAGAAATAACTAATATTGATAACCATCACAGAAATAACTAATATTGATAATCATCTAGATACATGTCATACTATTTTTGCCCAGACAGCATCAGATACATGGGCTACACATAGAGAGACAGAGGGGCGCTGTTTCGCTCGCTCGGATGCTTTCTCCGGTGAGATAGTTTTAGCCACTTGCAAATTGAAGGAAAGTTGGCAGGTGCACACCATTTTCGTATGCTGGAATAATTTTGGACTAACGTGCGAAGGAAACCTAGTTTTTGAAGTGATTTGTTTGACAATCAGATGAAAACATCATGACTGGTTGTGTTCATGCCACAATAAAAAGTAATACATTTTTACAGTTAAATGACATGTCTTTACTATAAAAACCCATTAAAACTCAACATAAGCCTCGTGAAACAACGTGCTAGCCATGCTATAAAGTTATAGTTAGCCATGCTATAGTTATAGTTAGCCATGCTAGCCATGCTATAGTTATAGTTAGCCATGCTAGCCATGCTATAGTTATAGTTAGCCATGCTAGCCATGCTATAGTTATAGTTAGCCATGCTATAGTTATAGTTAGCCATGCTAGCCATGCTATAGTTATAGTTAGCCATGCTAGCCATGCTATAAAGTTATAGTTAGCCATGCTAGCAATCTCTGCTGCTAGCCATCTCATTTCAGCAACAAAACCCGCTAGGTGAATATTTTTGGTTAACGCTTACTAGTTAATAGAATTGATTCGCCATCTGGCTAGAATAGATGGTCCTCAGGCTGGTCACTGTAGATAGGAGCCTGGCAGACTGATCAGCCTGCAGTGCCTTCGGAAAGTATTCAGACCCCTTGAGACTTTTTCCACATGTTGTTACGTTACAACCTTATTCTAAAATGGATTGAATCGTTTTTTTCCCCCTCAACAATCTACACACAATACCCCATAATCACAAAGCAAAAACTGGTTTTTAGAAATGTTAGCACATTTATAAAAAATAAAAAACTTATGACATTTACATAAGTATTCAGACCCTTTACTCAGTACTTTGTTGAAGCCCCTTTAGCAGCGATTACTGCCTCGAGTCTTGTTTGGTATGACGCTACAAGCTTGGCACACCTGTATTTGGGGAGTTTCTCCATTTTCTTCTCTGCAGATTCTCTCAAGCACTGTCAGGTTGGATGGGGAGCGTTGCTGCACAGCTATGTTCAGGTCTCTCCAGAGATGTTCGATTGGGTTCAAGTCCGGGCTCTGACTGGGCCACTCAAGGACATTCAGAGACTTGTCCCGAAGCCACTCATGCGTTGTCTTGGCTGTGTGCTTAGGGTCGTTGTCCTGTTGGAAGGTGAACCTTCGCCTCAGTCTGAGGTCCTGAGCGCTCTGGAGCAGGTTTTCATCAAGGATCTCTCTGTACTTTGCTCCGTTAATCTTACCCTTGATCCTGACTAGTCTCCCAGTCCCTGCTGCTGAAAAACATCCCCACAGCATGATGCTGCCACCACAATGCTTTTGGCAAACCCAAAGTGGGCTGTCATGTGCCTTTTACTGAGGAGTGGCTTCCGTCTGGCCACTCTACCATAAAGGCCTGATTGGTGGAGTGCTGCAGAGATGGTTGTCCTTCTGGAAGGATATCCCATCTCCACAGAGAAACTCTGGAGCTCTGTCAGAGTGACCATCGGGTTCTTGGTCACCTCCCTGACCAAGGCCCTTCTCCCCCGATTGCTCAGTTTGGCCGGGTGGCCAGCTCTAGGAAGAGTCTTGGTGGTTCCAAACTTCTTCCATTTAAGAATGATGGACACTGGGTTCTTGGGGACCTTCAATGCTGCAGAAATTTTTTGGTACCCTTTCCCAGATCTGTGCGTCGACACAATCCTGTCTTGGAGCTCTATGGACAATTCCTTCGACCTCATGGCTTGGTTTTTGCTCTGACATGCACTGTCAACTGTGGGACCTTATATAGACAGGTGTGTGCCTTTCCAAATCATGTCCAATCAATTGAATTTACCACAGGTGGACTCCAATCAAGTTGTAGAAACATCTCAAGGATGATCAATGGAAACAGGATGCACCTGAGCTCAATTTCGAGTCTCACAGCAAATGGTCTGAATACTTATGTAAATAAGGTATTTTTGTATTGATCTATTTTATATAAATATGCAAACATATCTAAAAACCTGTTTTCGCTTTGTTATTAATTAATTAATTAATTAATATGCCATTTAGCAGACGCTTTTATCCAAAGCGACTTACAGTCATGCGTGCATACATTTTTGTGTATGGGTGGTCCCGGGGATCGAACCCACTACCTTGGCGTTACAAGCGCCGTGCTCTACCAGCTGAGCTACAGAGGACCACATGTTATTACGGGGTATTGTGTGTAGATTGATGAGGATTTGTATTTATTTAATCAATTTTAGAATAAGGCTGTAACGTAACAAAATGTGGAAAAAGTCAAAGGGTCTGAATACTTTCCGAATGCACTGTATGTAGCAGCCTGCCAGACTGATTGTGCTAAGGCCAACCATATCTACTCGCTGCTAGTGTGATCTTGCAATCGGCGAAACACAAAGGCCACAATAATTGCTACAAATCAGCCTCCCAAGTGGCGCAGCGGTCTAATGTACTGCATCTCAGTGTTTGAGGCGTCACTGATTGGGAGTCCCATAGGGCGGCGCACAATTGGCCCAGCGTTGTCCGGGTTTGACCGGTGTAGGCCGTTATTAACAATAAGAATTTGTTCTTACTGACTTGCCTAGTTAAATAAAGGTAAAATAAATAAATAAAAATTGCAGTGCTTGAGGAGTCACTAGACCTGGGTTCAATCCCAGGCTGTGTCACAACCGGCCGTGACTGGGGTCCCATAGGCCGGCGCACAATTGGCCCAGCGTCGCCCGGGTTAGGGGAGGGTTTGGCCGAGGGGGCTTTACTTGGCTCATCGCACTCTAGCGACTCCTTGTGGCGGGCCGGGCGCCTGCAGGCTGACTTCGGTCATCAGTTGGACAGTGTTTCCCTCGACACATTGGTGCAGCTGGCTTCCGGTTTAAGCGGGCAGGTGTTAAGAAGCACGGTTTGGCGGGTCATGTTTCGGAGGACGCATGACTCGACCTTCGCATCTCCCGAGCCCGTTGGGGAGTTGCAGCGATGAGACAAGATCGCAGTTGGATATCATGAAATTGGGTAGAAAATGGGTGTAAAATACAAACAAAAAAAATATATGCTACAAATCATGACTCCGTTTTTAGATCGGGCAGCAGGCTCAATCAACCAATGACAACATTGGTGGAACTCTCCCGGCGGGAAAAATTCTAAATACCGCTATAGTGCATAATTATGTCTGAAACACCCTCTAATCACTCAGGATTTCGTAGGGAGACTGGAAAAACACCCCACATAGTGTCTCGCAGGTGAAGTTCCCACTGAATATCTTACTTAAAAGCTAAAAAGGTTTTGAAGGGGAATAATAACACTGTACTCTATATAGCCATTGAAACGTGTAAATGCCTGCTGAGCTTTATCCAACTGTCTCACACCATCACAACCATAAACATCAACGCATTTTACTCCATCGTTTGTAAACAATGTAATTGTAAATAAACACTTCATAGCTTCAAAACATGGTTAAAACTTTCATTTTGATCTTATGGATTGAGCCGTCCTTGCATCCATGGCTCAGTCTATGAATTTGAAGAGGTCAAGGGGCAGGGTACAGTAGACAGGGAAGAGGTCAGGGGGCAGGGTACAGTAGACAGGGAAGGGGTCAGGGGGCAGGGTACAGTAGACAGGGAAGAGGTCAGGGGGCAGGGTACAGTAGACAGGGAAGAGGTCAGGGGGCAGTAGACAGGGAAGAGGTCAGGGGGCAGGGTACAGTAGACAGGGAAGAGGTCAGGGGGCAGGGTACAGTAGACAGGGAAGGGGTCAGGGGGCAGGGTACAGTAGACAGGGAAGAGGTCAGGGGGAAGGGTACAGTAGACAGGGAAGAGGTCAGGGGGCAGGTACAGTAGACAGGGAAGAGGTCAGGGGGCAGGGTACAGTAGACAGGGAAGAGGTCAGGGTACAGTAGACAGGGAAGAGGTCAGGGTACAGTAGACAGGGAAGAGGTCAGGGGGCAGGGTACAGTAGACAGGGAAGAGGTCAGGGTACAGTAGACAGGGAAGAGGTCAGGGGGAAGGGTACAGTAGACAGGGAAGAGGTCAGGGGGCAGGGTACAGTAGAAAGGGAAGAGGTCAGGGGGAAGGGTACAGTAGACAGGGAAGAGGTCAGGGGCAGGGTACAGTAGACAGGGAAGAGGTCAGGGGGCAGGGTACAGTAGACAGGGAAGAGGTCAGGGGGCAGGGTACAGTAGACGGGAAGAGTCAGGGGGCAGGGTACAGTAGACAGGGAAGAGGTCAGGGGGCAGGGTACAGTAGAAAGGGAAGAGGTCAGGGGGGAAGGGTACAGTAGACAGGGAAGAGGTCAGGGGGCAGGGTACAGTAGAAAGGGAAGAGGTCAGGGGGCAGTAGAACAGGGAAGAGGTCAGGGGCAGGGTACAGTAGACAGGGAAGAGGTCAGGGGGCAGGGTACAGTAGACAGGGAAGAGGTCAGGGGGCAGGGTACAGTAGACAGGGAAGAGGTCGGGGGGGGAGGGTCCAGTAGACAGGGAAGAGGTCAGGGGGCAGGGTACAGTAGACAGGGAAGAGGTCAGGGGGCAGTAGACAGGGAAGAGGTCAGGGGGCAGGGTACAGTAGACAGGGAAGGGGGCAGGGTACAGTAGACCGGGAAGAGGTCAGGGGGCAGGGTACAGTAGAAAGGGAAGAGGTCAGGGGGAAGGGTACAGTAGACAGGGAAGAGGTCAGGGTACAGTAGACAGGGAAGAGGTCAGGGGGCAGGGTACAGTAGACAAGGAAGAGGTCAGGGGGGGCAGGGTACAGTAGAAAGGGAAGAGGTCAGGGGGCAGGGTACAGTAGACAGGGAAGGGGCAGGGTAGAGTAGACAGGGAAGAGTCAGGGGCAGGGTACAGTAGAAAGGGAAGAGGTCAGGGTGCAGGGTACAGTAGACAGGGAAGAGGTCATGGGGCAGGGTACAGTAGACAGGGAAGAGGTCAGGGGCAGGGGTACAGTAGACAGGGGAAGAAGGTCAGGGGGGCAGGGTACATAGAAAGGGAAGAGGTCAGGGGGAAGGGTACAGTAGACAGGGAAGAGGTCAGGGGTGCAGGGTCCCAGTAGACAGGGAAGAGGTCATGGGGGCAGTGTACAGTAGACAGGGAAGAGGTCAGGGGGCAGGGGTCCAGTAGACAGGGAAGAGGTCAGGGGGCAGTAGACAGGGGAAAAGGTCAGGGGGCAGGGTAACAGTAGAAAGGGAACGGGTCAGGGGGCAGGGGTACAGTAGACAGGGAAGGAGGTCAGGGGGCAGGGTCCAGTAGACAGGGAAGAGGTCAGGGGGCAGTAGACAGGGAAGAGGTCAGGGGGCAGGGTACATAGACAGGGAAGAGGTCAGGGGGCAGTAGAAAGGGAAGAGGTCAGGGGGCAGGGTACAGTAGAGACAGGGAAAGGTAGGGGGCAGGGTACAGTAGACAGGGAAGAGGTCAGGGGGCAGGGTACAGTAGACAGGGAAGAGGTCAGGGGGCAGGGTACAGTAGAAGGGAAGAGGTCAGGGGGGGTACAGTAGACAGGGAAGAGGTCAGGGGGCAGGGTACAGTAGACAGGGAAGAGGTCAGGGCAGTGTCCAGTAGACAGGGAAGGGTCAGGGGGCAGGGTACAGTAGACAGGGAAGAGGTCAGGGGGCAGGGTACAGTAGACAGGGAAGAGGTCAGGGGGCAGGGTACAGTAGACAGGGAAGAGGTTCAGGGGGCAGGGTACAGTAGACAGGGAAGAGGTCAGGGAGGGTCAGTAGACAGGGAAGAGGCGGGGCAGGGTACAGTAGACAGGGAAGAGGTCAGGGGGCAGGTAACAAGGGAAGGGGTCAGGGGGCAGGGTACAGTAGACAGGAAGAGGTCAGGGTACAGTAGACAGGGAAGAGGTCAGGGGGCAGGGTACAGTAGACAGGGAAGAGGTCGGGGGCAGGGTACAGTAGACAGGGAAGAGGTCAGGGGGCAGGGTACAGTAGACAGGGAAGAGGTCAGGGGGGCAGTAGACAGGGAAGAGGTCAGGGGGCAGGGTACAGTAGACAGGGAAGGGAGGTACAGTAAAGGGAGAGCAGGGAGGAGTCAGGGAGGCAGGGTACAGTAGAAGGGAAGAGGTCGGCAGGGTACAGTAGACAGGGAAGAGGTCAGGGGCAGGGTACAGTAGACAGGGAAGGGAGGGGGAGGGTACAGTAGACAGGGAAGAGGTCAGGGGGCAGGGTACAGTAGACAGGGAAGAGGTCAGGGTACAGTAGACAGGGAAGAGGTCAGGGGGCAGGGTACAGTAGACAGGGAAGGGGGCAGGGTACAGTAGACAGGGAAGAGGTCAGGGGGCAGGGTACAGTAGAAGGGAAGAGGTCAGGGGGCAGGGTACAGTAGACAGGGAAGGGGGCAGGGTAGAGTAGACAGGGAAGAGGTCAGGGGGCAGGGTACAGTAGAAAGGGAAGAGGTCAGGGGGCAGGGTACAGTAGACAGGGAAGAGGTCAGGGGGCAGGTACAGTAGACAGGGAAGAGGTCAGGGGCAGGGTACAGTAGAAAGGGAAGAGGTCAGGGGGAAGGGTACAGTAGACAGGGAAGAGGTCAGGGGCAGGGTACAGTAGAAAGGGAAGAGGTAGGGGCAGGTCAGTCAGGGAGGGTCGGGGCAGGGTACAGTAGACAGGGAAGGGTCAGGAGGGGCAGGGTACAGTAGACAGGGAAGTGGGGCAGGGTACAGTAGACAGGGAAGAGGTCAGGGGGCAGGGTACAGTAGACAGGGAAGAGGTCAGGGGGCAGGGTACAGTAGACAGGGAAGGGAGGGTAAGTACAAAGGGGGGGGCAGGGTACAGTAGACAGGGAAGAGTCAGGGGGCAGGGTACAGTAGACAGGGAAGAGGTCAGGGGCGGTACAGTAGACAGGGAAGAGGCAGGGGGCAGGGTACAGTAGACAGGGAAGGGGGCAGGGTACAGTAGACAGGGAAGAGGTCAGGGGGCAGGGTACAGTAGAAAGGGAAGAGGTCAGGGGGCAGGGTACAGTAGACAGGGAAGAGGTCAGGGGCAGGGTACAGTAGACAGGGAATAGGGCGGTAAGTAACAGGAGGGTCGGGGAAGGGTACAGTAGACAGGGAAGAGGTCAGGGGGCAGGGTCACAGTAGACAGGGAAGAGGTCAGGGGGCAGGGTACAGTAGACAGGGAAGAGGTCAGGGGGCAGGGTACAGTAGACAGGGAAGAGGTCAGGGGGCAGGGTACAGTAGACAGGGAAGAGGTCAGGGGCAGGGTACAGTAGAAGGGAAGAGGTAGAGGTGGGGCAGGGTACAGTAGACAGGGAAGAGGTCAGGGGGCAGGGTACAGTAGACAGGGAAGAGGTCAGGGGGCAGGGTACAGTAGACAGGGAAGAGGTCAGGGGCAGGGTACAGTGACAAGAGTCAGGGGGCAGGTCAGTAGACAGGGAAGAGTCAGGGGGCAGGGTACAGTAGACAGGGAAGAGGTCAGGGGGCAGGGTACAGTAGACAGGGAAGAGGTCAGGGGGCAGGGTACAGTAGACAGGGAAGAGGTCAGGGGGCAGGGTACAGTAATAGACATAGGGAAGAGGTCAGGGGGCAAAGGGATCAAGTTAGACAGGGAAGAGGTCAGGCAGGGTACAGTAGACAGGGAAGAGGTCAGGGGGCAGTAGACAGGAAGAGGTAGGGCAGGTACAGTAACAGGGAAGGTCAGGTCCAAGCAGGAGAGGCAGGGGGGTACAGTAGACAGGGAAAGAGGTCAGGGGGATGTGCAGGGGTCACAGTAGTAACGGGAAGAGGTCAGGGGGCAGGGTACAGTAGACAGGGAAGAGGTCAGGGGGCAGGGTACAGTAGACAGGGAAGAGGTCAGGGTCGGAGTAGCAGGGAGAGGTCAGGGGCAGGACAGTAGAGGAGGCAGGGGCAGGGACAGAGACGAGCAGTCAGGGGCAGGGTACAGTAGACAGGGAAGAGGTCAGGGGGCAGGGTACAGTAGACAGGGAAGAGGTCAGGGGGCAGGGTACAGTAGACAGGGAAGGGTCAGGGGCAGGGTACAGTAGACAGGGAAGAGGTCAGGGGCAGGTACAGTAGACAGGGAAGAGGTCAGGGGGCAGTAGACAGGGAAGAGGTCAGGGGGAGGTCAGTAGACAGGGAAGAGGTCAGGGGCAGGGTACAGTAGACAGGGAAGAGGTCAGGGGGCAGGGTACAGTACAGAACAGGGGAAGAGTCAGGGGGCAGGGTCAGTAGACAGGGAAGAGGTCAGGGGGCAGGGTACAGTAGACAGGGAAGAGGTCAGGGCGGGTACAGTAGACAGGGAAGAGGTCAGGGGGTACAGTAGACAGGGAAGAGGTCAGGGGGCAGGGTACAGTAGACAGGGAAGAGGTCAGGGGGCAGGGTACAGTAGACAGGGAAGAGGTCAGGGGGCAGGGTACAGTAGACAGGGAGAGTAGGTCTCAGGGGGGCAGGGTACAGTAGACAGGGAAGAGGTCAGGGGGCAGGGTACAGTAGACAGGGAAGAGGTCAGGGGGCAGGGTACAGTAGACAGGGAAGAGGTCAGGGGGCAGGGTACAGTAGACAGGGAAGAGGTCAGGGGGCAGGGTACAGTAGACAGGGAAGAGGTCAGGGGCAGGTACAGTAGACAGGGAAGAGGTCAGGGAGGGTCAGTAGACAGGGAAGAGGTCAGGGGGCAGGGTACAGTAGACAGGGAAGAGGTCAGGGGGCAGGGTACAGTAGACAGGGAAGAGGTCAGGGGGCAGGGTACAGTAGACAGGAAGAGGTCAGGGGGCAGGGTACAGTAGACAGGAAGAGGTCAGGGCAGGGATAGACAGGGAAGAGTCAGGGGCAGGGTACAGTAGACAGGAAGAGGTCATGGCAGAACAGGGATATCTACAGTAGACAGGGAAGAGGTCAGGGCAGGGTACAGTAACAGGGAAGAGTCAGGTGGCAGGGTACAGTAACAGGGAAAGGTCAGGGTCAGGGTACATGACAGGGAGGTAGGTCAGGGTACAGTAGACAGGGAAGAGTCAGGGGAGGTACAGTAGACAGGGAAGAGGTCAGGGGCAGGTACAGAGACAGGGAAGCAGGTCATAACGAAGGGGTCAGGGTACATTAGACAGGAAGAGGTCAGGGGCAGGGTACAGTAGACAGGGAAGAGTCAGGGGCAGGTACAGTAGACAGGGAAGGTCAGGGGCAGGGTACATAGACAGGAAGAGTCAGGGCAGGGTACATAACAGGGAAGGGTCAGGGGCAGTAACAGGAAGAGTCAGGGGCATGGGTACAGTAGACAGGGAAGAGGTCAGGGGCAGGTATAGACAGGAAAGGTCAGGGCGGGTACAGTAGGAGAGGTAGGCAGGGTACAGTAGACAGGGAAGTAGCAGGGTACAGTAGACAGGGAAGAGTCAGGGGAGGTACATAGACAGGGAAGAGTCAGGGTCAGTAGACAGGGAAGAGGTCAGGCGGTACAGTAGCAGAAGGTCAGGAGTAACAGGGAAGAGTCGGGCAGGTACAGTAGACAGGGAAAGTCAGGGGCAGTACATAACAGGAAGGTCAGGGGCAGGTACTAAAGAAGTAGGGCGTAAAGGAGCAGGTACATAACAGAAGGTCACGTACATAGACAGGAAATCAGGTCATAGACAGGAAGGGTCAGCAGGGTACAGTAACAGGATAAGAAAGTCAGGGCTACAGTAACAGAAGAGGTCAGGCATACTACGGGAAGAGTCAGTAGGAGCTGTACAGAACGGAGTCGGGCATAAGACATGAAGTCGGCAGGTCGTAACGGAAGTCAGGCAGTACTAACGGAATCGGCATGTAGAGGGAAGCAGTGTGCCATAAACAAGAGCGCAACAAGACGAAGGCAGGGCAGGTAATTTAACATGAATTCACATATTGGACATTAAAAAAGAGCACTGACAACAACAAAAGGAATCTACAGTAATATCAGGCATGGGAACTATTCAGATTGTAATTATACAACATGGAATTCAACACGCTACATTTTAATCCCAGATGTACATTTATAAAACTCCCTAGGTCAGCCAATTACTATGAAAAGACTACACAAACGTATATTTAATGTCTAATCATCTATAGTAGGGCTGGGTAGTATACCTTATTTCACTATATACCGGAATTGATACACGGACCGGTTTGGCTTTCTACTTTACCTTCTAAAACGACACTTGAATGTTTGGTTTGTTAAATGTGATACGCTGTGTGTAACGTCCATTTTCATAATTTACTACTTGAATCATCTACGTCTCTCTCTCCCTCTCTACACAGACCTAGCCCCGCCCCCTGTCACTCAAGGAGCACATGTGTTGTTCCTCGACCACGAGACGCTTGCGTTCAGTCGGCATGGTCAATGCAGCGCATGCAACAATGATGCTGTTTCCACTTTGCTTCTTAATATAAATCCACAAGCGTTCTATAATTACACTATTAGTTTGTGTTTCTTACATCTGCAAACAGCTAGTTTGTCTTTTCTTAGCAAGTTGTGGCTAAATTGTGTTAGCCACTAATGCTAATAGCTAGCTAGCTAATAAATGTACTGAGTCAGAGCAAACATAGCTTGCTGATACCAGTGATGGTGTCGGTTTGAACAACAGACCAAAGAGGATCAGGTGAAGCATGAATACAGTAGCTACATGAAGTAGCTAAGAGAAAATATTTAATGTAGCAAAAGATTATAGGGTCCCCTAGGAAACACTGACCAACACTTTGGTTCCTACCCTGTCACAATAACTCCTCCCTGGCATTTTCATTAGTTGTCATGTCAAACAACACTGTATTCAAAGTGCCAACTACTATATTCTAACTATATAATTTGAATAATCATTCTATTTCCATGATTCCAACAGCTCACCCAAGTGTTTAGAAGTGTCAGAGCACCTTACCGATCACTGCACCTGTACACAGCCCATCTGTAATTAGCCCCCCCCAACTACCTCATCCCCATATTGTTATTTATTTTGCTCATTTGCACCCCAGTATCTCTATTTGCACATCATCTCTTGCACATCTATCATTCCAGTGTTAAAACTAATTGTAATTATTTTGCCCTATGGCCTATTTATTGCCCTACCTCCATACCTTACTACATTTGCACACACTGTATATATATTTTCTGTTGTATTTTTGACTTTATGTTTTTTACCCCATATGTAACTCTGTGTTGTTGTTTTTATCGCACTGCTTTGCTTTATCTTGGCCAGGTCGCAGTTGTAAATGAGAACTTGTTCTCAACTGGCTTACCTGGTTAAATAAAGGTTAAATAAATAATAATAATAAAAAATAAATATAGAATCACAAGTCAAATCGCAAATGCAACATTTGGTTAAAAATAAGGCCTTGATTTTTTTCCAAAATCGTGCAGCCCTACAGTGCAGGAAATGCAAAAAATGTATAAAAATGCTGGAAATTATTTTTGGTTGAAGTTTAATTGAACAGTATAAAAATAATCAGAATGGAGAAAGACCCACTGAAATAACTTAGTGACGTATGTGTTGCCACAACCTAGCGTCACGCACCACTCATAAAGAAAATATAGAATTTGTATTATTCAAAAACATAAAACACCGTCAAATTAGAAAAATACCATTTGATATTTTGGACACAAGTTCAATAATTATATTTATCAACAGAGATGCAGAAGGTGTAAAGGAGAAGAAGTGAAGTGTCGGTTCAAAGTTGTAAAAAATGCATTATTAAAGGAGCCTGACTTCTGTTTCATGATGATGAATTGACGATGAAATAACCACCATATTACAGCGATCATGTTGGTTTTGGTGAGGACCACTTTTTGTGATTACTATACGTAAACTGGCCAGTAGATGACGATAGTATTGGTGACTGCTTTCCTTTCGACCCCCACTCGCCCATCCTCCGGTCGCCATATTGGGCTGTAGCTACCCCCTTCTCGCTCACCTGGCTAATCTTAAAATAATCAGTACAAACCAAAAGGGGAAGACGGAAGACATCACGACTCTTCTCACCTTGATAAAGCCCTGTTTCAGGAGAGCTGAGTGTACACACCCCGGTACCTCTGCAGGAAGCGACAGAGACCCATTTGAGTTCTGTATGGTCCATTCCCCGTTCAGGCTGAGTTGCTGCTGCTCTTCTCTGGAAACATTGTATCCGAAAAGGACGTGAAAACTCCAGACATAATAAAGGACAACAAAAATGCTTCCTCTTTTTCTAAACGCGCTCATGTTGTGGCTTCTGCAGCGAAAAGTATCTAGTCAGGTTTCGAACATTTAATACGAACCAAATGATTTATCAACATGTATTACTGCATAAAAATAAAAAAACGTTTAACATCAAACACTGATTATAAACGTTATAAAAACGCTGTATGTTCTCAGTACAAACTGCTTCTTTCTTGTTGTTAAAAAATCATGTGACCATACATATCAGCTGATCCATGGCACATCACGTGGCAACATCTTCTTCTTCTATGGTATATTGGCGATCGCACAATTTAATGTGCATTCCGCCACCTACTGTGCGGGATGGAAACAGGATTCCCCAAAATGGAATCAAAATACCCCCCAGAAACTACCAAATAAATATATATATATATATATATATTAACTAAACTAAAATCAAACAATTTTTCTGGAAACAAATGTATAAAACAGATCTGATCCCTACACAGGCTCAAGGGGAACCTGGGAGGGCTGTTCTTCCGACGCCAGTACCACTTGCAAGTCTTCACTTTTCTGCCGCACCCACAATAATATCGAGTTTCTTAGATTTCTTTGAGACTTGTGCCGTACAGTTTATAACCGTGGCAATGAACGCCACAAAATCCACCTTTTTAACACACAGGGTATCTTGTGACTGGCAGAAAACATTTCATTTTACATTTACATTTTAGTCATTTAGCAGACGCTCTTATCCAGAGCGACTTACAGGAGCAATTAAGGTTAAGTGCCTTGCTCAAGGGCACATTTACGTCATTTAGCAGACGCTCTAGTCCAGAGCGACTCACAAATTGATGCATTCACCCTATAGCCAGTGGGATAACCACTTTACAATTTTTTGGGGGGGGGGGGGGGTAGAAGGATTACTTTATCCTATCCCAGGTATTCCTTAAAGAGGTGGGGTTTCAAATGTCTCCGGAAGGTGGTGAGCGACTCCGCTGTGTGTGTGTGGGGGGGGGGGGGGGGGGGTAGAAGGATTACTTTATCCTATCCCAGGTATTCCTTAAAGAGGTGGGGTTTCAAATGTCTCCGGAAGGTGGTGAGCGACTCCGCTGTGTGTGTGTGGGGGGGGGGGGGGGAAGAAGGATTGCTTTATCCTATCCCAGGTATTCCTTAAAGAGGTGGGGTTTCAAATGTCTCCGGAAGGTGGTGAGTGACTCCGCTGTGTGGGGGGGGGGGGGGGGGGGGGTAGAAGGATTACTTTACATTTCCTACAGGCTGTAGCGTCCTCTACCATATCTTCACTAACATCACTTGTTTTCTCAATTATTTTAATCGCCTCCGCATAGAAGATTCGATTGGTCGCTCTAACTTTTGCCACTCCTGCACCCTTCCAGGGCACTCCAGGAACGGGATGATGATCCCCACCACAATTGCAACACCGTCGTCCTTCTACACAGCGTTCTTCAATAGACTATGTCCGTCTGCATACTCTTGAAAAATTGCCAAATCCTTTACAATTGTTACACTGCAGTGGTTTGGGGAGGAAAGCGCTCACATTGTTACACTGCAGTGGTTTGGGGAGGAAAGCGCTCACATTGTTACACTGCAGTGGTTTGGGGAGGAAAGCGCTCACATTGTTACACTGCAGTGGTTTGGGGAGGAAAGCGCTCACATTGTTACACTGCAGTGGTTTGGGGAGGAAAGCGCTCACATTGTTACACTGCAGTGGTTTGGGGAGGAAAGCGCTCACATTGTTACACTGCAGTGGTTTGGGGAGGAAAGCTCTCACAGCGTATCTTACATAACCAAGCTTCACATGCGCAGGTATTTGCTCTTTATCTCAAAACCACAGGACCGACAGACTTTCTTATTTTTCTCCATTCACCCAGCGGGTCAGACGCCGGGCACCAACATTCACCCAGCGGGTCAGACGCCAGGCACCAACCACACCTGGAATTCTCTTCAGGTACTCAACCTGAACATCCGTCGTCACCCCTGAGATGACTCCTTTGACGGGTGCTCTTCTCCGAAGTTCAAAACACAAAACTTCTGTTGTCCGGATTCTTTTGAGGCCTCACTGCAATTCTTCAGAAATACAATGAATCAAAATAAGACCACTCCTGGTCACTCTGACAGACTGCACTTTTCCCAGCACCTACTTCACCATTCGACACCTCAAACAGGTCTCCCACATACGCATCTTTACTCAACAAACGCTTCCCAACAAGAAGCGATTCATTATCATTCATACACGTATCCTCCACTCCGATTTTAGACAACTTCCTTTTTGTTCCAGTTTTAGATACTACTGTTGTCCATTCAGAACCTTCATCTTCACCAACTTTTCTCGACCCGCTGCTTGATTCGAACTCATCATCCACTTCTGCCATATTTCCCAATGTGGCAACATCAAAACAGGTTTGGAGCAAAATTATTTCCTTCCTCTCATTGGTCAGATGGATCATGATTTATAATAATCAGTGCTTTACAATATGCAATAATAGCCATTAGGAATTTACATGATATACTGAAAGCCTATGGAATTTACATGATATCCTGAAAGCCTATGGAATTTACACATCTCTTTTCTGATGGCAGGGATTCGTTTCAATGGATTAACCTGGGGTCTTTCTTACTTTATTCATATAAATATGACACTGCTTGATACTACCAGGGCTGTGCACAGACCTTTTGGGGGGAATGTGCAAAAAAAAAATATATATATATATTTTCCTGCAACTGCGGTCCCAGGCTCAGACTGGGCAGTTATTCCAAGAAGAGGGGAAAGCAGCACAATCTGACGAGGAGGGAAAGCAGCACAATCTGACGAGGAGGGAAAGCAGCACTATCTGACGAGGAGGGAAAGCAGCACAATCTGACGAGGAGGGAAGGAAATGACGAGGAGGGAAAGCAGCACAATCTGACGAGGAGGGAAAGCAGCACAATCTGACGAGGAGGGAAAGCAGCACAATCTGACGAGGAGGGAAAGCAGCACAATCTGACGAGGAGGGAAAGCAGCACAATCTGACGAGGGGAAAGCAGCACAATCTGACGAGGAAAGTATTTTTTCTAAACCATTTTGAACTCAAATAAATGCTGAATTTATTAACAATGACCAACACAATTCCATTCAAAATAGAAGATTGTTTCTTACAATTGTGGAAAGCCGTTTTAACATCCACACAGTGTATTAGCTACACCCATCTAGTACTGGGCCTACCCCCCACGTTGCCTCCAGAACAGCCTGGACGGGTGACCAGCCTGGACGGGTGACGCCAGGCAGGATGGGGCCATGGACTCACGCAGCTTAAGCAAAATCCTGACTCTCCCATCAGCATGATGCAACAGGAACCAGACTTAATCGGACCAGGCGATATTTTTCCACTCCTCAATTGTGTTCACTGGAGCCACTTCTTGTTTTTAGTTGATAGGAGTGTAACCCGGTGTGGTCGTCTGCTGCCCATCCATGACAAGGCAAGGACCGACGAGTGCCGTTCTGCGCCGTTAATTGCCTGTTTGTGACCTGCCTTCTAGCTGCCACTGACTGGATGTTTTTTGGTCTGCCTACGGCGGCCTTTCTCAATAGCAAGGCTATGCTCACTGAGTCTGTACATAGTCAAAGCAATTACATTTTAATCGATGGCAATTTGAAGAGATCCTGAGGCCCATTTTCTTAAGGTATCTGCATATCTGTATTCCCAGTCACGTAAAATCCATAGATTAGGGCCTAATGAATATATATCAATTGACAGTTGCATGTATATTTTTGTTCAGTATAGTGAGACATGAACTGGGTAGATAGTGGAGTCAAAGATTATCAATATACATTACTGATTTCCTCTTCGTTCAGTGCTGCCTGACTCTCCTCCCCCCCCCCCCCCACTCTAGGACCCCCCCCCCCCCCCCCCAACCACTACATATAAACTCAACAGATCGCACACAGGTGTATATAGATCATTTACAGTAGCCAACGATAAAATTGGTAAGAATCTACAAAGTGTTTATGATTTAACTTTTATTGATGGGAAAACTAAAAAAAGGCAACAGAGGCACCAGTTGATAAGTTCAACCGTTAGCTCTGCATAACGTCTCAGGGCTACAAGAAGACAGTGTTTTAGGTAGGTGACTTAACTATAAGCTCTCAACTTCTAAAACCATCAAAAAGATAAAAGCTTTAATTTAATATTTTTTTTTACCCCATTTGCCCTGCAATGTATCCACTTCATATGGATACCACCCCCCTATTACTTATATCTCCATTAACATGCATAAAATACATTACATTTCTTATATTTTCCTGACTGTGGATGTTGTTGACTCATACCGCAGCATTGTCTGTCTGTTCACACATCTGGTTATGACGTGGTAAATATTCTCTCAGGCCATGGGGGGGGGGGGGGGGGGGGGGGGGGGTCGATAACAATATTAAAAGCATTACACTGCTGCCAAACGAAATGGCACCCTATTCCCTATATAGTGCACTACTTTTGACCAGGATCCATAGGGATATTCCCGTAGTAGGGTTCTGGTCAAAAGTAGTGCACTATATATATATAGGGAATCGGGTGCCATTTCAGACAGCCAACATCACACACACCAGTGGGTGTATCCTGAAGAGACATGTCTGTCGGTCTGTCCGGTCCGATCAGGTGCCTTTAACGTCTTGTGGTTTAGTCTGATAACCAAGGAGGCCAGCGCAGGCAGGCCAGCCGGCACGGCTGTGTACTGTTGTTGCATGCTCAACACGGAGAGTTCAGAACCCATGAAAGACTTTACATTACATTTTTTTTTTGGTTTTTTCCCCCCACTTAAAATGAAAATGGTACACGCCGACTGTCCAAGCAGGAAACACTATCTTTTTAATAGCACATGAATGAAAGAGTGAAAATGGGAGCAAAATGGGTCTAATTCAATAACAAAAACGAGAAGAAAAAAAATTAAAACCAGCAATTGAAGTTTGACTCCAGCTACGACGACGTTCTCCTTCAGATGATCCGTGTCATCACATGGCGTATTTCTGCGTCCATTCTCTTGCTATTCTGCTGTATCTGTAGGAGAGAGAACACAATACATGATGCGGTCCAAATGGCACCCTGTTCCCTATATATTACCTACTTGACAGGTCGAAGGGTGCCATTGCTGTATAGGAACCAAACAGAATCATCAAGCAGGTTA